>QXTE01000220.1:2071504-2567005 GCA_003942145.1 Platysternon megacephalum | reverse complement strand
GCTACCTGTGCTGTTCAGCTCTGTGTGGTCACCTGTGCTCACCAGGCTGGGCAGACAGGAAATGAAATTCAAAAGTTCGCGGGGCTTTTCCTGTCCAACTGCCCAGAGCATCCGAGTTTCGATTGCTGTCCAGAGCGGTCACAATGGTGCACTGTGGGATACCTCCCGGAGGCCAATACCTTCGAATTCCGTCCACACTAACCCTAATTCGAACCGGCAATGTCGAATTCAGCGCTACTCCCCTCGTCGGAGAGGAGTACAGAAACCGATTTTAAGAGCCCTTTAAGTCGAAATAAATGGCCTCGTTGTGTGGACGGGTACAAGGTTAATTCGGTATAACGCTGCTAAATTCGAACTAACATCGTAGTGTAGACCAGGCCTAAGGAGGGCACCCCCCTTTCCCAGGACCTGCACCCCCCCACCCAACCCCGGGGGACACACCCTTACCTTGGAGTCCTGCGTGTTGTATTTGTTCTCGATCCCGTAGATCTCCTGAAGGAGGTAGCTAACTCCGTCCACCTGGAACCCACCGAGACGGGGAAGTCACATGAGCGATGCAGAGTTACGCTGGTGCCGCCATGCCAGCTCATTTCAGATACTCTCCTTGGGACGGCCTCTTTCTAAGCCTTCCTGTTCCCCACCACATGAGGAGGGACCTCCTCCCCACAACCCCACCTCCAGTGCCTATGCTGAGTGCAGGCTGTCTCTATGCATGCCACGCCCCCGCTGCGAAGGGGGCGTCTCATCGCACCAGTGATTCTAACAGACCCACAATCCTTCCGGGATTCAAGCTCCCGTCCAGGCCAGCCCACCAGCAAGGAACAACTGCCCCTCAGCCCCCAGGACCAGGCCAGTGCTAGCCAGCCCCAACCCCACATACACTCACCACTTGTTTCTGCTTGAGGGGCTTCACACAAAAGCTACCATCTGCATGCTGGAAACAAGGAAATTGTACCCCAAGTTAATCCAAAGCAACTATAGACGCTAGAGGGAGGGAAGGGAGCTGCGGTGTATTTATCACATGCTGTATATTGTGACACCTGTAGCTAGGCTTGGCAGGATTAGACTGTTATCAGTAAATGTCGATTTCACACATGCACAGGCAAACTGATGAAAAAATGTTGCTATTGATAATACTGGAAATGTACAGAGAAGCAAAGTCAGGAAATGCTGCTTAAGAACTTCTTAGAGGTTGATTTAAGGCGATTTACTTTGTCTATTTGGACATGTGATGCTGACCATTTGTGTTTTAACGGCTGTAAAGCTTTAACTTTTTGAAACTCAACATCCACTGTAATTAAATAACGATTGTCTGAGCCATCCCATTGTCTGCTCCCCCGACTCCGATAACTTCCCACAATAGTGAAAATTTGGATAAATAGATAAAAATGGTTAAAACCCCTAATTATGCACAACTGTGAGAATTTACTTTGATAAAAATTGATATAAATGCTTAAAAATAAACACCTGTCAAAATGATAAAAAAATAAAAACCAAATTCAGCCAAGCCTAACCATGTAGACGTCCAACAGATTCTCCATTAACCAGCTGATCTTATATCAAGATTGCTCTCTTTCTCCATATATGCAAACACCAGTTTATCAATCTATAGTAAAGTTAGAAATGTACCACAGGAATATGCAACACAAAGGCCCCTCCAGTGCTGTTTCAATGGATCAGGCATTGTGACCGAAACTTTCCAACTTGAGGGCCTAAAGTTAAGCTTTCAAATCAATATTCAGGCAAATAATAAATAAGCAGCCTGGATATTGGGCGCGACACCTCAAAAGTTAGATCATTTTTTGCCCTAGGGTCTTAAACCCAGAGTTAGGTGCCTGCCTTTTGATTTCCACGTGTGGCAGCTTGTCCTGTGGGTCCTGCTGTCCCATCCATGCTGGGAGGAAAGGGGTTAAACAGCACACTCCACTGGACAGGAAAGCCAGACTGTACGGTACATGGACCTGACGGGGACTCACCACTCACCTTCTCAAACGTCGCCAGCAGTACGTGGCAGTGGCCGAGGTGCTCTGCAAGACACAAAAGGGGCAGGGCCGAGAGGTGAAAGGGATGCCCTGCAGCTGGGAATCCGGGTCACTGCCCCAGCGCCCATTGCAGGAGTGGGATATGGAACACCACATCCAGCTGAGCTGGGGCAGGAGCACGGCCTGCTGGGCACTGCAATGGGAAAAGCAAAGGCAGGAAGGGTGCCATGTTTGGATACAGGGAAGATGACACGTTCCCCCCGCACAACCCAAGGTCAGGCAGGAGGAACCGGTCAGTCTCTTCTCTCTAACTCCTACAGACTGGAGGCAGGGGACTGCTATGGGTTAGCACGTATGTGAGCTAGGCTCCTAGTTCCTCTCCCCAGCCACCCGTTGACGGCGCAGCTGTTACGTGGAGGGTTTTCGCTCTGTCAGGAGGGAAATGGCTCCGTGGATGCTCAGTACGAGCTGCAATGTGCTGCCTCTGCCCAGCAGATCAGGGCTAAGGCGTAACACCCAAGGCCCATATGGGACTGAGACGGCCTACTGTGTGATGGGAAACGGAGGCACGAAGAAGCCGAGTGACTGACTCCCAGCGGGTCAGCGGCAGAGCAAGAATTAGAATTCAGGAGGCCCTGGCTCCCAGTCCCCCAATCCATGCTGACTCCCCCTAGACCAGGGGTCCCCAACACAGTGCCCGCAGGTGCCATGGTGCCCGCCGGGGCGTCTAAGTGCGCCCGCGTACTGGCCGGCGGACGAGCATCCGCCGAAATGCCATCGAGAAGCAGTGTCATCCAGAGGTGTTGCCGCCGAAAATCGGCTAAGCCCTGCCCGGGCTCCTTATCTGGGCTAGAGAAAGTGTAACCACCTTATTGAGTTACCTTTATCAAAACAGAGGACAAATATTTATAGGGCAAGATAAGGGGTCCCAGCTGGAGCGCAGGGGAAATGCATTTCCTTGGATTCAGAACGAATTCCCTGACAGCCCCCAGTGCCACTTAAACTCTGCAAGACAGGGCCGGGGGAGGGTCTACAACACCCCAGCCGTCTCCATACAGGAACTGATCCTGCAGAGCGCTGCGCGCCCTGGATTTCAATGAGGGCAGAGGACACGGGGTCAGGCCCGCTATGGAGTTCTCAGGACTCGCTTTCCTTCCCCAAGGGCCTGATCCAAAGCCCGCTGGTGCCAAAAGGAAGCTTGCCATTGACTTCAGCGAGCTGTGCATTGGGCCCTCGAACAGAGTGCTCAGCGGGGTCCTGAGCCCTGAACTGAATATCAGCCTCAAAGGCTTGAGGGCTCCTGGCCAGTGGAGATCGTTCATTAAAAACCCCTCCCTTTTTCAGTTTAAATGAAGCGGCTGCAGGATGTGCCGTGCTGCAGCATCCATGGCCCCGGGTGTACGTCCGGCTGGATATGGCCTTTTGTTATTATTTAATGTTTACATTTCTGTGATATTTACAAGAGCCTGGCCAGGCCGGGCCCATTGTGCTAGGTGCTGTACAAACATAGCATAAAGGACAGGCCCCGCCCCAAAGAGCTGATAATCTCAAAGACCTCGAGGATAAGGCTGAAAAACTGCTGCCGAGGAATCAATAATGAGCCTTTATTTCCTCTCTCCAGCAAGAGCAAAGTAAATCCATTTATCAGGCCATCTGGGCTGTCTTGTACCAGCACAGGGGACTGGAGCAACACACACGTTCAAGAGCAGACGCTGAAAGTTCACTGCGCAAACGGAGGTTGCATTGTAAGAACACAGACACCATCTGCAGGGCAAGTCGCGCGGGGCACCAGAGCCTTAAGGCTCATCCACCTCGCTGCGGACTTAGAGAAATGAAGCCCTGCAATCCCAAGGGTCTGTTCCTACCATCTCCCTCGTCCACAACGGCATGCACCACCATGGGATACACCTCTCGGTCCAGGTCAAAGCCCAGCTGTAAAGAGAGGGAGAGAGAGAAGGAAACGTGTGAATATTGCAGGAAGAGTCACTGAGCCAGATTCTCAGCTGGTATAAATCAATGCAACTCCATTGACTTCAATGGAGCTACACCGATTGACACCAGTCGCGGGAGCCAGCCCAGTGATGCAAATGGTCCTTTTACACCAGCTAGGGATCTGATCCATTACAGCAAACACATCCTTAAGAAGTACCCAGGGACGTTTCTCTGCAGTGAAGGTGTAAGACACGGACGCACAGAAATAAGCACCTCACGGCTCTCAGCTCCTCACAGCGCTCAGGCTGCTATGGTGCCATTACATCTTGGTACATCCCAGGCCCCGGGATGTGAATGACCCTCAGTTTCACGTAAAGCACTGAAGTTTACTCAGTAGCTCTATGCAACTACAAATCTGTCACTGCTTAACCATGCAAACCAGTTTAGTTAACCCCATAACAAAAGTCCCCTCTCCCCTTCCTCCCCCCCACCATATTCGAACAAGGACCATGAACAGAACGTACCAGACCATGCTACTTTTCTGGTGCATAGGAGCGAAGGAGTTAAAAATCCTCTCTTAGTCATACAGCACCAGTCACTGTAGCATCTAGGCACTGACCCTTCCTCTAGGATGAGAAAGACAGGATTCCACCCGCAGAGCTAATTCTGCTCTCTCCTTTATGGGGTACAGTTGCTGATGCTTGGAATGTTTTCAGGGTCTTTTTCAGTTCCATGTATTGTTAAAGGTCCCCTGTTTTTTCACTCTGTGTTTTGAGCTTCATACAGTGAAGAGTGGGTTGTTTCCCACCCCTCTGTGGCACAGGTTTCTTGAAACCTTGTTGGCTGACCCTTGCTCATTACCTCTGCATTTTGGCCCAGGCCTCTTCCCTGTTAGATCTGACTACGACTATCTGCCAATAATAGATGAAGAAATCATGGCAGCATGTGGAAAAGCACTAGGTTGTGATGGAATACTGGCTGAATTGTTAAAAAGCATCGGGGACAAAGGCTTGAAAGACCTGTCAGAGGTAAGGAGGAATGTGTCAGGCAGGAGAATTGCCAGAAGTCTTCACAACATCACTGTGTATCCAAATCCTCCCACAGGCTGCCGCCATAGATTGTAAAGCCTACAGAACAGTCAGCCTACTGTCTCATGCCTCTAAGATACTTTTGTGAGTTGTTCAAGGCCAAATACAAGGAAAGATTGATGAGGAAGTAAGTGAAAGAAATAACGGCTTCAAATGTGGAAAAAGCATGATAAACACTATTAGGGACATGAAGCGGACATTAGAAAGACCGGCTGAAATTGGGAAAACAGTACACTTGTTTCATTGACTTCCAAAAAGCATGTGACAGCACCTACCACTACAAATTGCTCAACATATGAAGATTTGTGGGGATTGACGGATATGAACTCCAAGTAATAAAACAATGATACGGGAATCAGAAAGCAATTATAATGGAAAATGAAAATGAAAATCGAATAGAGATCAAGAGAGGAGTAAGACAAGGTTGTTATATCAACTTTACTCAACATTTATAGTGAGTGTTTGATTAAATTAATCTAAGAAAGAGAAGGAAAATAGGTAAATAGTATTTGCTATGCAGACGACACTGCTGTTGATTCAGAAGAAAGTTTGATGAAATTAGTGGCAATTATATATGAAGATTATGATCTAGAGTTGAACATGGACAAGACAAAAATCTAGGGTTGTATGCAAAGATCCTGGGAAAACATGCATGAGGCCAGTGAACGACACAGTTGTACAGCAAGTGAGAAATTATTGCTACTTAAGAAGCATCATTACAGAAGATGGAAGATTGGACACTGAAGTTAGCACCAGAATAGCAAGAGTGGAAGAGGCATTCTGGAACAATAAATGTAAGATGAGAAGGGACATAAACCTGAAGACTGAATTCTGACTCTTAACTTACATTTGATGCGTTAAATTATGGCTGTGAAACATGGACATCCAAACAATTGATAAGAAAGAAACTACAATCCTTCCAATCCTGGTATTATAGAATTTTGAAAATATCACCGATAGACCACGTAACCAACTAAAAGTATTGGAGATGCTTGGAACTCAGCAAACACTAGCCAGAGATCTTATGAAAAGAAACATTGGATTTGCAGGGCACATGTTAAGAGATTTAGCAGGCAACGCGTGTTTGCGGGCACCAGCAGGGAAAGTCGATGGCAGAAGAATTTGAGGCAGAAAAAAGATGACCTTGGATGGAGGATGTAGTATCCTGAGAGGATCAAAAGGACTATCCATCTGCAAAGAGATTAGCAGAGGATTGTTCAGAACGGGTTACCATGATTGCAAACCTCCGGTAGTGGAGGTGCCACACAAGCAACAGAAGGAGGACTATATGGCTGCAAGGCACTTTGATACCTCTGCAGCTCAGGAGGGGATGCATCTCTCTCTACAAAACCAGATTATATCCATGCTGAAAACAAAGGACACATGATCCCAGTTTCAGACTCTAATGGAGCGGAGCCATGCAGCTCTACAGCTTTGGAGAACACTCTCCTTACCTCTCCAAGGTTCAGCAGCTTTGAAGGGCTCCACATTACCCTGCTTTAGCTTGTGTATTTTAAATCAATGCTATTGATCAGTGATTCCCCGCCACTGGTTCATCACTAGCATTGGTCCCTCAGACTTTTGTGACTTGCTTTCCAGCTTCCTCCTCTCTTTACTGTAGTGATGAACCTTGTGCTGGCTCCCAACATGCCACTGCCACCCACGTCCCACTCAGCTGCGTGCACTCTGCTGCCACGGTCCAGGAGCTGTTCCAAACCACAGAGCACATGCCAACGGCTGGGAGTTACCCACAGGGGCAGCCCAGACCTCGGCGAGTGTGGCTGACCGAGAAGAGCTTACAAACCGCGTCTCGTGGCTTCTTGCCAGGCTGGCTTACCTCCTCTTCTGCCCATTCGGAAGGATCGACGGTGTGGGAGGGGACGCAGAACTGCTGACACACCCCTCGTTTGTAATGGACCGTCTCTGACTGCAAACTGGCGTCTTTGGGGAGGTAGCTGCCAATCAGAGGGCGACAGAGTTAGTGCCCAGGCTTTGCATTCTCGCTATCCTTTCTGCAGTGCATCAGCTCACCCCAGCGAGGAGCGCTCCCAAAGAGCAGAGACAGGAGCCACCTCCTCCCAGGTCTTCTGTGAGAGACCTGGGTTTGGTCCCATCACTCCCTATCCAGGTTGGCTGATAGCCCTCTGAGGGTCAAAGGTATTTCAGGCATGTTTTGATGTCCCGCCAGCCATCCAGGATG
The DNA here is from genome assembly GCA_003942145.1 of Platysternon megacephalum. Lineage (NCBI taxonomy): Eukaryota > Metazoa > Chordata > Testudines > Platysternidae > Platysternon > Platysternon megacephalum. The sequence continues at coordinate 2,559,803 of QXTE01000220.1, read as the reverse complement.
GGGAGAGATCGACATGTGGCCACTCCCCTGGGCAAGGTGGGGACACTCTGTCAAGGCCTAACGGTCCTGCAGGGGGCCACCTGCTTAGCACACCTCAGCCTTGTGTAAGGGGAAGCCCAGCAAAGGAACATCTCTGAGCCCATACTCCTTTCTCTCGGGTGCCCTGCGCACAGAGGTGGAGGTGACAAGAGCTGGGGGGGCGGGACGGGATGAGACTCAGGCAGTCTAAGACTCTCAACTCACTGGAGAGAAATAAAGCCTCAGGGGGCGCTGGGCTGGCCAGGACTCCTGGGGGAGGCCATGGTCTGGGACAGGCCTTGACACCTGGGCTGAGGAGTGTGGGGACCCCACCTCTAATCTTCAACGGCAGCAAAACTGAACAAGCTGTACTGGGAACTGCCTCTGGCAGAGCTGTCCCGGTGCACTGGGCTTCTCGCTCCCTGGAGCAACAATCCTCCCGGGCAGTAACAGAGGGAGAGCTGTGCTCAGGCCTGGCTCCATGGGAAGCCGTACTAGCCAAGGGCTGGGGGGAAGCCCCACTCCTCAGCCCCCCTGGTTTATGGAGGAAATGCCTCCCCCGGAACCTCCTGCACTCTTCTCACCTGGCTACTCCGTTCTGGAATTCTTCGGTAGCCTGGTAATAAATGGTGATGGCCACTCGCGCGTCGGTGTCAAAGGTGAACTCCACGTTGTAGTGGACCTTGGCTTTGCTGACTTCCTCGCCAGGGGTCTTCACTTCCTCCGTGCACCTGGCAAATCACAGAGGGAGACAGAACTTACCCCGGATCCAGAAGCCCCTTAAACGCCCCCCGTGAAAGGCCCTGGAGCACAACGTAACTACTCTGGGGAAAAACTAGAGATTCCATCCCTTTCCCTCTGGAAAAGCCAATATGTGACGGAGCCACAGTGAGCTGCATCCAAGGACCGGCACTGGCCGGACAACAAACCCCAGCCATGTCCAAGAAGAGCAGACACCAGCAACTAAAAGGCTGCCAGGGGGATGAAGTGGTCCCCAGTGCTGTGTAGCAACGTTACTGCCAGAGATTGTATAAATCCAACCACCCGACAACAAGAATTCGCTTCCCTCCCATCCCCCCATGCCTCGGCTAGTGCGAGGCCTGACGCTGCCCAGCAAGCGAGGGCAAGAAGCTTTTTTTTTGGGGGGGGGGGGGGGGGGAGTCAGCTTCAAATCCGAGGCTTTTCTGAGCTTCGGGCTGGATCCAAGGGCCGTGTCTAGAAGCCCCATAGAGAGCAAACAGCTGGAGTCTTTCAAGTCGTACTGGGCAATTTGTAGGAGACTCAGGCCAGCGGATCAGCAGCTTTAGCAAAGAGTGACCCGGCAGAGGGAAGGGCTCGGCTCCTGGGAGAAAGGAGGCTCAGGCCCTAGGGGTAAGGAAGGGCGACTCCTCACTAATGAAAGCTGGAGTCTGGCCTGGCCTTTCCGTTCTGGTCAGTACAGAGGACAATAGAGGAAGATGGATGGATGGCAAAGTGGTCCAGAAACCTGAATTCAACCCCCTGCTCTCCCACTGACTTCCTGTGTGACCTGGGGCAATTCTTGTAACCTCTCCATGCCTCAGATCCCCATGTTACAACAAGGGTAACAGCCCTGCCCGAGCTCCCAATGGCGTTGTGGGGCTAAATCCATTAACGCTCGAGAGGCACTCAGAGGCTCCGGTGACTGGGGCCAGGGACGTGTCTAAGACAGACAGATAAAAGGTGCCACGGGCAATGCTCCGATTGGAGGGTGACTCAAATGTAAATCTGAAGTACCACCATTAACATCAGAGTCACTCCAGATGTACATCAATGTAAATGAGACCACACCCTGGCGCCCAATGTCATGAGGAGAAAGCTTGTGTTGCACTGTTTGGGATGAAAGCGGGGAGAGATAGCTCAGTGGTTTGAGCATTGGCCTGCTAAACCCAGGGTTGAGAGTTCAATCCTTGAGGGGGCCATTTAGGGATTTGGGGCAAAAATCTGTCTGGGGATTGGTCCTGCTGTGAGCAGGAGGTTGGACTAGATGACCTCCTGAGGTCCCTTCCAACCCTAATATTCTATGATTCTATGAAAGGGCAAAGTAGCAACTCACTGGATTTGTCTGGTCTGTTTCCCCTCCTCGGGGATTGTGTGCACTCTCTGGAGCCTGTGCTATAAACCCTGGCATTGTTCACTGCAACAAAACCCACATTTGCATTCAAAGAGCAAGCTCAGCCTCTGTTCATTCTGAATGGCTCTGCCTCCGTGCCTGGGCATATGTGCTGCTGGGAGGAAAGTTATCCCAGGGGCTGGGCCAGCCAGAGATGTAAAAGGCAGCAGCGCAGGAGGCAGTCCACAGATGAATAAGCAAATGCACCCAGCAGGAGAGAAGCAGTACACTCGAGATTTTGTGCCAAACTCCGCACTGTACAAAGAGCTTCCAACATTCTTTAGTTGAGATTTGCAGTTTAGCCTCTGGGGGGAGCAACTGAGGCCAAGTTGGAGGTGCCCACCTTTTCCCCCGATGCAACGGCTCTCGATCAGTGACGCTCTATAAAACCTGAGATGTATGAATATTAACTCTGCCATCGCTCCGAGACTCAATCGACAAACTGCAGCCACCCTTCTGAGCCTTTTCTAGCGCCTTCCATCCTCAGCTCTCAAAGCATCTGCCAAGCGCTGATGGACTAAAGTCTCTCCGTGCTCCAGTGTGGTAGATAAATATCATCACCCCCAATGAACAGAGAGCAAAGCTGAGGCGCAAAAAAGGAGAAATGACTCGCCCAAGGTCATGCAAATGAGTCAGTGGCAGAACTGAGCCCAGAACCCAAGTCTCACTCCTTCTCCTCTGCTTTAATCACTAGACCACATTCCTGCCCTTCCTTCTAATAAAGCCATTTGGAAAAAGAACTGCAAAGGCAGCAGTAAATTCCACGTAATCCAGCCGATGTCAGGAACACGAGAATGTTCCAGAACTCCCTTTGTTTGCCCAGCAGGTTAGCGATCTGCACGAGTGACTTGTGTGCGCTGGGAATTTGGAGGATGCAAGAGAAAAACAAAAGTTTGGAAGAGACAAAAAGCTGGTGCCATGAAGTGTCAGTTCCACCTTTAACCCATCTCCACTCAGCTTTTAAGAAGTCACAGGTTCGTACCTCCCGACAGTCAAGGGTTTTGCAGGACTGTCCTGCTTAGACCCCCCCCCCAAATTCCCGGCCTGGTGGGAGCAGAACATTTCCCATGCTAACCTTGCCACGTTCCACTTTAAGCCGAGCCTCCAGTGATGCTCAGGGCAGCAGCTTCGCCAGGGCTTTAACTTCCTCCTGGGCACGTGCAGCCCCTCCACACATGCCCCTTTGGCTGCAGTGGGAGTTGGAGCCACAATCCTCAGTGCAGCAGTAGCAAGGGCACAAGCAAGCACTGGCTGCCCACTGTCCACTCAGGCTTGGCCCCAGCACCCCCGTCACGGCCAGCGCTGCTCCACCTCACCACTGCCCCCCCCCTCCAACCCTCCCCCCTTTCTTTCTCGCAGATGTTTATCTTCTGGCCCAGACACACGCTCCCCTAAGGAGCACCACAGGCAGCTAGGGTGACCAGATGAACCAATTTGATAGGGACAGTCCCGATTTTTGGGTCTTTTTCTTATATAGGCTCCTATTACCCCCGACCCCCTGTCCCGATTTTTCACATTTGCTGTCTGGTCACCCTACAGGCAGCAGAGAAGAATCCGTGAACTCACGCCAATGGTGTCACCTGATCACTCCCATTTCCCTCCTTCTCCCCCCTTCTCTTTTCCTTCCCTCCCACCCTCAGGCTTCACTCCCCATTTTCTCTCCCTCAGGTTTTTTTAAGAAGAGGTATTCAGCCGTAGCCCCCCTTCATCAGACGCTCCTAGCCGGACACCCCCTTCTGCACGATGCAGCCCCGAGAATCCCCTGGTACGTTACTGCCCAGGTGAATTCAAACCCACCTCACCCCTTGTGGTTGCTCGTCACCCTGGGAGGTCACCTGCAAGCCAGTCTCCAACGCGGCTGCTGCTTGGCCACGGAGCTACAGGGGAGATCCCAGTGCTCAGCACAGAGCCGCAGCTTGGAGACAGTTTCTACTACATAGAACAAAATCACACTTGCCCCCCTTTCCGATTCCCACTCCCCCTCGTCAGCCATCTGAGGCTCTCTAAGCACTTCACGAACACCCAGCCTCCGTCCAAGGTGGGTACTGATCGTGCACGTCCCATGCAATCACTGCACGCCCACAGGATGGTGTCATGGGGCTCTCGGGCCCCTAGCTGTTCATTTGCGCAGGGCAATGGCGTAGGCACATTTTTGCACAATTCCCTCCTCCTCAGGACTCTCGGCCCGAGGGAAAGCAGGAAGGGGCTCAGAATTGAGAGACGCAGGGAGAGAAGGGCAAAGAGAAAGAACGGTTGCAGTGTGTCCCAGCAAGGGAGGCAGGTTTGAGAGTGGCTGGTCTGCGGCCTCACCTCTGCACTGGCTTTCCTAGGCCACTTCTCCCCGCCAGGCCTGAACTCTGCGCTGCTGTATTGCATTTGGCTCCGATTGCTTGTTCCAGCCCTGGCAGTGGGAGAGGGATTAGCTCGGTCTGGCTCCTGCTGTCACCTCTAATGACCCTGCAGATCAGCTAGGAAGGTGAAAATCCAAGAGGCGAGCCATCTGTCCAATAACAGGAGTGGGGGCGGGGCTTCTCCGCGGGACGCCGCCTCGTGGCACCACCAGTCATCGTCAGTGGCTTCACTAAAATCATGCTTAGTCCTCTTGGTATGCCGGCTGACGGGTGGCTCTCAGCACACCGTGCCAGAGGGGAGCTGACTCCTCCACTCCAGCATCTACTCATGAACTTCCCCTCGCCAACCAGGTGTAGACGGGATTCTGGGCACCCCTTATTCCTTCCATTCAGGGCCCAGTCCTGGTAGATCCCTTCCTCGCAATCCCAAATCCCCTCCCAGCCAGCCCAGAGCCATGCACCTTGCTTTAACCCAGACACATGGGTAGGTGTAGAGCGCCCTCTGGAGGCAGTTCGGGACGTTACCAGGATTCGTCACTGCTCAGCTGATGCAGGCACCTAACTGGTTAAGCCATTGGGATGCTGCAAGCTGGAGCAGGGTTCCCAGCCAGACCACGCGAACTCCCACCGCTGCAAACCGGGACTTACTTGACTAGGCGCAGAGTGTCCTTGCGGATGTTGATTAAACTCCTGAGTGTCTTCACCGGCTCCTGGGGGGGTGGGGCAGCGTAAGGAAACTAGGGTGAAAAGAGAGAACATTGAAACAGCTGATTTTTGTATCACCAGGGGCCGAGGCATCACCTAAGTCCAAATCATTCAGCCTGAAGCAGGCCTGGCTACCATCCCCTGGTCAGGAGCAAGTGCACATGCCAAGTCAGAGGCCAGAGACCTCATCTCTGCAACAGGACAGAGCCCCTTTCCCTGTATGGCCAACCCCAGCTTCAACAATCAGAATTCAGCCCCCCTCCTCCGCCAGCCATGAGATTTGTACAAGAACAGTAACATGTGCTGGGGCTTTCTCTTTGCTTTTTGGTTGTTGAGACTTCCAGGGTCACGTTTTCCAGTTTTCGCCCTAGCCACAAGGCCCAGACAGCTGCTTTGTCACTTTTACACAGAAGTCGAGATTCGCAGCAACCCCCTGGCTCCAGGGGATGGGGCTGTAAGAACAGCACCACCGAGCATGAGACCACTGACGAAATTGCCAGCACCGGCAGCACTCCTCCACGCAGGCCAGATCGTCCCACAGAAAGCTGAGCAGCCGCAGATGAACGGGACCCAGGACGACCCACTCCCTGACCCCAAGCAAAGCAGTGACCCAATACTACCCCGAAACGGCCCCACATTGTGTTAAGTGGGAATACAACCCCCAGACTCCTCCCACCCAATACTAGCTCCATGCCACCCAGCCTGTGCAAAGTGGGGACCCAATCAATTGCCATGGCTCCACTGATGTCAAGGGAACTAGACTGAGTTGCCCCAGCTGAGGATCCGGCCCAGGGAGTCTGATCCTGCCTGGCTCAGTAACTCTCCCCCGGGGCTGCTTTTCGGAGCCGCGCAGGTTTCAAGGTAAGCACAACGCCCGGCCCAGGGATCAAGGTTCCCTGCTGGGAAAGGCAGAGCAGGTTAGAAGCCAAAGCCTGCGCCGGCACCGTGACGGGCTGTTGCTCAGGAAGAGATGGTGCACGGGGCTATTCCCCGCTGCATAGCACTGCCTGTGGAAGAGCCTAGCAATGTCTCGTATGGGCCTAGGTCCCAGCCGTGTCTCCAGTCTAGCGCAGAGAAAGGATCCCATTTGTGCCCACGGTGAAACACAGGGCACGCCCTGGACTCACGCCACTGCACGGGGAGCGCATCCTTACGCTGGTGGTTTCAGCAGCTGCCTCTCTGCTGCCCTAGTCTCTTATGAAACAGACTAGAGCTTCCCAGGCCTGATCCTGAACACTGCCCTGTGTTCCCACTGAGCCTTTGGCACTGGGACAGTGCAGTTTCCCACCACCCTGACACAGGGCTGGCACAGGACTTTCACCCAAAACATCCGCAGAGTCGGCCTGATACCAAGGGTGCTAACAACTGAGCTCCTGAGGCCCTTTTAGGGAGCAGCCACGGAGATGGGGAATTTGGGTGCACGAGTCCCCAGCATCCACACCTAGGGCCTCATCTGGAGAGGCGCTGAGCACCTGGAACTCTTGCGGAAGCCCTGGGTCCAGCTACTCTGAGGACAAAGTCCTGGGTATGGATCCCAGCAGGATCCAGCCTGCATCAGGTCATCCTCTGAGCGTCCGCCGCAGAACAGACAAGGCTGCTCGTTTCCTGTGGCTGGACAGAGGCGGGTCAGGTCCCTGCAGGCCAGACCTCTCCAAAACGCCTGCAGCAGCATGTCATGAGCTCGCCTGATGAGACACCAGGATCTGCGCGGCAGCACTCAGCTTCCCCAGCTCTGCAAGGCCAAGCCTGGGCTTGTTTTTACAAATCAGGTTAATTTTTCCCCATGCTCATGACAGTAAGTGACTGCCAACACAGACCAGAGCCGGACAGCATGCGCAGGGGCAGCGTGCATGGTTCCCACACACTGCTCCGCCCGCCTAGTGCTGATAGAGCCCGCCCCGCTCTGGGCGTCGGTACCAAGTTGTAGGGTGGCTTTGGTTAAGGTTTTTGATTGAAGCTACCAAATTCCTTGCAATCCACATGCACGTTCTCCTTTCACACCGGCCCAGCCAGACCGGGAGGGGGGACGGCCTTTCCTCCAGGCAGCCTGCCTGGCCTGGGAGAACAAAACCCTGACCATCTGCAAGGCCCAGGAGAGTAGAGGGAGAGGGAGACCTCCATCACCACTCAACCTGCCCTTGCACGTTCTCACCAACTGGGGGCTTCAAGGCTGCACTGCAACATCATCTTGTGGCTAGAAGTCAGTGGGTTACTCCAGATTGACATGGGTGTAACAGATCAGAATCCAGCCAGAGTTCTCTCTCCTGAAAGTGATATTAAGGGCTGACAATCCAATGCCACTGCGGGCATCCGATAATGGCCTATTTGTCTTTGGACTGATTGGGAAATTTCCCCCAGCCAGCAGGGCGATTGGAGCTCTCTGCTGAGAGTTATTGCTGAGGAGACGCTGCGGCTCTATTCGGACACTTACAGCATTCCAGAAAAATCCCCCTTTGGGTTGAAATTTCTCAGGCTTGTTCTCTGCCCGATGTTGTGAAGGGCAAGACTATAACAGGGTTCAAAAAAAAAAGAACTAGATAAGTTCATGGAGGATAGGTCCATCGATGGCTATGAGCCAGGAAGGGCAGGGATGGTGTCCCTAGCCCCTGTTTGCCAGAACCTGGGAATGGGTGACAGAGGATGGATCACATGATGATTACCTGTTCTGTTCATTCCCTCCGGGGCACCTGGCATTGGCCACTGTCAGAACACAGGACACTGGGCTAGATGGACCATTGGCCTGGCCCAATATGGCCGCTCTTATGGGAATGGAGTGCCTGGTAGGATTCCAGTCAGGAACCTGAACTGTCTGGTAGGAGGGATTCAAGCGCTGTCCAGGCTTTGGCAAACATTTCCGACGTGGTTGGAGGACTCTAAAAGGGGCCCGTGGGTATCGCTGGCCTCGGGGAGGGATACTTGCTTTGCTGTGTTTGGGCTGAGGAGTAAAGAAGTCAGACAGGGGTTTTACTCCAGTGTGCTGGGCATGCACAGTGGGGAGCTGTCTGGCTTAGTGCTGTCATTATTCCTCGCTATTAATATAGATTAGACTTTCAAGAAATCCAAGGGAGTGATGCACCCAAATCCCATTGGCTACAGCCTTTGAAAATCCCAGCCACAGGGTCTGGTCCAAAGCAGTGCCAGGAACTCACCACTCCCAGTGAAATTAACCTGCTCCCCATAGAGAGCACAATCAGTGGGAGCGAGGGGTGCTCAGCACCCTGCCGGGCTGGGACACAAGCCAGAGGTACCCATGGGACAGATTCAAAGCCCACCGAAGTCAAGGGGAGGCTGGGCTTTGGATCAGGCCCGCGGTGCTTTACAGCTTGGAACTACACCCAGAGAATGAAATTACGTCTCCGTTCCACGGCGGTTGTCACCCAAAGTTACCCAGGAATATGCAGACCGCGCCAGACTCTGAGCTCAGTTACCCTGGCATAAATCCAGAGTAAAGGCCAAATCCTGGCCCCTGTGAGTTCACCAGCAGTTCTGCCTCTGATTCCACCTGGATCAGGACTTGGCCCTAACTCCACTGACTTCAGAACTGCAGCTCTGAACTGACATCACGGGAACCGGCCATTGCCACACGGCATGAACCTGCAATGGCTGGGCTGGAACAATCAGAACGACCCAACAATCCATCCCGCCCCTAACATCTCCCACTCCTCGGCAACGTGTTAATGGAGGACCGCGATCCCTCCAAAGAGCGTCCCTGGAGTGCTTCCCATGCATGGCGCAGCTGGTTATGGCTGCCATGGAAACCNCCCAACAATCCATCCCGCCCCTAACATCTCCCACTCCTCGGCAACGTGTTAATGGAGGACCACGATCCCTCCAAAGAGCGTCCCTGGAGTGCTTCCCATGCACGGCGCAGCTGGTTATGGCTGCCGTGGAAACTGCGGCATTGAGATTTTACATGCAAACCAGCCAGGTGGTTTGGTCGTAAGGTTCCATGAAGTGGAGTTTCTGCCTTTGATTTCCAGCTCCTTTGGATGGGGAGATAAAGCACCTTTGAGAGCCTGGTCCCCCAGCTCTCCTCCCCGCCAGCCCTTTGCCGGAGTCTAATGTGTCCAGCATGCTAATGGTGGGTATTTTTAGACTGCTGATGCTGCAGAACACACTCTCCGATGAGGATCAGGGGGACAGAGCTCAGTCTCTGCCTGGCTGCTATGGAATGAATACAAATTTGCCCATTTAACCAGCTGCGCTCCCGAGATAGATGGGGAGAAATGGGGAGGGATACTTGGTATCTCCGGGAGCCGCACTGAAAGGTGGCGACAAAGTACTCTCCCACCTCGGGGGGGCATCTGACTCAGGAAGGGCCGGGGCCGCGGCATGCCGGAGTCACACAGGATCAATGCCTGGGGGATGGCAGGCACCGCAACCGTGCGTCGAGGTGACCTTGAGCGCACGAGCGGAGCGCTCAGGCTGGCTGCCGTTCACAGGGGCAGGGCAGAGCCTTTAGGTCTGAGATCACCAGGGAGCAGCCACTGGGGTGGAAATGATGCCAGATGCTGAGGGGCTCAGAGATGCTAGAGTCTTGGCAGCTGATTGCATTGCTCCTGGGGCAGCGCTGCCATGCACTCCCCTGCGAGGTCTGCTCCTCCTCACCCCCCTTGGGGCACACGCAAGCCGCAAAAGGTGCAAGGCCATTGTCCGGCCCCTCTGCAGGACTTGCTGGATGCAGAGTTGGGCACATGCTGCACCATCCTCTGGGTGGCCACCCACCCCTGCGCAGCCCAGCAGCTCTGGAGAAGACTGTCTTATAGCACAATCTTCCCACAGCTTCTCCTACCCAGGCCAGCAAAGAAGTGTAATCAGAAAACAGATCAAGGGGGCAAAGCAGTATAAGCTGCACCACCCTGGCATGCAGTGAGGGCACACCAGGAGCATAATTTACACTCATTTAGTATCCTGTGGGGGAGCAAAGGCAGGCTTTGCCCATAGCAAGGGCAGCGGCCAGTTAGCAGATCCTCCATGCATGGGCGAGCCATGCAGCTGTGACATTCCAATCTCATTTCCTGGGTGCTAACAGAGCCTGCGTTCGCTCTAATGGTGTTTCCAATGCATCCTTTTCTCTCCAGCAAAGACAGATCTATGGCTGCAGACTCAGATATGCATCGAAACACCATAGACAAACGCTGGCGGGAGTCACAAACGGAACAGTTTGACTCAGGGATGCTCTTGGTGGTTTTGAAAGCATCGCGGACAGTTGTTCTGGGTTTATTTAAATTCATGGCTTAAAAAAAGAAATCTTTGAAAAAAACGGGGCCCATTCTGATCACATCTGCTGGTGTAAATCAGGAGTAACTCCACTGTGAAACTGGGGTAAGGGAGAGCCAAATCAGCCCCCAGATAGTTCAAAGATTTGCACTATTAGTTGCTCTCTCTCTCGCTGTCTCTCTCACACGCACTCTCTCCTTTGTTCTAGAAGACAGACAATGCCGGCTCCCATACAGCAAGTGGCTTTTACAAAGCTTTGTTTGTTCCGACTGTGAGGCTGCTCAAAAGGAAACTGGAGACCGCACGCCACATTCACCTTTCAGCTTCCATCAGCGACTGCACCACTAAACAGCAGGCAGGTACCTGCCGCAGACACGCACGGATGAAGCCGCCGAACACGCCGGCTGGGCCTGATGCTCCCTGCACCGCAATAGAAGTGCTATATTCAGGGTACACGCACACTTGGGAAAACACACGTGGGAGTAAACACACATGGCTAGAGTTGCCTTTCTTCTTCTTTGCTACTCTAAATACATGGAGATATACCTATCTCATAGAACTGGAAGGGACGTTGAAAGGTCATTGAGTCCAGCCCCCTGCCTTCACTAGCAGGACCAAGTACTGATTTTGCCCCAGACCCCTAAGTGGCCCCCTCAAGGACTGAACTCACAACCCTGGGTTTAGCAGGCCAATGCTCAAACCACTGAGCTATCCCTCCCCCTTCTATTGTGGTAGAGCTCAGAGGCCCCCATAAGGGAGGAGTGCTCCATAGTGCAAGGTGTTGCACACACAAGAGAGAGTCCCCGCCCCAGAGAGCTTCCAGTTGGATTAGTTTAATTCTTCTCAAGAACCACTTACTGCCAGTTCCAAACAGCGAGTGCCAGACTGCAAACTCCAGGGAGACTTTTCCAAGTGTACATTTGTTGGCACCCAACTCGCAATGCAAGTAAGTCAGTGGGAATCGGGCAAAACTCCCAGAGAGCTGTGGGATCCCAAGCCCGAGAGCCGCGAAAGCTTTTCCTCTGCACAGACTCGCTACCACCCCGGGAACGTTTAAAGTTATTAATGGAATCAGCAGGGCATGATCTTCAAACACCAACCCTGAGTAACGCTCCTAGTGCACAGGCCACGGTCCTGCAGACACTGCGAACATCCTCCTTATTTGAAATGTTTTGGCGCCACCGAGTGGTGAAATTGCATTTTACCTTAAACCAGCCGCACAACAGCGGCAATCGGGCATGACACCTTTTATAACTGGGACAGGCAATTGGACAGATCTAGCTATGCTGGAAGCAGGTGTAACTCCAGCTGAAGTCAGTGGAGTTCCACCTTCTTCCACTCGGTTTAACTGACTAAAGGGCTCTGACCCTCTACAGCAAGTCCAAGAGGACAGAAGATTTCTGGTACAGAATTTGATTGAAGCCACGAAGCTCTAAGGGGGTGGCGTTAGAAGGGACATAAGACCTGTTTGGCAAACTTTGCTGGGCTAGCAGGCTGCTGTTCCGCATGAATGAAGAGTCAGGCTTGGCCGAAAACTCGATTCTTGCTTCATTTAATGGGACACTTTCAAGGCTGGGAGATGGCAAATCAGAACCAAAACAAACCCTCTCCCCCGCAAAAAAATGTTTTTCTATTCAAAACCATTCCCTGCTAACAAAGGATCCATCATGCCCTGGAATCCTCCAGAGCTGTAATCCAATGAAAGGGGGGTGTCTAAATGGAGGTCTCAGGTCCCGGTATGCTCCTTTCACCTCCTGGGTGGAGGGGTTCCAAATTTGGTCATGCAATCATAGAAATATAGGGCTGGAATGGACCTTGGGAAGTCACCCCCCATGCTAAAGCTAGACCATCCCTGACAGGTGTTTGTCCAACCTGTTCTTAAAAGCCTCCAAAGAGGGGGATTCCACAGCATCTCTTGGAAGCCTATTCCAGAGCTTAACTTCCCTTAGAGTTAGAACGTTTTTCCTAATATCTAACCTAGACCTCTCTTGCTGCAGATTAAACCCATGACTCCTTGTCCTATCTTCAGCAGACATGGAGAACAACTGATCCCTGTCCTCTTCAGAACAGCCCTTAACATACTTGAAGGTTGTTATCAAATTCCCCCCTCACTCTTCTCTTCTCAAGATTAACCATGTCCAGTTTTTTTAAAAACTTTTCCTCATAGCTCAGGTTTTCTAAATCTTTTATCATTTCTGTTGCTCTCTTCTGGATTCTCTAAAATTTGTCCACATCTGTCCTAAAGTGTGGTGCCCAGAACTGGACAGAGGTCTCCAACTGAGGCCTCACCAGTGCCCAGGACAGCAGCACAATTGCAACACTCCGGTTAACACACCTCAGAATGATATTAGTCTTTTTTTGCAACTGCATCACATGGTTCACTCATATTCAGTGTGATCCATTATAACCCCCGGATCCTTTTCAGCATTGCTACCACGTAGCCACTCACTTCCTATTTTGTAATTGTGCATTTGATTTCTCCTTCCTACACACACACACACACACACACACACAACTTTGCACTTATCTTTATTGAATTTCATCTTGTTGAATTCAGACCAATTCTCCAATTTGGCAAGGTTGTTTTGAATTTTAATCCTGTCCTCCAAAGTGCTTGCACACTCTTGCAGCTTGGTATCATCTGCAAATTTTATAAGCATACTCCCCGCTCCATTATCCAAGTCACTGATGAAGATATTGAATAGTAGCGGACCCAGGACTGACCCCTGTGGGACCCCACTAGATACACCCACCCAGTTTGACAGCAAACTATTGATAACTACTCTTTGAAAAAACAACGAGGAGTCCTTGTGGCACCTTAGAGACTAACAAAAATGTATTTGGGCATAAGCTTTTGTGGGCTAAAACCCACTTCATCAGATGCATGGAGTGGAAAATACAATAGGCAGGTATAAATATACAGCACATGAAAAGATGGGAGTTGACTTACCAAGTGGGGGGTCAGTGCTAACGAGGCCAATTCAATCAGAGTGGATGTGGCCTATTCTCAACAGTTGACAAGAAGGGGTGAATACCAAGGGTGGGGGGAGAATCACTTCTGTAGTGCTAATGAGGCCAATGCAATCAAGGTGGCCCATTTCTAACAGTTGACAAGAAGGTGTGAGTATCAGCAGAGGGAAATTAGTTTTTGCAGTGACCCATCCACTCCCAGTCTTTATGCAGGCCTAATTTGATGACACCTGCACCGAAGAAGAATAGCCATAGAGGCATCATGAGAGAGAGCATAGCTTGTGCATCTCCTCTAACATGCTACAGTGACTCCAGAACAAGATGGCTTACACCAAAATCTGAAGGTGCAGTATACAAGAGTAAGTACTACAGTTTCACAGCTTGCATAACTCCACAGTCTCAATACCATCTGGGACTGCTTCTGGCCACACTTACAAAAGATTCCCACCAATGTAACGTCACTGATCTCCATGAGTTTCCCGATTGTCACCACAGTAACAAAGCAGAATCCAGTCCTTTATTCTGTTGCATTAAATCAGCTCTGTGCTAATGCAGCTATGTCTAGAGGTTGGGGTGATTGTTAGTATTAGAAAACAGTTTTCTGTTAGGACGGGAAATGATTTGCCTCTGTAAGCTTGTTCCATTTTGCTGATCATAGGGAAGTGGAGACTTCAGATCTCGTCTCAGGTGATAAAGTGTCAGAACTCAGGCACTTAGCACAGACAGCCCATGAGCCAATGAGACTGCAAGGCTCCCAGCCAATGACAAAGTCAGTAAACCTTTTTTTTTTTTTTTTTTTTGAATCTCAGACATCTTCACATTCCACCACCCCCACCCTCCCCACACACACAGCCTTAAGGAGGCAAAAGGTTGCTGAGTCATTAACTTCAAGGTAATGAGCTTTTTAATGAGTCATGAGAACTAAATGGAAACCCTGCAGTATTGCTAATTTAATCTGGAACAAAACTCTAGAGAAGAGAGAAATTTGTGCTGCATGATTGCTGCCCCTGACTTCCTGGCTATTAATATAAACGTCTCTGGGCACCCTGGATGGAAAGAGCGCTCCGCAGTTCATTTAACAGCGCTGTTGGACAGCTGTTCAATTCTCTCACGGCTCGGCTTCAAGGAAACCCTGAGAGCTGCACCGAAGCCACGCTACACCTGAAGCACACTACGTGATCTCTCAAAGCAGCAGTGGGTGTCTAAGTCAACAGAAATCCATTTTAACCCACGTTAGAAGCAGCATTGTTTAGAGTGGTTAAAGCACAGGTCCGGGAATCAGGAGATTAGCTGCATCTAGACTAGAGAAGTGAACCACTGGTGAGTGAACCAGTGGGACAGTACAGGTGCAGGTCAGCCCAGTATGGCCGAACTGGGCATGCTATTTCAAGTGCAGTTTGTACTCTGCATCTATGCTAATGTTCTACGTACTACAGCCACGCAGACCTCTGAGTAGCTATCCCACAATTACCAGCACGGCTCCCAACATTTTGATTTTGATAACACTTCATTTTCTGACAGAAAACTGTTCTGCCCAAAATTTTCTGGCCAGCTCTAATAATGATCAAGTTTTTTAAAAAGGCCATGTGCAATGTAAGTTAACAGCACACTGAACTAGCTACTGTGACTGTCTAGCATCGGATAGAAGCTGAACTAGACCCGGTTGGAAAGTAGTGGGGTTTCCTCCAGAAGATTTTGATCATTTGTCAACGTTTTCCCCAGAAAATCCTGGATTTTTCAGAGAAATATCAAAAACCAGAATATCAACATTTTCCAGAGAGCAGCCACTTGTCACACAGAAAAATGTGTTCAGTCGAAAACCCAAGTTTCCATTAAAAAAAAAAATTCAAGGAAGATTTTTGACAAGCCCTTATCAGAACGACTTGACTGTGTTTCACAGGCCCTATACTGCTAACAGCTAATGAAGGATCTCCTTTAGCTCAAGTTGAAAGGGCCTGTCCTTTGGGAGTGGGACTGCCGTTCTACCCCTTGCATCACTATGAATTTCCAAGTGGTCATGAGATGCAGCACAGGGCAACAGAGAATACCATGGATTTGTTACACAAAGCAATTTCTTTTTTCAAATGAGAGAGGGGACCTTAGACTTGTTTTCCTTTTTGATAAAGAGCATTTCTCCTTGTGCTCACCAATCTATTGGGACTCATGTCCAAACAGCAGGCAGCTCTGGTTATTTAATCAGTTTGGTTATGTGGTATCATAATTAGTCAGCACATCGAAATAACAGAGCTGCGACTTTAGAGACAAACATCAACGTTTGTAACATCTGAAAAGCCAACCCAGTGCTAGACCAAGCTGTGTGAACTTTCAGAGTCTGGAAGTTTTACTCTGAGGACATGGTAGCTAAATACAGCCTTCTCGTAACAAGCACGTGGGTGATCAGGACAGGAAACAAGCGTGTGACTGGGGTTGTACACTTGGTTTCAACGCCTTCATGAGCAGTCCTTGAGGAAACTCCTCTCTAGGCCTGGTTCAGGGTAGGCACTTCAGCAAAACCTGCCTGGCGCAACGTGATCATGGCCCATAGAGCAAATCCTAGAGTAACTCCAATTGCTTTGAGTGGTCTGCATTCCCTACGTTGTACAGCATGCCTTTCGTAACGACCGGTTCACCAACACATTTCGAATGCTGTAAAGACAGCTTTCTAAACAAATACAAGCTGCCACATCAGCCTGATAGTTACTCAAATAATGCCAGGGCCTATTAACTGTAGAGTCAGGCACAAGCCCCAGAACACAGCTCTGGATCCAAACTCCTCCAACATACAAGTGTGTTTGGATCTGAGGAGCAGGTTAGCGGGTCTCTGGAGAGTCACCTTTCCTCCAGGGTGGTTGCTAATGCAGTTCCCCGGGCTGGTCTCAGCGGGGCCTTTGTCACACACAGTTTCTTTGCCCCTCAGATTTGTTAGTAATTAGCTTCACTGGCAGGGAAGCTTTTGACCGGAGGGGGTATTGTAGCCCCCAAAATCCACAGGAGCTTCCTGCAAGAGCAGTCACGGCATTTAAGGAGCTGTTGAAACATCTTTATAGAAGACGAACCTGTTCTTCAGAGACAATCGCTCACATGAGCACACCTATTCTGTGCAGCTCTCCCAATCTATTTTACTGCTGAGGATGTTTAACATGGAAACAAGGGGGCCAATGTCAATGCTTAACCACCCCTGTCCCCTTCCTACTGCGACCTTGTTCATTTCAGTGGGAACTGAGCATGCTCAGCCTCTCTCAGGACATGATACATGGAACATCTCCCTCAACTGGACAGCAGAAATCATGATGAATGATTCCAGGCCACAGGGCTGGTTTCAGCCCCTCGCTTCATTGACTTGAAAGAGGCCCCGTGTGCCCGCCGAGGTGTGCTGTGAACACGCCAACTCTGGAGGATGGGGTCGCATTCAAACATAGACACACATAGACACTGAGTTGGTAGCCATCAGAGATGGGCCCAACCAGGCTACAAAGTCTGGATCGATGTTCAGATTCTGAAGCTCCCCACACCAAATTCAGGGGGATTTAGAGCAGGAGATTTGGTTTTGACCCGTTATACTGTGAAAATTTGGATCAGGGTTTGGATTCTGGAAAAATCCACAGAGCTCGTGGGAGTTTGGAGCATCCCCAACCCCTACCTTTCTGAGAATGTAGTAAAGGAGGCTGCTGTGTATTCTGTAGCTGGAAGGAGACAACCTACTGAAATCCAGTCCCTGATACGAGCCCAGTTGCATTTGAACAGTGCAAATCTAAGAAACCCTCCCAGAATCAGATCCAAAACAGGATAAGATCCATGCTGCATACACAGTACTGACAAACTCACGCACTGAAAAATCCTGAGATAGATAAAAAAAATCATGAGACTTTTTAAAAATAAAATGTGGGTCCTTTTTATTGTCATCTGGTTTCTGACCCATTAGGGCATACCCACTTCATTGTCACACCTTTCTCTGACAGCAGGAGGGCCAGACACTTTCGGGTTTTTTTAAATGAAAGCTGAAATTCTCACATAATCACCTGACTCCTGCAGCTGGACCTTTAAGAAAAGCACCAAATAGTTGGCAACACTGCAGAGTGGGCAAGCTTGGGAGTAAATATCCGCCTTCTTCATGCAAGAGATCCAGAGAGAACTCGAAAAGGGCAGAGTATGTAGCCATGGAAGTGGCCATCAGAGCTTCCATGTTCATTCTACACTGGGCCTGGGACAGACATTTTAGGACAAGCGAAGTGACAGGGAAGGAGACAGCACTTCTCACTTCCCTAACAAACGAGGCTTCCTGAGCTGGTGTCCATGTAACCCAGGAGCCCAGATCCATTCACACAGAGTCCAGGACTCCATGCCTTGAAACTAAATTGCCAGTCTGCAGCCATAGGGGGTCCTGTAATGCTCCCAAGCGCTGCTCTAAGCCCTGGGTAATCCCAGGGAGTGATTTTAAATCAAAGGTAAGACTGCCCCTGCCTGAACCCAAAGGAGTCCACATTGACACCCCCGATCCCACCCCTGCCCCACAGCTCCAGTCCTGCCACTGTATTATTACTGCCCTGTTCTGAAGACACGTCACCTTACACCTCGGAATAGCCGCGTCCCATACAAACAGGAAGGACAGTCCCTCTTGCAGCCTGGACGGCAGTCAGATCCTACGGAAGGAGGAAGAAAAGTCCACTTGTCGAGACGCACAGAGCCAGAAGCTGCTACAGCTCTGAAGTCAGTGGAGTTACCGTATATACTCGTTCATAAGCCGAATATTTTTGGTAAAAAAGTGACGCATCAAAGAGCGGGGGTCGGCTTATAAACGGGTCTACACCAAAATTTGATGATTTTAAACTCTATGGAATCATTGAATTGAATATCTAATACATTGTCGTTTTGTTTACCTGCAGCGTCTGCAGGCATGGAGCCCCTCAGATCCCTGTGGCCACGGTTCACCGTTCCCAGCCAATGGGAGCTGCGGGAAGTGGCACCACTTCACGCAGCTCCCATTGGCTGGGAACAGCAAACCGCGGCCACTGGGAGCTGAGGGGCTCCGTGCCTGTGAACTCTCCAGGTAAACAAAACGTCCCAACCCGCCAGCGGCTTACCCTGATGGGCCGGGAGCCAAAGTTTTCCAACCCCAGAAATATAGGGTCGGCTTATGAAAGGGTCATACAGTTTTTGCTATTTTTACCTATCCATTTTGGGGGGTTGGCTTATAAACGAACGGGCTAATGAACGAGTCTATATGGTATTACTCCGACCTACACCCACGTACCAGCAGAATCTGGCCAGTCAGACTTCAGTTACAGCCCAGCACCTACTTCTGTGCTGACGGACTGTAACAGCATCTCTACAGCCCTTTCTGCCCTCCCCGAAACGGCCCGTGTTTATTACACGCTACAGTCTGTTGCATGGACCAAGCACTGGAAATTGGTATTGATCTCCCATCCCAGCAAGAAGCATTCAGGGGCCCGTTGTACAAAGTTACCATGGGGATGTGGAAAAGCAGAAGGGAAGGGCTAAATTCACCCCTAGCAGGAAAGCCCAGGTCTTTGGTACCGCGTACAAGCAGCCACAGCCCTGCAAGGACACAGGTAGGGATGCAATGGCTACGGACTTCTAGCATCCACGGACACCAGTGGGAATGGAGGGCACTCAGCACTTGTCAGGAGACACTCAGCATCTTGTGGGTTAGGTCCTACATCCCTATCTGGTCTAGGCCATGGCTTGTCAAATGGTTTAGAGTAGGGGTCCCCAACGCGGTGCCCGCGGGTGCCATGGCGCCCGCCGGGGCGTCTAAGTGCGCCCGCGTACTGGCCGGCAGACGAGCATCCGCCAAAATGCCGCCGAAATTTATTCAGCGGCATTTCGGCGGATGCTTGTCCGCCGCCACTGTCCTCCGAGGCTCGTCGTCTGGCGCCCGCCAGACTGAAAAGGTTGGGAACCACTGGTTTAGAGGACAGTCTGGCTTGGTCTAAGCTGGCCAAGCATGCCATGGGAGTATGACCAGTGCTTCAAGGACAGTAGGTTTAATATCCATTCAGCTAGTGTATAGTTTCATGGCCTGCACACACCACTTGAGAGACCTCAGCTGACAACTGCCCTCCACCTAGAGTGACCAGATGTCCCGATTTTATAGGGACAGTCCCGATTTTGGGGTCTTTTTCTTATATAGGCTCCTATTAACTCCCACCCCCTGGCCTGATTTTTCACACTTGCTGTCTGGTCACCCTACCTCCACCTCACTCATAACAAGTCTCCTTAATAACAATAAACAGCATCTTTTGATCACCTGGCCAGAAATGTACCTAACTTGCCCTGTTAGAGGAAGACAACCACAGTAGCCCAGCGAGCCACCAAAAGGCAAATTCTGTAGTAGCCCAAGTGTAACAGGCTGGCAGACTGTCTGTCGACACAGCACAGCTGTGCACGGGCTGGCCTCCCCCAGCTAGCACTGGGTAATGACAGCAGAGAAGACATGGCAGTGCAGGCTGGAGAGCGGAGGACATTACGTACCCAGAGCCTGTGCTGGGCTGGTACTGCCCACGCTGCGCTGTCTTCCCTGCTAGCCGGATTCAAGCTCACTCAGTCAGGCTAGCGCTTGCCCAGCTTTTGCTATGTAGACAGACCCTAACGTACACAAGTCACGCTATTTAGCTTAACAAAGAGCAAGTTAAGGGGTGACTTGAGTACAGTCCATAACACCTACATAGGGAACAAATATTTAATAATGGGCTCTTCAATCCAGCAGAGAAGGGTCTAACACAAGTTGACAAAAAGCAAGTTCAGATGGGAAATGAGGCATAAATGTTTTAACAGTGAGAGTAATAAACCACTGGACCAATTTACCAAAGGTGGGGGTGGATTCTCCATCACTGACAATTTTTAAATCAAGACTGGATGTTTTGCTAAAAGACACGCTCCAGGAATTTGGGGGAAGTTCTCTGGCCTGTGCTGTACAGGTCAGCCTAGATGATCTCAGTGGTCCCTTCTGGCCTTAGAATCTATGACTCTGCTTAGGGGTGCAGTGCTCCTCTCCAGAGCCATCCTGATGTTGGTGCAGAGGGCCCTGCAAAGAATTACTGCTATCTAACCAGGGACCTGGAATGACGGCATCACTGTAGCATCCCAGAGTCTCCAAGTCATGCATGGATTTTATTCTCACACCACCCTGTGCGAGAAGGACATGTTATTCCCATTTTACAGATGAAGAACTGAGGCACCAGGTGGATGAACTGACTTGCCGGAAGTTCCGCAGGGAGTCTGTGGCAGAGCCAGGGATCAAACGCAGGTCTCCCAAATCCCAGTCCAGGCCCTATCCAACCTCTTCCCTGCTGAATCATTTGCTGATTAATCTTGTTAACCGAAGTCAGGACATGAGAGGGTTAGAATCTCTCTCTAGGTAGGAGCTAAGGTTTTGGACAGAGAGGCCATGCATGGAAAAACCTACGATCAGCCAACCTTGCGAGGAAAGCTTAGGCTGAGTTTTGTCTAGTGGTGTTAGATGAGTTACCAAAAAAGCCAAACCCCTAGAAATGGGGGAGAATTGGACCCTTTTCAGAGTGGGCATATTCTGTTCAGAGGAGGGTGCTTAGTCCAAGACTATCTGATCTAAAGGTAGAACAGTGATCTGCAGGATGTTCTGCAGGATTTTTTGGATAGCCATGAGGCAAGACCCAGCAAACATTAAGAACTGCTCGTACTGCCACGCAGAACGCCTGGGCACAGAGACAAGTGACAACTTGCCACGCCATGCACAGCTGGAAGGACAAAGCTTGGATGGTTAGCGCTGCTGATGGGACCCATGCAGAGCCAATGGGAAGAGAAAGCCGACCATCTGAAACCCTCGGGCAGCGCCGAGACAAAACGCTGCAACGAGCGAGGCGCTGACAAATGACACCAAGGGGGCTTTTTTTGTAGGCGAGTGAGCAATTATCTGGCCCGAATTTCCTGCTGGTAAGACTGGTCTGATTAGCAAGTACATAAACAGAGGGCATGCGTGAACACAAATGGTAAAGCAATGCCTGGCGGATGGCAGCCGCCCCAGGATGTTCTTTACGACTTCAATGCAGAGAGAAAGCGAGAGCTGCATTCGCCAAGCGGGGAAGCACATTTCCAGTCTCTATTAGCTTCCGTCTCCGGTCAAGGAGTCCTCGCGCGCTATTGGGCCAGTGCAGCCAGGCACAGTCAGCATCCCAAAAAGGAGAAAACAGGAACCAATGTCACGTCTCGAATTGGAGCGAGAGAAAGCTGCCGTGATGTTGTTTTCTAGCATTGGCACATTTCCACTGCAATTGAAGATGCGACTGCAGCATGTGTAGACATACCCAAGCTGGCTCGAATCACAATAGCGGTGAGCTGCGGGTATTATGGGATGTACAAGCCCTTGTGCTTGTGCTCTACAAGGGACCCTGGGTATATATTTGAGTAGCCAGCCCGTGCTGCCACAGCTTCATTACTGTCATTCAAGCCAACTAGATCAAAGCTAGATCAGGTGTGTCTACACGTGCTGCAGTCACACCTCTGATTGCAGTGTAGACGTCCCCTTGCATATATTGGGAACATGCAGAATAGACAGAGCCGTGATAAAGAGTTAAAGTCCCATCTCAACAGAGCTGGACCTGAGCCACAAAATTCAGCTCTGGGTGTGAAATCTCTGTGATTCCAGGGGTGTTCAGGTCAACCCATTGTAGGACACAGGTGCCAGCAAAGTTCAAATCTGGATCGGGCTTTGGTTTGGGCCCATCTCTGCAAGTTATATTGTTCTCTCCTATGTATTGTGAGACGGCGTCACCATTCTCCCAGCTGAAGGGCTAATGCTAAAGAGAACTGGACAGTGATTTATCCAGCAATTGTGAATTTCAGAGGCATTTTTCAGAACAGGAAGGATGCTAGCACTTCGGAGTGGATGAAATGAGGAAGTTTTGTGGACGAGTTGCTTTGTGAAAGTGTTCGCAGTTTCACACCCAGAACAGCTGGACTTTTCATGAAATTTTACACCCTACATTTGCATATCAAATATTTGCATCTTTTCAGAGGGTTTTTTAAATTATTATTTTCAAAGCCACTTCTGCTAACGAGAGTACAACTTCACTCAAAACTTTGCCTATTTTTATTTTATTTTTTGGTCCCAGAAATAGCCTCCAGAAACAGGCGACCATCAAAGAAAAATCATACAAAACCTTCAATAAA
Source organism: Platysternon megacephalum (assembly GCA_003942145.1). Lineage (NCBI taxonomy): Eukaryota > Metazoa > Chordata > Testudines > Platysternidae > Platysternon > Platysternon megacephalum. The sequence continues at coordinate 2,537,240 of QXTE01000220.1, read as the reverse complement.
TGTTTTGCATGTGCAAAAATAGACCCGTTTCTGATTCTGCAGTGAAACACAGACACAGGCACATTCTGACTGTTCTCAGTTTTACAGCAAAAATGTAGCACATCTCCATTAACAATATATTTCCTATTTTGCACACGTGATCTCTGCCTCCTTAGATTTCCAGTTCAGCGCTTTCTTAGACTATAGTTAATTACAGTAAGACCTCATTGATCTCAACTTCCCTATCACCCTATTGGCTAATGACAAGACTAGCAAAGCACGAACTACATGGGGTCAGATTGGCAAAGACTTTGGGGTTTTTCGCCGTCCCCTGCAGCATGGGAAATGGGTCACTTGCAGGTTTAAACTAAAGTAAATGGTGGATTCTCTGCAACTTGAAGTCTTTAAATCAAGTTTTGAGGACTTCAGTAACTCAGCCAGAGGTTATTGGCCTATTTCAGGAGTGAGTGGGTGAGGTTCTGTGGCCTGCGATTTCCAGGAGGTCAGACTAGATCAGTGGTTCTCAACCTATTTACAAGTGTGGGCCGCACACGCAGTGCTCTGTGTGTTATGTGGGCTGCATCCACACAATATATATACTGCCTGAGGGTGTCACATGGGCCACAGCTGTGTGCTGATTGGGCCACGGGTTGAGAACCACTGGACTAGATGATCACGATGGTCCTTTCTGGCCTTAAAGTCTCAGCAGGCTGCCGATAAGGCACCTCCTTCCCTAACCAGCTCTCTCTCTGGCTCATGGGCCAGGTTGAGCCCTGCTGTAACTCCACTGTATTCCGCAGAGGGGCAATAAGGATGGCAGCAGAGAGCCCACTCAGCTTTTCACCTTTCCCCACCCAACCCCTTGGGCCAACGTCAACCTTGGCAAGGCTGCTGGCTTCAATGGGTTCATCTGGTCGACAGCGTGGTGGTGGGTCTGCGTACATAGCCACACCTGGCTTCCCACCACCGATGTCTCCCCCTCCTGTGCCCTACAGTAAAGTCTATAGGGCCACAGTCAAAGCAGATGCCTCCACGCAGTGCACAAGGTAGGCATTTGTTATGGCCCTGGGTATTTCTCCGAGAACCCCAAGTACGTTCACGTACCATTTAAAGAGCAACTATTGTCCCCCCCAATTACCTCCCCTGACAATGGTTTGTCCCCACTAACATCCCACCTAGAGATTCTTCTGTGCCCTCCGCTCCTCCCACTGTAGGCCAGTGCGACAATTCACCTTTGGTTTACTCCCTCCGTAAAGCACACAACAAACCCCCCCACCACTCCCCCCGCAACACTGCGCACAATGAATGTCTCCCAAGTCCGGCAGGCTCCCAAAGGCGGCTGACATTTAACGCGCTGCTGAGCTCACCGGCAACGCGGCAAACTCCAGCTTCCGAGAGGATCCCAGACACTTCATGGCTGTTCTTTACATAAATAAATTCAGACACACAGAACCAAAGGAAAGGCGGCGGCAGGGGGAGCAAAAGCTTGTCTAGACTAATCTGCATCAAGTTGTCAGGCTTCTTTGTTAGCCTCCTTCCTGCTTCCATGTTAAGGATGAGCTCTGTATCCTGTCAGTATTGGAAAGAGTTCATGAGCGTCCAACAGATACTGCTTAACACCTTGGCTTCTGCTGGCCCAAACCTGAATCCTAAATCCAATTCGCATAGGTCGGGATTTAGGTATCAGCCACATCCGTCACAGTGCTGCCAGGACACAGGTGGGGAGGTGATGTCTGGATTTCTACTGTAAGCCGGTCCAGGGAAGGTATTTATAAAGCCTTAAGGGGAAGGCTGCAGGAATGCACCCCGCGCCCAGCTTTCTTGGGTGGCGTGGAGCACATTCAATGGCAAAATGGCAGGGCTACTCAGTGATGGGCGGCAATATCATTGGGCGCACGCCATCGTAGTGAACCGAACAAGCAGCAGTCCTCGTGGTCATTGGATGGACTGCGGGTTTCATGGACAAAGGAACTCTGCGATGCCGCTCCCCCCATTCATTTCAGGATCCAGTTCAAAACCACCCTCCCTGTTTTTAAAACCCTTGTTCAGTCCTAGCTGTCTCAGGAGTATCCTCGCCCTAACCGCCACGGGCCTCCCAATTACCGACGCCCCTGTGAAGTAGGGAAATATTATCGACCCCATGGTGCAGATGGGGGATTAAATGACTTGCCCAAGGTCACACTGGAAGTTTGTGGCTGAGACACAGAATCAAACCCAGGTCTCCAAAACCCATCCACGAGGCCTGCCTCTCACATGCCTTGCTTCTCTCCCAGTCCCACCCCCCAGTCTCGCCATGCTCTGGGTCTGCCTACACAGCAAACGCTGAGCATGGGCTAGTCTACCTGCGCTAGCTTGAATCCAGCTAGCACGGGTAACAATAGCAACGAAGACAGCTCAGCACAGGCAGTACAAGCCCAACGTAGACCTGGGTATGTACTTGGCTTGCCAGCCTATTCTGAAGCTCACGCTGCGATGGCGGAGTTGCTCCTATTACCCGCGCTAGCTGGATTCAAGCTAGCTCAGACAGGCTAGCCCAGGCACAGCTTTTGCTGTGCAGACAGACTCTCAGTGCAGGAGCCTTCTTCTCTGAATCTCCTGCTACCAGGAAGTGCCTTCCTGTATTGCTCCATTTTATTTCAAAATCCCATCTCAGCGCATCTCTTTTCCTTCTGCTCCTGCTCAGAGGCTGTAACTATTCATTCAGGAGAGCGCTGCAAATAGTTTGGGGAAACAATTCTCTGTACACTGAGAAAGTCCTACAAAAGAACTCGCTGACCCTAAGAGTGGAAAGAACCAAATTCACTGACCCAAACATCCCACACAACCTCACGGAAGTTCACACCTAACGTCAAACTTGGTGACTAGCTAGCAGCTCTAGAATGGGCCAAACCAGAACCCCAGCTCCAATCACGTGAAACCTTGGAGAAACGCGGCTCTGCAGCAACGCTCTGCAGCTCAGGCCCATCATTCATTAAGAGCCAAACAATGTCATTTCTTTCCTTGGAAATGCGGCATTAATTCTTTCCAAGCTGTTTGTTTCCCCTCTCAGATGCTGTAAAGGCTATCTGATGTCAGGGTCCCTGCTACAAGGAAGCATGCATGGTAGGCAGTTTATAGGCTTTTACTGTAATCAGGAGGCTCTCTCGCAATCATTGCTGGAGGAAAAAAAAAATACACTGGGATTAAAGCTGAATTTTCATTCTTATGTTGGGGTGGAGAGGTTTAACTGTGGCACTCCCACTGGTTTTAATAGACAGCTAAATCCTTGTGCAGCCCTGAACTCCCTCGCTGCTGCATGGCACTGGTATCCCGACACCTCAAAGTGATGGAGCGCAGCATCACAGGAGTGCTTCCCCTCCTCCGAATAGGTTCATTCAGCAAGAAGCAAGCAAAGTCTTTCCAATCCATAATTATTTTGTTAAGTGCTTATATGAAAAGAGACAGTACTGTCAGCTATCTGGGGCTGGGGCTGTCTCTTTGTTCCGTGTTTGTACAGCACCTAGCACAGTGGGGTCCTGGGCTACGACTAGGGCACCTGGGTGCTACGATAATACAAACAATAAATAAATAAATAATACAGCACCCAATGCAAAGAACCCAAATATCTGACAAACATTTGCAGCGCTAATTGTGAGAGCCAGGTAGTCTTTTAAATGCGTGTTTATCTTTATAAATCAAAAGCTTCAGCGCTCTTTAAGCAGAATAAAAAACAAGGAATTACTACCCAGCATTCACAAGCAGGCCAACCACAACAAACCAGTCCTGGCAGGCCACCATTCATGAGTTTCTCTTCCACTTTCTGAATGTGCAAGCAATGGAACAAAGAAACAAACATCTCAAGGCTCAGATCCACCTTTCAGTTTCGTGCATTCAAAACAGTAAGAAAGAGGAAACTTTGTGGCTTTATAAATTCTGAATATTATTTTAACGGAAAGCATCTTAGCACAGCTTCTCCATTCACTCGCCCAGAGCATACTGTGCACACGGCACATTGAGGGACTCTTGTGAGCAGAAGGCAAACAGCCCTCCAGCAACTTGGCCATTATGAAGAATAATTTCTGGCATGGACGAATACTGCACACAGCTGTACATTATCCCCACCAAAATATGTGCTCTCCTTTTTATTAAAAAGATCTATCCTGCCACCAGAAGCCACTCATCTGCGGAATTAACTAAAATCCACTAACGATTTTTAAAATGTCATATTTTAAAGGGGAAGCTGAGTTTACTAGATAAAACACTCTACCCATGGGAAGGATGGTTTCCTGGCTAAGACACTGAATCGGGACTCGGGAGCTCTAGGTTCAATTCTCAACCCTGCCACAGACTCTAAGATCTTGGGCAAGTCACCTGATCTACCCTGTGCCTGAATTCCCTGTCTATAAAATGGGGATGATGTTTCTTTCTCCCACGCTTTGTCTGTCTCAGCTGTATGCAGGATCAGACCTTTAGATTGCAAGCTCTTCGGGGCAGGGACTATCTTCTCACATGCCCAGAAGCACAATGGGGCCCTGACCTCAGCTGCTATTGTAGTATGAGTAGTGATAATATTATACATCACTTTCAATGGCCTTAAATAGAATGAAGGCAAATAGTCAAATGAGAAGCCAACATCTTGACAGTCTGATGCTAGGATGGAGGTCAGACTGTAGCTGCCATTTCTGAGCATGGGGAGGCAGGGCCTTTCAAAGATGGTGAATGGTAAGTTCTATTTTTTTTCCCCTTAGTTAAACGATGGATAAACTTAACTGTTAGATCATAAAACTCACCGGGCAACAACATCATCAGATGGTCCGGCTTTCCCATGCAGGCAAACAGCAGCTGCATTCTCTGCACCGTGGCCTGCATTAACAGTGCATTGATCATGCTAATAAGTCACCATGTAGGCCCCAATTCAGCACAGCATTTAAGCATATGCTGCAGACCACAAATATTCGGCAAGGCCCCAAAGCACACACTTGACTTTAAGCGTTCCTGTGCTTGACATTAGGTATGTGCTTAAGAGTTCTGCTGGATCGGGGCAGAGGACTCAGCCCCTTTCAGAATCAAGCCCTAAGCTACCTGCCCCAGGGAGCCAACAGCAATGCTGGGAGCAGATCCCAAATCTCCTGCATACCAGGATCCCGCCCTCACACACAGCCATCCTCTCCCCCTTGCATGAGAGAGGGAAACCAGTGTCCATTGCAGCCTAGCTTGCTTGAACGGGTTCTCCCGCATGCTGGGCCCTGCAGACTGCACAGCACACCCGCAGGCGCAGAGGGACCCCAGCAGGGGCAGGCTGAAGAAGTGCTGGTGTGACCTGTAACGCTCATGCTCTAACGCTGGGGGGTGTAACAGAGGCCTTAGGACTTCCCTGATGCGATTCCTGTTTGAACTACAGCAGATCTAGTTCATGGTGTCGAGGGCTCAGACCTCCACATCCTTAATAAAATCCAGATTTTACCTGCAAGTCTCTGAGGGAAGTCACACATAGACAGGAACTAACTTAAATGCAGTATTTCTGGAGGACACAAGCAAATTTATGCATTTACCATGTAAATCAGGAGTAAAGCCACCGAAGCCAAAGGGGTTACAGCGGGGTAAGTAAGAAGAAAATCAGAACCATGGACTTAGGAAAAAAAAGCCTCCCACCTTTTAGGGTTACAGAGATGGAAGGCTGCGCTGATAGAATTTACGTGACATGCAGAAACGCATCACACGTCAAAGGTGGGCAGGAAGTGAAGGCAATTCACAAAGCAAGAAAGGGGCTGATGGAATCTCTGATCGCAGAACTTTCCACTCCAATTGTTAAAGCAATAACGGTCACGTCAAAGCAACAGGACCCAGCAGGGGTGACTCACATTAATATTATAGCCTGAAATTAACACACCCCTACGATAAGAGTCAATATGGTAGAATGTGGTTAAGATTCTTCCTCTTCAGCCACATAGTTGGAAAATATTTCTCTCTCATTTCCAAGTCAATTTCGGAAGTTAAAAAGCTAAAGATGCAAATATGTTAAGAATGCTTGGCACCGAAAGGATTCATATATTTTTAAATAAGTTGATTCAAGAGAGACTAACTTTAGCTAATTGTGAGCACCTCACTAGAGACACTTCTATACTTTACCTATAAAGCTTGCAATTGAATTTAAAATTGAAGTATTAATATTGGCTTTTAAAGCTTAATATAACTTTAAATTAAAGGAAAGAATGACGCCCATAAATTTCTTGTACTATACAGGAATTAACTAAATTACCTTATAATAATAGAGCCTGATCCAGCAACCCTTACTCAGATGAGAATTCCTGCTGGTGGATCAGGCCAATAATTTTCCACAGATTTGTTTTGCACAATTCATAATACGAAAGTATTCACAAACGCCACTGAGTTACTGGGAGTAGCTCAGAGCTCAGTTATACCATTGCTCATTTCCAGAACTGTTGTGGACGTTGGTAAATGCCTCATCTACGTAACAGTTCCTCACTAACAGCAATGGTAGGTGGAGCGGGTGCATGCACCAGCCTTTCCTGTCTTTGATGCCTGGACTCAAACACAAGTTCACGTCACAAGGGAGTGTGAGCTGGGTAGTCTCTGGCGCACGGCCTCATTTGTGTGCATCACAGCTCAGCGCTACTGGCAGGGTGTGTTCTCAAGAGAGCCAGCAATGGTAGGGCAAGGGACATTGCATACCCGCTTTGAGCTGCACTGGAATGGCTGCCTTGAGAAGCTCGTCAATTGCCCGCCTGCACTGGTGCTATCGGCATCTCCACTTTGTGAGTACTAGAGTCACCCACAGATTTAGAAGGCGAAATCCTGGGCCTGTTGAAATTAGTGGGATCTCACCCAGCCAGCAGAGCATCCGTTAGACATCTTCTAATTGTAGGGATGGGCCTGAAACCACCCAACTCCAAAATTCATGGCTGTCCCTTCCACACCTCTCTCTGTAATGGGCTAATCCAAACACCCCCACAAACGTTGGGAAGCTTGTATCCAGGGATCTGAGTTTTGTAGCTCGGACCCAGATACCATGGTGATAGGCGTGGGATAAGAACCCAAACATAACAGATTTCTCTGTCCAACTGGCAATTCAAGCCCCATGTCTCACAATATCAGATTCCTCCCTAACTGCAAACCCAGCTGAATGAATTTCACTTTACCACTACAGGTCTGTTTCCCAGAAAGTTCAGGTCGCTGTTCTCTCCAAAGAGGTAGCCCTCCGGGTGCGTGGAGTCGAACTTCTCACCTCCCATGATGAAATGGCTGGCAAAGTAGCTCCCTAAAACGGGACAGAAGAAATAGAGGCTGTCAAATGCACTGAATGGCGCTGGAAAGTGAATTTAATAAACTGCTGAGCAATGAAATGATCCCAGCGATTTCCAACTCAGTCACATGCTACCACTTGGGGCAATGACGCATCCTGCGGGCAGAGTGGCAGCGGAGCTGCCGCTGAAATTAAACACGTTTAGTCAATGCGCTCAGATTTTGCTTTGTCTGTGGAAGTGCTTCACTTAAATCCCCCGGGGCTGAAGCCACCAAAACCAGCTGTAACTGACAAGAGACCTGTTCAAAACTGCGACATTGTGGAGGGATGATCCAAGGTCTCGAGAACCAGGAGCCCTATTCGTCATGCTGTCTGAGTAACTGAGACAGTCCTTCTGCTTGGGGTTAGCACCCCTGTCCACATTAACTGTCTAGTCTGAAAGGGAAACTCCAGGGAGTTGTTCTGTTACCGTATTTTGGTGATTAGACAGAGTCACGGAAGAGAGGAGAATTTAAGGCAGCTTTTAAGAGACACCTGTCCTGATGTCAGCAGCTCCTCTTATCTAGCTCAGAGGAGGGGACCATTTTAATGACACTTCCCCAAAAGGACCTGTCAGTAAGTAGTGCTCCCGTCCTACTCGGAACAAAACTGCACAGAGTCATCCTGGAGTCTGGTTTGTTAACCACAACACTTCCAAAATAACTCTATGAAAAACCCGAGCCTAAGTCTTCCCCCCAGGCGCAGCTGCTCCGAGGGGTCTTTCCATCACGACCTGTGCACTGCACTCCTCCGCGTGCCCGTGTGCTCTCTGCCAGGATGCCTACCCTACCGTTACCACCTCCCTTGCTCCTTTACCAGGGAGATCAGCTAGCTACACTCAGGAGTCAGCGAAAGTTACTAAATGGCTTTCCCAACAGGATCACCAATCAGGTAAGGAGGTGGGTTATTTCCTGCAGACACTGACAGCCTGGACGGGCCTCCTTAAACTGCTCACAGTCAGACTGAAAGGATCACCTTCTTCACTGGAAAGCAGACAGTTTCCAAGTTGCTACGAAGTGTGTAAGGGTCATTTCAATGGAGCAACCCCCTCCTCCCCACTCCCTTGTGTTTTTAAGCGATAGAAGTGACTTTGCCATCCCTTGGAAGCGGATCTGCAATGCCACTCCCTTCGGCTTTGTTTAATCAAATGTATTTATTTAAATCACAATAAGGGAAATTGGACAAACAAAAGTCAGGGAAAAAATCATCAGGATTTGCAAACCTAGAACCACGTCCATTACATGCCCGTGAAATAAAGCATCAGTAGTGGTTGAATCAGATGCTCTGCAAAGAAATTAACCCTGTCCCACAGGCCAGCACAAGGCATGGGTATCATTTAGCCTACTTAAACCTTGGGTTTGCCCTCTGAAAAGGGGACCCAGTTCAGCCCTGGGAGTTCCACCCTAGTAGCCGTCATTATTACATCATATGAAAGAGAGAACTCCACATTTAAGGCTCTCTCGTGGCAAACCTGATCCCTTTGGTCCCATTTGCTTCCTCAGAGCAGCATTATGGCAGCTTCTGGTCCAATTGTTAGCCTGATTTTAAAGTGCCTCTTTGGTCTAGTTAGTTGCGTCTCTTTGCAACTGGTTAGAGTGATTGTATTACACAGTAGCTCTCTTTTATCAAGAAAAACCTCGCCGCTGGTCAGACTTTGAGATCCTCATGCAGATTTTACTGAGAGTAACGTTTTCAAGAGCGCAGAAGTGATTGAAGAGCCCAAGTTGTTTCTCAGGCAAATTCCCAATGGAGACAATGGGAATCTGCTTGCATAAGGGCGTAGCGTGTTGACCAAATCTTGAGGTCAGTTTTCATCAGTACAGGTACCGTAGTGAAAAGTACAATTAAGGTTTCCCTCTAATTATGACCTATGTCTAGCACATTCTTCCTTCACCGCCTGCACACTGCCTGTTAATGGATGCTATCTACTTGCCCCTGGGGAGAGCAGATCCCCAACATGAGTTAATGCATCACATACATTTCCCAGACCTCTGACACCTGCCCCTTCGCCCTCTAAACAATTCACAGATTTCACAGTAAAAGGTCAAACCAACTTTTAACGAGCTAGCCTTAATCCCAGCCAGGCCAGCAGGAATGGATAGCCTCTGACTTGCAAGAGATAAAAGAGGGAGGATTGTTCTCCAATGATTCTTCAGTTTCACAAATGGAGGGAGAGCAGATCAACGTTGGGGATTAGAAACAGAGGTATTAATCCTTGTAATAGACTTGATTTAATTACTAGGGTTGCTAGAAAATACAGCAGCGGCAGCCCCTCTTCCCCCACCCCTCGCCCCCATCACCCAGTCACTGTTATGCCAGAATGCAGGGATGTCTCCAAAAGCCCCGGGAACTGCAGGAAAGGGAGCAGCTAGAGGTCAGAAGCTGAGTCAGTCTAGCTCTGCTGCTGAGCCAGTAAACACTGCCGGAATAGTGAGATACTGACACACAATAGAAATCACTGGGCCCATTTCTGCTCTCACTGACTCGGTGTAGATCAGGAACGATTCTGGTGTAGCCAATGGAGTTAAAAACTGGCGTGGGATCAGACTCAGACCCTGTGTGTCTCAATATACCTGTTCAGTTCAAACAGTGACTGCCTACAACCCCCAGCTTTACACCCGCATGTCCCCGCAGCTCCTGGGGGGAAGAGGGCTCCGTCCGCGGCACCGCCCCTGCAGCTCCCATTGGCTGCGGTTCCCGGCCAATGGGACCTGCACCTGCGGAGCTGGGTTAGGGTTAGGGGACATGCAGGTAGGAGCTGGGTAGGGAGCCTGCCAGCCCTGCAAATCCCCTCACCCGCAGCACCCGTGGGGGTCCTGGGCCGCGGGCCACCGCCCACCTCTGCCCCCGCCCCTCCCCAGGACCAGCAGGGATCCTGGGCCACACACCCCCCCCCCAGCACTCCCGGACCGCCCCCACATAGCACCCGCAGCCCCCCAGCCCAAGTTTTAGTTAGGGGTATATAATAAAAGTCATGGACAGGTCACGGGCCCGTGAATTTTTGTTTACTGCCCGTGACCCGTCCATGACTTTTACTAAAAATCCCCATGACTAAAATGTAGCCTTACTTATAAACACTTTGGTGCAAGGACTGGTTCTCGCTGTTGATGCAATGGGGCCACACCTGAAACTGGCCCCTTTAGGCACTACCGTATCACAAATAATAATACAGTTGTTTAATTAACCTTAACTTACACAGCAGTTTAATTAACCTTAATTTTAATGTTCTAACATTTGAGTGCTTTGCACCCTTTGGCACTCATGGACTCCATGCAGATACAGGGGTCTACCCAGGCTGGATCAGGGCCTTCTGGGGGGTAGGAGGGTGTGAGGTGACATTTGACATGATTCCGAACAGCAGCTAAAAGTTACACTGTGCAATTTAAAAGAAGAAAACCACCAGAGACCTAAGCGGGTACAATGACGTAGCTCACAGTTGAGGAAGGCTCGACTATCAATTATTGATGCCTGCTGCTTTCTGGCCCCATTTTCCACGTGCATAATTTATAGGTAAGATAGTTTCACAGAGAGAAAGCCACCATCTGAAAGAACCCAACAGTGAGCTGCCCCCAACCTTTGCTAAAACCGATATGGGCACATGTCTGGGGAGGAGGAGAGGCGAGGATATACATCACATGGTTTCACTTGGACAGATTAAGCGACTGGGCAGAAGAGTAAATCATAGAAGTGCACATTAAACCTTCTAAGGGGAGTTTCCTAGGCCCCTAAAAAAGTTTAAAAGGGGGCAGCCTGCAGTAAGCAGCAGCACCATTAATTGTATCTGCTCGACAATCCTGGAGCCCTGGGTTCAAATCCTGATCTAGCACCAGATCCACTTCCCACTACGCTCAGTGGACAGGCCCCCACTGGACTGGGCACTTAGACCACAGGGAGAACGATGGTCTCCAGTTACTTCTCAGTGAGCACGCTCCCCACACATGATTCAGCCAGACAGGCGAGAGAGGGCTCTCTGCAGGGCAGGTGCTGCAGATCAGAAGGGAGGTGTCTCTTACCTGTGCATGGCACTCCATAGAGAGCACAGGCAGAGCCGCGTGAGGAAGCTGGCACTGCATTCGCCTCAACAATGCCTGGTTCTAGATAGGGCCCAGCAGCCTCTCGCTTGCCTGAGTGACTGAAGTTCAGGGTGAAGGTCAAAAGAAGTCGAAGGCCAGGGCCCAATGCCCCCGATGCAGGCAAGGGAGAGCAAAAGCTAGTGTAGATGGGGCAGCACCTCTCCAGAATCCCATGGAAACCCCTCTGCAGGACTGGGGCTCGGAGGCAGGGGAATCAGGGGGAAGTCACTTTATGCTGCTTGCTCTCATCTGAACCCAGAGGAGCTCAACACAGCAGTCAGTGCTACAAGCACTAGCTCCTATTCCCCCTGTGCACAGGAGTGGGCAGGGGAGTCAACAGCTGCATTTCTCCCAAGGGAGCAATGATGCTGGAAAAGCTCCCTGTGCAGGCTTGGACCTTCCTTTCCCTGGGATCTGAGGGATTTGGAGACTGTCCCGCCTACCTCCTCTGTTGTTGGCCCAAGCCCCTCCACCTTTCGCATTAGTCCGGACCGTTCTGTTGAGATAAAGGGTTGTCTTGTTGCCGCTGGGACTCAGCAGCTCTGGGCTGTGTCCAGATCCACCAGATAACCTGTGTGACCTGGTGCAAACCAAATGATCTCCCTGGGCCTCAGTTCCTCATCTGTGAAATGGGGATATGGTGCGTGGTATCACTCACCCCCTGGGCTGCATGTTTCCACATTCACACTGCATTCCCTCTCCCCTTCATAAACACCATCTTGACTCAGTGCTTGCGAGAGGGGAAATGTTGCCTTGTAAGGATGCCCAAGGAAGGTGTTTAGTTTTCCCAGGTTTCTGGGCGGGGGCTCGAGCTGCTTGTGTTTTGTAATCTGAAGAGGAACCCCTAGATAGTGAACCAGGCCCTTGCTGCTGCTGACACCACCTGGCAGAGCGGTTACACACCTTTCGTCTCTCTTATCTAGTTAGACTGTAAGCTCTGCTGGGCAGGGACTGTCCCTTACTGTGCACTTGTACAGCACCTAGCACATCAAGGCCCTGGCCTCAGCTGCGGTGTCTCGGTGCTACTGCAATACCAATAAATAGCAACACCACTCAGTCAAGTGAACCTTGGGGTTTGCTATGCCACCTGCCCCCAGCTCATAGGTTGAAGGGGGATGTAAGAGAAGGGGCTGAGGCGAAGAGTTGCCTAGTGATTATGGTGCTAGCCTGGGACTCAGGAGACCCAGGTTCAAGTCCCATCTCTGCCACAGATTTCCTGTGTGACCTTGTGCACTTAGTCTCTCTGTGCCTCAGTTTCCCAACTATAAAATGCAGATAACAGCATTGACCTACCCCATTTGGGTGTGGTGAGGATAACTGCACCATATGCTGTGGTAGTGGGGGGTATATGACAGATTTCATTATGCTCAAAATCGAGTGAAAACACCCCTCCTTTTACCATCACTAATACAGGATCACTTTGGTACACAAGAAGTCAGGGTATGGAAAATAAATTGGCAAATGGAATAAGAAAAAGCATTAAAGGGAAAAAATAAATAAAAGCATTTCCAAGACTGGTTTGTTTTTCTGTTATCAGGGAAAAAGATCTATAAACAACTCCTTACTGGAGTCTATCTTCCACTCCAGCTACCATGAAATCATTTGGACACAAGCAACTAAAACTCTGGATCAATGTGTGCCTTTGGATTTTTCTCCAGGTTACCTGGACAATAGCAAGATGTCTTGGCTCCTAGCTATGCTTGAGCCCTCTTTTCAATATCAAAACTCCGCTACTGCCCACCTACAAAACTCTTTGCTTTTCAAGCAATAATTGAGCGGGAAGCCTTATAAATTTTCCATAGGTCCAGCAGAATGGCATCAGTCATGGCAGAGGAGATTAAAGAGAGAAGTGGTAAATTGACAGTTTTGTCTCATCCACATGAAAGAGGAGAAGGAGGAAGCAAATGGGTTGTGCTGGTCCAATGCTCCCCTCCCAATTAGGTGCAAAGAGGGGAGGGGGAAAGAGAACAACAGATCCATTGTTGCATGGAGTTTGCTGTCTCTATGTCAGGGGTAGGCAACCTATGGCACGCGTGCCGAAGGCGGCACACGAGCTGATTTTCAGTGGCACTCACACTGCCCGGGTCCTGGCCACCGGTCCAGGGGGCTCTGCATTTTAATTTAATTTTAAATGAAGCTTCTTAAACATTTTAAAAACCTTATTTACTTTACATACAACAATAGTTTAGTTATATATTATAGACTTATAGAAAGAGACCTTCTAAAAACGTTCAAATGTATGACTGGCACACGAAACCTTAAATTAGAGTGAATAAATGAAGACTCGGCACACCACTTCTGAAAGGTTGCCGACCCCTGCTCTATGTAGAAGGGCTCCTGATCAGCCTGCAGTGAGTGCAAAGTGAATGGCTCCAGCAGGATCAGAGGTTAGTTATATGCTGCTGGGGCACGTCAGCTATGACACCGGACTCCCGAAACACTGACTGTTTCCATCATGCTGCTGCCTCCATCACCAGTTCATGGTTTGGAGTATTAATACTTTGCTTCCTTTCCTCCCTTAAGTCGCTCACACATGCACGGACCTAGGCCATGAGCAACAAGACTAGAGATTAATTCTACGCTGACACCCGGGTGCAGGAAAACTTGCCCCACCTCCGGTGAAGAGCTTGCTTTGAACATTCTCCCAAAGATCAGCCCTTGAGCCAAACACTTTAACTGCCTGGGCACTGCTGGGAAGAGAGGGGAGGAGGGGTTTGAAGTCCCCGCTGTCAAGCAACAAGCTTCCTATTATTGGCTAATTATAATTCTTTAACCGGCACCCGCCTCGAGAGGATTAAAACCCTGTCAAGGATGGTTAAATTGTTGAGGGAGAGCCAGGCTCTAATAAGATTGAAAACTTCTGAGACCTCAAGGAACAAATGAAGAATACAGTATAAGCGAACTGTGCTATTTTAAAAAAGCAACAGAAGTTTGAACAAGGCATCATGATGTCACCTGTACACTAAGACAAGCCTCGTGTATCAGCATCCCCCGTGCCAACGTATTCATGTAAGAGAAGTCACCGATGTACACAATGCATATTTGATCCAAATGATGCAACTGGGCTCCCTTTTGTGTGTGTGCCGAACACCCAGCAGGTGAATTGCTATAGAGAAAGAATCTTGGGTTTGTCCTGTTCCGGGAAGAGATCTAATTAGGGTTCCACCTGCAATACTGTCTACTCCGAGACAAAGAACTCCGCCATGGAGTACAGACAAGCGCAAGGCTAAGAAGCTGGCAAGCAGCAGGCAGCTTTTTCCAGTTACTGTGCAATGCAAGGCTAATGTGCTAATGGCAGCTGGGCTAATCAACTTAAGTGCACAAATAAAGCTCTCATGCAAGTGTCCAATCGCTGTGGGTCTGTTTCCATTTTGCTGATCATGAAGAATTTGCTCGGGAGGAGGGGGTGGGTGGGGAAAGATAATGCCCCATCCAGCTCTATAGAAAACACTGCAGTTTAAACAGGAGTCAATTGACACCCTCCACAGACAGCTCCCTCATCAAATGGGCTGATAGGCACTGTACATCTTGAGAACTCCTGTGCACATAAAGCAATCGAAGCCAGTTTCGCAGGTTTTCTATAATCTATTGCTGACAATCATCTGAGCCTGCAGCTTTGCATTTAATTTCAGCTCCAAATCTGCTATACCACATTCCTTGCAATACACACCATTCATTACACTTCATACTCAGGATTACACAGTTACATCCCATCCCTTAGGAACGAAAGGCTGAAACCACTTTACAGTTGAAAGGTGCACCACGGGGCAGTGTTACAGGGCAGATGAGAGGGTGACAATTTTTACAAAAGGGTTTGAAATTAAAAGAACAATGAAAACGGGCGGATGTGTTGGGGGGGCCGATTCATACTTTGTCTTGAAGCACTTAGCACACTGTTGGTGACGCATAAATAATCATATTGGGACTCCAACCACAACTGGGTTGGGCTAGTGCATTACAGCCCCAAAGGGAAACTGATTAAAAAGAGGTGAAACTGACCAGGCTACTGCCACTATCCAACCTGATCCCAAGTGGAGCAAACAACATAGAATAGAATCATAGAATATCAGGGCTGGGAGGGACCTCAGGAGATCATCTAGTCCAACCCCCCTGCTCAAAGCAGGACCAATCCCCAGACAGATTTTTGCCCCAGATCCCTAAATGGCCCCTTCAAGGATTGAACTCACAACCCTGGGTTTAGCAGGCCAATGCTCAAACCACTGAGCTATCCCTCCCACCCTAAAAATGGAGATGTCAATTACTTTTTTTTAATGCCGATTGGATCATCTAAGACAGGGCTCAGCAACCTTTCAGAAGTGGTGTGCCGAGTCTTCATTTTTTCACTCTAATTTAAGGTTTCGCGTGCTGGTAATACATTTTAACGTTTTTAGAAGGTCTCTTTCTATAAGTCTATAATATATAACTAAACTATTGTTGTATGTAAAGTAAATAAGGTTTTTAAAATGTTTGAGGAGCTTCATTTAAAATTAAATTAAAATGCAGAGCCCCCCGGACCGGTGGCCAGGACCCGGGCAGTCTGAGTGCCGCTGAAAATCAGCTCACGTGCCGCCTTCGGCACGCGTGCCATAGGTTGCCTACCCCTGATCCAAGATGTCACTAATAACACACATAAGGGATTCTTTTCTAAATGTACAGTGAAGCCTCTGCTTCTGGCCACCTGCTCTCCACAGCTGTGTTAACAGCTCGCAAAATCTCAGTCCCGGTGAGATTTCCCAGTCAGAGTAACTTAGGCTGTAGCAGGGAACCCCCAGCAGCCACCTGCACGCCCCTCCCGCCCCTGCACACACACACCTGCATACATTGTTTGTAATCAACCTGCGCTGATGACTGTTGTTTTTCCTGTAGAGAAGAATGTCAGCAGTGTTTTACCTGCAAACTGAGGGCAAGATCATGCCCAACCCTGCGCAGGCATGCAAGGAAGAGAGGTGGAGGGGGGAGGAGTTCAGGCACTAGGATCCTTCCATCCCACCTTTTGTCTGGGCAGAAACCTGAGGAGCACCTGATGCACCCCGCTGTAAGGTGCAGCGGATGCAGGTGATTTTGGAGGCATCATCTCTGTCTCAAGAGCTGGCCTGACGCACATCTGCATTTCCTACTGTGGGAAGTGGTTCAAAGCCACCACCACCACCACCCCCCGTAGCCCATTGTGTTATGGCTCATTTAGATTAGTGCAATAAGCCAGACAGAAGCCCTCAGGAGAAAGCACAGGGAGGACAAAGCCGAAACAGGAGAACGCTGTCTGGACAGTCTTCTTTTAAACAAACAAACAAATAGGCAGCCACAAGCCAAAAACGTGGAGTTCTTGAGTCCCTATGGCAGCCTTTGATACAAACAGTGGAACCTGTTCATATTATTTGTATTCCAATAGCACCTACGGACTCCGACCTAGTATAGGGCCCCATTGTGCTGTGCCAATGCATGAGAGACAGTTACTGCCCCGAATATCTTCCCTCTATCTAGATAAGGTAGCCAATGGGTGGGAAGCAAAGCAAAGGCACAGAGAGGTTATGTGAGTTGGCCAAGGCCACACAGAAGGGCACTGGCAAAGGCAGAAGTAGCGCACAGGCTCCTAACCTAATCCCCTGGATCATACCACGACACTTCCTCTTCTTTTGACTGTCACCTGGATGGAATGCTCAATTCCATCAGCGCGCCAGCATGACTCAGCACATCTGCACCTTAGCCGTGGCATCAAACCCCAGTATTTTGTTTGCACGGCGTCACTGGTTGATTAGATCACTCACTGCTCCTCATGTCAGAGCCACCCGTATGCTCAGAGCACCTAAGATTCAGTCTGTGCATTTCAATAAAAGCCACCTTTGTATACCATAGTAGGTTGGACACTGGGTGGGGGAATCAGCTTGTAAAGATAAACAAGCCTCCTTGACAAATAGTTTCTGAAGCCGATTCCATAATGGATAAGGCCCAGTGTGACAGTGAGCGCCCAATTCTCAGACCCGATGTGAACTCAGATCTCTGCACTGCTGGTGGCCGCTTTCACAGATTTTAAGGCTGGAAGAGTTTATTAGGATCGTCTAGTCTGAGCTCCTACATAACACAGACCTGAGTCTCACCCAGCGATTCCTGCCTCAGGAGTACATCTACACTGCAATACTGATGCGGGCCAGCCAAGGGTCTTTCACTGCAGTGTAGACATACCGTAATAGTCCAACGATCTGAGGCTGAACTACACATCCATTAGAAAGACATCCAGACTTGATTTAAAGACTCCAGGTAATGGGGAATTTGCCACAACCCTTGGTGATCTGTTCCAACAGTTAGTTACCCTCATTGTTAAACACCTGCCTCTTGTTTCCAGTTGGGTAAACTGGGGTTCTGGATACACTGACTTATCCCAGTACATACAGTCTTCAAATTGGCTTCCACATCACTACATCCCATGGTGGGGCTCTGCATGAGGAGATGCCAGCAGAGCTGCTGCACAGGAGATTTATGAACGGATGCCTTGGAGGTGCTCCCCCTGTTTGTCTATGTGGCAGAGGTGGATGAGAGGAGACAGGCACAGTGTCCACAGTTACCCCTATTCAGTGACTCTAAACATCTCACGTGAGGGATGCAAGAGAAGCTACAGCCACTCTTCCAGCCCACAGAGCGCGGGGAAGGAGCTACAGAACCGCAATCTAGCCCTGGTGCATCGCCCCCACAGAGCCTCCTGCACACTTCACCAGCATAGAGCGTGACTAGTGAGTTGAAGTAAATTTCACCCTTAAACCTGGGGTGCAAGCTGAGTTACAGGTCTGTCATCTTACGCTGGGGTTACGTTCCGCAGTCAGCGCCTAAAGCGAAAATGGCGTATAGTCAAAATTACATTGAGTGTAATGGTGGGCAGAATCGCCCGCACTACAGAAACAGTATTTAAATTGTTATTTTTCTCTTTTTTGTTTGTTTTGTTTTTGTTTTTGCCGACCGCGTAAAGCTGAAATCGCACATGTTAAATGCGCCTAAGATGCGACAGACCTGTACTTGCATCTTCCAGCCAGTAGAAAGGAAACTAGATACAACTGGGAGCAGAGAAAGGGAGTCACCTTTTTCCACACAATGAATAATAGTGCATTTCAATTCTTCGCATAACCGCCCCGACCCAGCTTAACGAGAAGCAAGAGGACATGGCCATATTTCATTAATATGGCTGCACGTGTCTGATGACTTGCACGCATGAGTAAAGCACCCGAGTCAGCAGAACCATGACTTTGGCCAAAGCAGCGTCTCAGACTTTCAACAGAGAAACAGCTATGGCTGGGTAGAATAAGACACTTACGCAGTGAGGGAAGGGGCAACTGACAAGCCCCATGCTACAGGCTGATCAGTTAGGCCCGGAACCCCTAAATCTATGAGAAAACAATAGGAGCTGCAAAACCTCCGCACCTCTGAAGCAGGGAACCAAGGACCATGCATACGTTCTGAGCCCCACCGCTCCCTCTTTGCTACAGCTATCGTGTTCCCCCACCTCTGGAGAAGGTTACTTTTAATGATACACCCATCTCTAGATTTACATTCCCAACTTTTGCATTTCAGAGAATGTTTACACTTCACACAAGCAATGCATGACACTTGTAGAAATCAGCACCACAAGCATCTCTCCCACCGCCGCCCAGAACTATTCTTCTAACTCAGCTGTCCCCCAAAAATTGAAAGAAAATCCCACTTAAGACCACAAGCAAAACAATTGTAATCTCTCTTGGTCACTAGTCCCCGGTCATCTTAGGTTCAGATGGGGGTATTTGCTCCCAACACAACTTCTGGTAAACATCTGACTTGGTGAATTACTACTTCAGTTCCTGATCCAGCCTCGCAACTTTGGACCCGAGACACACTAAAAAAAAAAAAAAAAAATCACATGGGGGAACCCAGACAGTGCTAGAACCTGCCCTAGTGCACCACGCTGCACTTGGCCTGGTAACAGAATGCTCCAGTACCAGATTTGATACAGCGTCTATACAAGCCCTGACTTCTCCACCGATAACCTGGACCCAACCAATCATCTAAAACACCTAGCAGCTGAACTGAGCTTTGCAGGCGCTCAGTCAAGCAACCGGACTGAAGATGAGAAAGTCCTTCTCATTCATGCAGAGGTCACTCTATTCAGGAGCAGGATAAAGACATCTACCCCCAGCACTGCAGCCTCCAGTCTATTCACTGCTTGACATTTTGAGGACATCAAATCATGGTAATACTAAACTAACCCATTGCCCTTCCTCAGCATCTTCCATCTGAGGACTGCAAAACAGCTTACAGACATTGATGAATTACGCCTCTCAAATCCTGGTGAAGTAAATGCGGGAAGTATTATCACTCCCATTTCACAGATAGGGAAACTGAGGCTCGGAAAGGTTAAGTGACTTGCCTGGGATAACAGAGCCAGGAATAGATTCCTTGGGGCGGGGCCTCGGGGGAAGGGGCGATATGGGGTATGGAGTCATGGTTTGGGCACCGGTGGCTCCTCCACACTTTTAGGAAGCTTCCACCATTCCTGATGGAGATCTGCGGCACAGAGATTAAATGACTTTCCCAAGGTCACACGGGGAGTCTGTGGCAGCACCGGAAGTTAAATCCACATCTCTCAAGTACTCGTCCAATACCTTAACTACAAAGCTATCATTCCTCCTCTTCACAGTTTTCCTTCTGAACTTTAGATACCTACTGTAAATGTCACTCGTTTCCCAAAGATTTTCCATCAGGTCACGATGCAAAGCTTAGTTACAGTTAAATAAGGCAAAATAAAAGGATGCAACAAAAATGACAGCATTTAAAGCGGCTCATGGGAAAGTGGAAAGAGAATCATTTCCAGCAGTCCCAGCACATGCCAAGCTCACAGTATCTATTGCAGTACTCAGGGACTCTGCATAACTCCCCTTGCTGTAAAAACGTGCGACTCCCATGTGTGCATCAAGAGGAGATTAAAACCAGCAGGCATCACCTGTTTAAAATTATGACCCCACCAGAATACACCTTGTAGTGTGATTGGTGGAAATGAAGTTGTTAAACGCCAATAACCAGACAGATGTTTCGGCAGACCAATTCCAGCTATGCTGGCTATCTATTACAAAGGCAAGCACATATTTTCAGTACAGAAACACAGTTTATGTTAGCAGTAATTCTTTCTAAAAAGGTCCTTGTTAGTAATTAGCTAGTAGTTTCTTATAGCACTGAAGACCCTTAGCTTTTACCTTAACCTATTAATAATATTCAGTGCCTCAGGGCTCATTTTGCAAACCAAGTACAAATGCATAGTGGATCAAGACATCTTCAAAATATGCACCCCATAATGTAATACTTTGCACATCCATAACACCTTCCATCCCAGGATCACAAAACTCTTCGTAATTATTACTGAATTAACCCTCTCATAAGATAGATATTGGCATTCCCATTATACAGGGGGAAAAGGAGGTCAGTGATTCCTCAAGGTCACTCGCTCTTCCATGAGGAAGAGCCAAGATCAGAACCCAGAACTGCTGACTCTCAATGCTGTGTGGTTTCATCTAAACCAGGCATCCTGCTTGCATGATCATGTCAGAAGCACAGGTTCACCAGCTAGGAGAATTGCAAACCACACTCACGAAATCCTCAGGGGAAGGGTTGGTGTCAGATTGGTCAACAGGGAACCCGATGGGAATTTAAACAATGGTTTTAAAAATAACATGCAGCCCTGGTGAGTATCTGTAAGAGCACAAGCCCCTAGTGCCTTGAGTGATATCGTCACCCTGGGAATTATTCTTCAAAACACAAAAGAAAAATGAAGTGGAACATGATACAGCTAAGTTTTTAAAGCCAGACAATTGTTTGCACCTTGTAATGACAATTTATCAATGCAATCTGCTATTTAAAAGAGAATCATTAAGCTGGCAGACTGGAATTGAACCTGTACTTATTGAAGTTCTTATCAGAACCCAAAGTTCCTTCCTCGCCATTGCAATATTCGTAACCCGTTCTTTTCCGTGCCACACAAATATGCATAACGCTGGCAAGAACAGCTGATGACACAGCTTTGTGTAATAGGCCAGAATTTTATAACCCCCACCCAGCATTTATGCATTTCATTTTTTTAAACGCAAGTAACACACGAGGCAAACATTCCAACCTGTGTGAACATACACAAGACACCATATTTACGGTTAATGTGTATTCCATGCATGCACACACAAAGATGGGTATGTAGCAATTCATTGTGGGATGCTGTGGTCCCAATTCAGTTTTTACTAGGGACTTCAAAGGGAATTTTGCCAGAGCAAGGACTGAGTAAAACTCACTTAAGTCTCTGGATTTAGCCCTAAAGCTATATCCACATTAGATACAATTAATAAAACAAATAGAATAGAAAGGTCATTTCTTTACCAGTGAGCACGGTGCTATGAATTCACCAATATAATTCAGGCCCCGTGTAAAAATATTGCAGCCTTACAAAATATCAGCATGCAAGCAAGGGAAAAGAGGATTTAGGGCAGTCCAGACCTTTGAGAACCTTTGCCTGGAAGCTCATTCTTCCTGAAACAAACTCCACGAAAACTGATCAACTTCAGAAACTACTGCATCACCTCCCACCCTGCAAAAGGACCGGACCAGCCCTTTTCCCTCGCCACACAGGATGAAATGATTGCGACACTAGTTGAGGTTGGAGTTACCTCCTGAGCATGCACAGGTCAGTCACATTGCTTCCCATATGTCCCCGCTCTTTAAGCCTTACCGGATTTAGGAGGATATCTGTAGACTGAATTAGAAGGGATGTCCACCTCTTCCACCCCTGCGTTCTGCCTGCTGGTCAGCGCCCCCATGGCCGAGCCTTGCAGAGGGGATCCAGGGGCTGGCCTGGGGTGTTCCTAACGGGATGAATGCAAGAGCAGGCAATGCAAGCGGGAGAGGAGGAGGAGGAGCAGGGCAGCCTCACAGTGTCCTCAGTCAACCGCACTGGCTTTGCCCACTGCTCCTTCAGTGGGGAGGCTGCCGCATTGACTCTCCTGCTGCTGAGCAGGGGACAGGAACAGCTGCCCTCACTCCCATCCCTTCCTCGCCGGAGCTGAATGCACGGGCTGGGGCTAGCGGGGGCCCCTCCTGGAGCACTGCGGCTCACCAGGGGCGGGGGATGGTGCCTGCATCGCCAGGGCTGAGGATGCCGCCGCCGCCGCTGCTGCTGGAGGGCCGGGAGGCAGCCCCCGCCCGCAGCAGCATCCTCTCCCCCTGCGCCGGCAGCCGCGCGGAGCCTTTGCACGGGGGGCT
Organism: Platysternon megacephalum; assembly: GCA_003942145.1. Classification (NCBI taxonomy): domain Eukaryota; kingdom Metazoa; phylum Chordata; order Testudines; family Platysternidae; genus Platysternon; species Platysternon megacephalum. The sequence goes on along the minus strand of QXTE01000220.1, from coordinate 2,514,650 downwards.
GGGCGCCGCCTTGACGTTAGGGCGGCTCGCCAGCCAATGGAGGCGGGGAGGAGGCAGCTGTCACCGGCCGGGCGGAGGGGGCAGGAGCCGCTTGCAGGCAGCTGCACGAGCTCACCTGGCTGCAGCAGCAGCGCCCCAGCTGGGGCAGGGTCTGGGCTCGCGGGGCAGAACGGGTGCCCCGGCCCCGAGTCCAGCCCCACCCCGGGGAGGGAGGAGCAGCCCCACAGCTGCTCAGAGGCAGGCCCTGCAGCCGCGAGCTGGACCCAGAAGCCACCTGCCGGAGGTACCTTCTGTGCATGGAGAAGCCGGTGGGGGCCCCTCCCGCTCTCCTGCGCAGGATTTCCCCGGCCACTGCCCGCTCCCCTCCCTCTGCGCAAGGGGCTGGAAGGATTCGCTAGACAAGTCTATTAACCGGGTCTGACCTCCTGCCCCCCCCCCCCCGCTGGGATGATTTAGTTGGGATTGGTCCTGCTTTGAGCAGGGGGTTGGACTAGAACCTCCTGAGGTCCCTTCCAACCCTGATATTCTATGATTCTAAACAACTCCACCCCCACCCCCAGGGATTCCATCAATGACACCAAAGGGGCACCCAATTGCTTACAGCACCTTCCCTATCCTGGCTGGGAGCTCACTAGACAGGGGCGATGGGCTCTTTCCACTGAGGCTAGACTTGTCTTGGAACTCCCTTTAAATGGGCCAAATGTGTCTTTTTTCACAGGCAAAACCAGAAGTTGGGCCCCAGCCCAGCCAGTTGTTCCCTGCCCATGGATTGCACTGGGGATCCACCCGCAGAGCTCAGTGCAGGTTCAGGGCCCCAGTACCTTGCTGTTTATACTTTAAAACCTAGGCCCAGAGCCACAAAGGTACGTCAGCACCTCCTAAGTCTGGGCTTTAGGGGCCTAAGCCCCAGTTTTGGCCAGAGAACGCCCACCAAACCCTGTAGGCGCCTAAACGCGCTCAGCTCCTAAGCAGTCAGGGCAAAAGTTCCTCAGTGCCTGCATTTCTACCTGGGGGCCGGTGCACTGCATCTGTCTAGGCATCCAGACACCTGTCTCCACCTAACCCCAGAGTGATTCAAAACCCTGGGGAAGATAGGCAGGCAAACGCCTGAATCACATGCAGGTCCAATCTGGTCGGCGTGCTCAGGGGCTGCCTATGGGATCGGGGCCCATTCAAAATCCTGCCAGAGGAGAAGCTGCTGCCACCCACGGTATAACTTGCAGTCCAGTGGTTAGAGCAGGGGTAGGCAACCTATGGCATGTGTGCCGAAGGCGGCACGCGAGCTGATTTTCAGTGGCACTCACACTGCCCGGGTCCTGGCCACCAGTCCGGGCCACCGGTCCGGGGGGGCTCTGCATTTTAATTTAATTTTAAATTAAGCTTTTTACGCATTTTAAAAACCTTATTTACTTTACATACAACAATAGTTTAGTTATATATTATAGACTTATAGAAAGAGACCTTCTAAAAACGTTAAAATGTATTACTGGCACGCAAAACCTTAAATGAGAGTGAATAAATGAAGACTCGGCACAGCACTTCTGAAAGGTTGCCGACCCCTGGGTTAGAGCATTCATCCATGGCAGAGAGGGAGAAAGGATTTGAACAGGGGTCTCCCCCCTAAGCTGCCTGACTCCAGGCGGCTAGTTCCCGTTCGTGGAGCGCTAGTAGGGATAGGCATCTCCCTACAGCCTGGATTTAGATGTCTGTCTCCAAGAGCGGGGCAAGGCTTAGTACGTACCACTCTCATTGGCATCTCCCATTGGGAACCTAGGTGGCTCCTCGCCTAGCGTGCTGGCTTTTGTGGATCCCATTCTAAGGCGCCTTTCTCCCCATTCATTGTATAAGGAGCCTAGACACCTAACTCAGCTTTGGGGATCGGGATGAGTTCCCGCGCCTAAAAGTTAGGCACCGTGCGCTTAGTGTTGCAATGCCGAAGTCCCTTCATAGATCCCACCCAGAGGCACTGTCTGTTCTGTACAGACGTGATAAACCAGTGGCTCTTTTTTTAAGTGTAGCGGTTTTACCTCATTTCCCCACCTACCTCCTTGTTTTGCATTGTACTGTGAAGTGATTGTCAGGCTCCACCCCAGAAGTGGCTGCATTTCATTGGTGCTCTCCATATAGCAGCTGTAAAGCACTTTGGGAGGAAAGACATTATATAAATGTGAGATTATTATTATTTATCCTCAGATACCCCCTTAATGCTTCCTGGAGTTCCCATACATACAAACACACTTTCCCCCAAACTACTTGAGTATCAGCTCCAGAACAAGATTCCATGGGAATATGATGCCATTTTTTACATATCATCATTCTGACCTATTTTCATATATAAATGTTGGAGAACAGAAACTTCTTTAAAAATGCTAGAAATTAATCAACCCTGCCATGCAAATTAATAGAGGATCACATGAATTTACTTTAAGTTGATATCACAATTGCTACAAATACTAAATCAGAGAGGCATGTATGAAATCAGATAAATGACCATGTTGCCCTAAGATGTATATTCAGTGATGAATGAAACTACTAATGGCTTTTCTCTGCTCCATAGGTTCCACATTTCTTTCATTTATAACTTCCTGTTTCTCTGAAGGATCAAGAAATTAGTGCAAACGCCCAAAGCTCTAAACATACTAAATGCTGGATGTGTTTCACTTCAAACAATTGCTTTTGATTCTCTTGTAAAGACCACACGCAGCATTGCCAACCACAAAATCGTGAGTCAGGCCCTCAAAAATAATGAGATTTTACAAAAACAATAACTTTGGGGTTCCTTTTACTTGCCTTCTGGTTTTTGAACCTTTGGGGTACACCTTTGGGTCTCATTTTCAAGCTTTTTTTCTGACGCTCTGGGGGTTAGAAACTTACCTTTTTCTTTTTTTTTAATGGAAGCTGAGAGTCTCACATGTTCACATGACTCCAGGAGCTGGAGCTTTAAGAAAAACACCCCCAAAAAATGAGACTAGCAATCACTGAGCTGACAACACCGATTCAATACCTGACACTGCAGTTCATGCAGAGGCTGACACGTGTGGGGATCAGACACTGCCACAAGAGTTTTTCTCCCATGCAGATTGCAGGACTGGCCCTTCGAGCACTCTATATTATTTTAGTTCACTTTATTTTTCCCTGCAGCTTGCATGTTAGTTTTACAAGCAACAATTTCTCCATTCCACCCACCCCTTTCCCCCCATGTTGACACACTCTCTTGCATCTCTGTTTGCCAAACAAAGTCTTAGGCCCTGATCCTGCAGAAGGTCTGGGGGAGCAGACCCCCTGCACTTGCATGGAGTCCCAATGATGTCAATGGGGAAATCTGCCCACCCAGACCTTACAGCAGGACTGAGGGCTTATATTTTACTTTCCAGCAACCCTATGCCTCCTTCTTTTCATATCTGTTGAGCTCCAATATTATTATTTCATGGGGTAGCTACCCTCTCTTTTGATCCTCTTATAAAAACGATAAGAGATGGAGGATGGTATGAAGGTTGCTGAGGATACACTCAGTTACATGGTGTTCTGTATTTCTGGTGGCTGAACACTACAATTGGTCTTTGTATCACATTTATTCTCTTGACACGCCAAGTAATTGCATTTATATAGAAAATGGTTGGCAAGTATTTCCGGCACAAATACCCATATCTGCACACAAAAAAGCTCATCCTTAAATATTAGTGCAAACAGAAGACTGGCCTGTGAAAGTTTGCAGAAAACGAGACCACACAGATGGATCAAATCACAAGTCAGATTTCACATGCATGTTTGAATTCTTTTGCAGCCATTCATCCAGCTCTAGTCCTGATGCTGAGCACTCACCAAGCAGCTATAACCTGGCAGCCAAGGTTAGGTTTGAGCAAATTACACGTTAAAGGCAAATGTTAAACTTAAACCAGATTTTGCATCTGTTTTTTCCAGAATAAAACTTCATAGATTTTAGGGAATAAAAGCAAAACTAAGATTGTCAGACAATGTAACATTGGCAGTTCACATCATCACCAAAAGAAATGGAGGCGCAAGAATTGATAACTTACGATTTTCTTTTCTGTGTACCACACCTTTAAGGTTGCTAGTAGTCTGCTGTCTGCAAAGGCCCCTGACATTTTGTGAGGCTAAACTGACAGTGTGTTATGGAGCCAGAGACGCACAACAAACTGCACTGTTTTATTCCTCAATCTTTGTAAACATCATTCAGTCTAGAAATACAGTCTGTGGCTGGGGATGGAAAACATAGCAGAAGTTATGTACTCTATATATTCTGCAAACCACTAATGAACTCAATGGGACTTCAACACAATTTGTTCTGCATAGGCAGATCCCTGCCATTCAAGCCCCATTGAAGTCAATGAAGTCCAGCTGTGCAGAGCAAGGTGCAGGAGCAGGGCTCGGAGAAGCTTGTGGGATCAGGCCCATGCAGCTAGAGATGGTCTGATCCAAAACTCCGTATCCAGACCTACCTGAATTTTGGGGAGGAGGGTCAGAATTCAAACCTGGATGCAAATTTCCCAGCTGGGATGAACTAAGCATGCTGGATCTGCACAACTCTTAGCGTTGGCAGGTGCAAATACCAGAGGTGGGTCTGAATTTCAATGCTCAGGATCCATCTCCATATTCACTTCTGTACAGAGAAAACCTCAGGGAAGTATAAACATGGGCACAAGGGAGAAAGAGGCAGCACATTTCATTAGAATGAATCCCATTAAACAGACTGCAGGATTTTACAGCAGACAATAATTCAAAGTTACACCCGCAAAGAGCCATAAAACACCAGTCATTATGCCCAGTGTTGGTGTTTTACGGTGTCGTACTGCAGCGTAGTATTTTATGGTGCAGTGCCGTAGTGGAGGAATGTTGTTCAAGAATATTGCTACGGGAGGATCTGAGTCTAGGTCTTTTTTTTTTTTTTCCTTTTTTTCTCCCCTTTCAAAGCGTTGCTTGCGGAATTTAAATACTGTATCTCGTCAGGCGGAACACTGACAGCCAAAACAAAGTCAAGCCAGATATAGCTGGGCCAATGTACAAGGCTCAACGTCTCCAGCTTGGGTGGGGGGAGCGGAGGGGGGGAATGGAAGAGAGACAGGCAGTGTTTAGACTGACTCTGCATCTGTTGTGCAAGACCCGAGGGCTGAAGCACTAAGCCTATTCATCTAGTAGCTTAGGAAGCCAGAGTATTCATTAAAGGGGGCGATTGCCAAGAACTGTAATCCTGCTAGCATGTCTGTACTCTCTACTGCATCCCCCTTGCCTGGAGTTCCTGCTTTAAAATCTGATCTGACCCTCACTCAGCTGCACTCACTGCAGAGAAGCAGCAGTAAGTGCAGAGTATTAGTTGCTGACATCACCCAGCTTAATAATGATACAGCTGCCGCTCCGGCCTCATGAAGTGGACACACGGGAGGGCAAAACAGCACAGCATCTGGCCTGCCAGGAGTCGCAGATGAAGGCTGTAGGGAAACGCTGGCCTGTATCGTGCCATCAGTATCAAGTAGAACCCCTCACTGGAGTGAGTGGCATGACAGGACCCTCGGCTGCACAATAAAATACTCTTTTGAATGACTGTTTGGCTGGTATCGTTTAGCAATTTCTAAGGATGGCGTTTCAAGGGGCAATGCAGAATGTTCTGCTAGGACCCACCCAGTCCTGCACTCCTCACCCACACAAAATTCCCCCATTGCATCAATGACTAGCCAGCAGAGAATCAGGCCCTTAAATGTAAACAATACTTATTCTGATGCTTGAGAGAAGTGCTGGACAATGAAGCGATTCTTCCGTATGGATTAATACTTAGTTATTTTCATGCAAAGATCACAAAGCACGTTACTCAGGAAGGGAACTATCATTACCGTCATTTTACTGATGGGGAAACCAAGGCACAGAGAGACAGTGACTTGCCTAAGCTGGGGAGAAGTTCAGATCTCCCAAGTCTAGTAGACCCTGCTGCCTCCGCTGAGGTCAACAGGCCTACTCCAGGGAGTAAGATGATCAGAATTTGTCCCTGTGTCCTTACATCTAATGCAATGTCAGCTCCTTCTCTAACCCTTCAGTGGTGATTGGCAGATGCTACCTTGGCAGACGGTTTATCCCAGAGCACCCTTCCCTTCATTGTCTCTGACCCGAGCTCTCTCCTGTAGGAGATAAAGCTTTCCAGGTGGCCTTTTGGCTAAGATCACTACACTATCAGCAGCACATCTGACATGTCCTCTGTCAGGAGCCTGTTTGCTGCTCTCACAAGGGGGATGGGCTTAGCTATCTAGCTCAGTAGCTCTTTTCCATCTCTATCTACTATGAGTCTGTCCCATGACCTTCCTTTTTATCTTGTGCTGATTGAAATTGCCATTGGGTTTCTATGACTCTGTCCTTTCCTGGGCCTCCTCCTACCGCCCTGACTGCTCTTTCAGCAAGTCCTCTTGCTCCTCTGCCCACCCCCTTCTGTGTTGATGTTTCCGCACAGATCTGTCCTTGGACCTCTCCTTCCCCACCTCTCTCCTCATGACCTCCGATGGTCTCTCTCATCACCTCCGTGTCCATGACTCTTGGATCTCTCTCCCCACCCAGCTCTTCCTGTCTCTTCAATGTACCTACTTGTGAATGTCACATCACAGCCTTAAACGGGCCCTGGATTAAGTGGATTGTCTCATTTTTCCTCTTTACACTCTCCCCTTTCACCAGGGACAACTCCAGTCCCTTCCCCATCACTCCGATGAAGGGTTATCTTTGACTCCTCCCTTTCTTTCTCCCAATCCAGGATCTTGCCACATTCTGCCTGATAACACTTCTAAAACCTGCCCCATCCTCTCCAGTCCCTCTGCAAGAACCGTGGTTCTCTTTAACCTGCACCAACAGAACTGCCCTCTTTCTACTCCCTCCCCCCCCCGCCCGCCCAGCTTCCCACCTCTCCCCCTTCCATCGACTGAATATGGAGCAGCTCACTTGATCTTCTTCCTGGACTGCCTACCTAGGTCCCTTCACTGGCTCCCTCTCTCTTCTCACAGAATGGAAGCGGTTCCCGCTCGTTTCTAAGGCTTTGCTCATAACTACATCTCACCTCCCATTGTGGGAAGGGAAGCTGAGGCTCTCACTCCAGATTCAGGCATTGCATGGAGCCACATATCACACAGCTACCGCCCGAGCCTAACGAGTGAAGACACAGAGGGGAGGGGAGGTTTGAAGTACAGTAAGAGGCCACTCTAGTCTCCTCTAGGCTTTTCACCAAGCAGCCAACAGTCAAATAAACATAGAGGCCTTATGCTAAACAGCGAGCAGCCAGAGATCCCTGAATGGTCCCTTCCTTGCCCACCTGCATGGACCGTGGGGCACCAATTGCAGGAGGCACAGGAACTCTGTCTGCCTTCACGTGGCCAGAACATTCGCTGTAGTTACAGCACTGCTGTAAATAGTTCTCTGAATAAAGAGCCAGTTTAGTTTGATAAGCATGGAGCCCTTTCATGTTATTACCCAGCCTGTGATACATGAAACACCCACTATGCATACAAAGAGTTTATAGACTGGGATTAGTCTATCCCCATCCTCCCCACTGACTGGAGTTCCAGTCTTCTCTCTGCCTGAAACTGCCCATAGTTACACTTGCCTCTACCTTTTAATTACCAGCCCTTCCACTGCTTATTGATTACAGCTGGAAGGTCTTTCGTCCACCACCGTGGCAGGTGTTGCATGGTTGTCTTAATAAATGCCCTGGATTCAGGACAATTTTGTTAATCAATCCCTTCCTGCTCATGCCAAGGTTAGAGTCTATGCACTCCATCAAAATTGCCCATGGAAACTTTACTCACTTTTGACCTCGGTAATATTGCTCATGCCACTGAAGATCTGAGATTTTAAGGGATCAATAAACGGGTCAATAATCTGACTGAGAAGCTCAGATTCTTTTGGACAGTGGAGCTACAAAACACTTAATGTCTGATGATTTTGCTGGCCTCGCTCTTCTAACAATGGAGATGGTGAATGCGAGTAAGCAGGCAAAATTGATTAATAAGCCTATTGTGGCAGGCAAAAGCAGCCCCCATACAGACTAAGCCGTGTAGTGGAGCTGGGGAATCTTTTTCTAGTGAACCCTAAGATGTATGGAGTCTGACGTTGAATCCAGTGAAACCACTGGGACTTCTACCATGGCTTTAACAGGAGAAAGACTGGGCCCATGCTGGAGCGCTTAGTCAGTTCTGGCTAACACAATGTCAAGCAAAACCAGGCTAGCTGTATAATGCTGTCCACGTGCGCACTCGAGACTAGTTACACCAACAACTTGTGCCCTCATCCAACAAGCCAGACAGTGGTTTGCCTATGCAAGGAAAAAAAAACCCTACGAACAGCTGCTCAGTCCTATTGCAGGGTCTGCTGCATGTCACAGGGAACTCAACGTGGGCTCAAAACAGAGGTGAAATTGGGCCGATACGGTGTCCTGGTAAGAAGTCAGTACCGGCCTGTACGCAGGCAGCCCTACTGGTAGGGACCCTCCTTAAAGCACTGCCGCTTTAACATCGTTGTCCCTTTTGCCCACCCCCCCGGGCCGCCAACGGGGGGGTGGGGGGGGGAAGGGGCAGCTGCCCCGGGGCGGGCGATTTAAAAGGACCCGGGGCTCCTGGCCACTGCTGCCACTACCATGACAGCGGCCGGAGCCCTGGGCCCTTTTAAATTGCCGCCAGAGCCCAGGCCCTTTTAAATCGCTGCCAGAGCCCTGGGCAACACGGATGGGCTGGCTGGGGGAGGCTGACCCCCCAGCCCCGCCCCTTCTGCCCAAGGCCCCGCCCCTTCTGGGGGCCCAGAGCTGGGTCCCCATACCACTAAGTGTTTCATATTACTTTCACCCCTGGCTCAAAACATCAGTGAGATTCTGTCTCACCAATAGACATTGCTGCTGAACTAGAACCAGCATCGAAACTCACCCTCTGTATCAGTTTAGTCTACCAGGTAGCATATTGGCTTAGGCGTCAAGAGGGCTGAGTTCTAGTCCTAATTCAGCTAGTGCACTGTGACCTTGGGCAAATCACATCTGCTCTCCTTCTTCTCCTCCTGTAAGCTCTTTATGGCAGGGGTTGTCTCTTACTACATGTTTGTACAGCGCCTGGGCACAATGAGATCCCAATCTCAGCTGAGGCCTCTAGGCACTACCAAAACACTATTAACAAAAATGTTGATGAATAAAATGAGTTACAAAGCCAGTTAAGTGGTCTCTTTAGAAAAAGCACCCTTTTGCTGCACTATTCTTGTCTGCTGTTAATGAAGAGGTTGGGCCATTCTGAATGTGTGTGAACTACAGAGTTGTTAAAGACAGGTATCCCCTGCCCCAATAACTGATAGGTAAATTGTTTGGCTGCACGGGGCTAAAATATTTTCAAAAGCTGTTGTGTGCTGCACTCCCAGTCAAAAGCGGGAATGGGTTGAAAACAGCTTTTCAATCCAAATATGGGTTATATCAGTGGTTTTCAAACTTCTTTTCTGGCGACCCAGTTGAAGAAAATTGTTGATGTCCGTGACCCAACGGAGTTGCTCCCAGCCAATGGGAGTGCGGAGCCGGTGCTCGGGGCAGGGGCAGCGCACGGAGCTCCATGGGCCCCCCCGCCTAGGAGCCGGACCTGCTTCTGGCCACTTCTGGGGCGCAGCATGGTGTCAGAACAGGTAGGGACTAGCCTGCCTTAGCTGGGCAGCACTGCTGACGGGACTTTTAATGGCCTGGTCGGCGGTGCTGACCAGAGCCGCTGTGACCCAGTGCCTTACATTCCGCGACCCAGTACTGGGTCGCGACCCACAGTTTGAAAACCACTGGGTTATATGAATGTGTTTCATTTTGGACAGACTACTACACTGGCTGCTTTTATTAATGTAGTGAATGGGGTATTTCAAGAGGCCCTCGGATTTTTTTTGTCTACCGAGATGACCTGTTGGTTTGCAAGTAAAACACAGGTAGATCGTAAACAACATTTTTAAAACAGCATTTAAAGTCAGTTTACAGGTAAGAAATAGGCAACTCATAAACAACAGTTAAAGGCAGCCTTGTATATCCTTCTACAAACCAGTTGGTACAGCAAATTGGATTTTCAGCAAGCAGGAAATCCAGTACCGTTCCTAAGGTTTATTGTGTCCAGTAGAGGTGTATCTATCTAGGAGCCAATGGAAAGTCACACCTGCCTTGAACTGGCCACACTTAACTTGTGTTGTAGGTGTCAGAACTTTCCTTCCACTTGCAGGTTACTACAGGAAATGTGTTGCAAGATTTTGCCTAAATTGCCTTTGTCTTACTCAAACTGTTTAAAAGCAGCGATGCCCCTGAACCAGAACCCCAGATGCAAACAGTTATGTTCATGGCATACACACAGAGAAGGTGGATGAAAACAAAATACTCGTGCTGGAAGGTCGTAATGTAACACTGCATTATTTCTTAGAATTCAGAACAATAACACACGAGAACCAAAACCACAGAGACAGACAAAGCAGGCTGCTCCCTAAAACAGGGAGGCACAACTCACCCCACCTTCTTCTAGGCTGTCTGTCTGCAGTGCAGACCGACCGCTGCACCTTCTAGGTCACATGCTTCCCTACAGAGCCATCTATCCTGCAAGCAGGACCAGGAACTCTTCCCTCCTCCCTCCTCCCTCCCCCCACTCTTAAAGTGATAGCTTGCATTTCCTACGCAGTCCTCAGTACACCACACAAACCTCCTCAAACTTTGAGAAAATTCAGATCCAGACTGCATGGATTAGTCCGATCTCCATAAAGGATCTGAACTGGAACCTCCAAGGTCTGAACACCACTGAACTTGAGGAAAGTTCTGGTCCAGATCTGGAACTTCATGCCTTGGGTCCATCTCTAGTGAAAGATAAATGCACATTTTTGACAGTGAGTAAAAAGCAAATGCTTGCTGTAGCCAGAAATAAGCTTTTCTTTGTGATTCCCCACATTTGCCTAATATAGTTATGACAGATGATTCTGCTAAGGCAGAGAGAGCTGGTTTGAGTCGAGTCCAACCATTGGTTTCGGAGTTTGGACAGTTTACACTGGCTGAACAAATTTATGCTACTTCTGAAAAGGAATGATTGACGATTGTACAGTTATTTGTAATGCATGTAAGGAAGCCAAAATGCCTATAAGAGAGGTATTCTGTAGTTTGAATGGATCACACCTCCTTACATTATTTAGAAACTCAAATAAATCTGTCCCAGAGACAGGCCAGCTGGATGGAACTGCTACAGATATGTATGACTTTGAGAGACAGTTTTATCCCAGGGAGGCTGACACAGCAGCCAAAACCTTTGCTAGGCAGCTAGAAATCAAGATACTTATTGATGTACAACCTGACCAGAAATGCCTCCTGTTGCCTTGAGATACTTATTTTAAACATCTTTGTTTTAATAACATTTTTGGACAATATACAAGCTAGTGTTAACAATATAAAGACAAGAGAACTAGTTCTTCTCCCCACTTACACCAGTTTGGCACCAGTATAAGGTCATTGACTGCAGGAGAGTTACTTCTGATTTACACTGGTGTGAGTGAGTGGAGAATCTAGCCAATGATAATTACTAGGAAAAAAGGATAGATTATTCTATATATATCCCAACGTGGCAGAGACATATGCCTCAGACCTTCTAGATCACCACAATGCTTTTGGCACAACATTTTTGCTTATTTGGGGGAACTGATATAACCAGTAATAACTTCTTGTCTTTGTTTTACTGGCCCAATATGTGGAAGGATGGTAGGTGGAAGGAAGGTGGTGAAATGTGTCTGTGACATACTGAGATGTAGGCAGTGCAATCTAGTGATCAGAGCAGGAGCAGAGTGCAGAGGCATGGTTGGGTAGCAAGCCAATGGTCGGAGTCAGGAGTTCAGAGGTAGACAAGGCCTAGGGCTGGAGCAGACATGGGTTGGAGCAGGCTGGACAGGAAGCAGGTCTGGCACAGCTATGGGCATGGAACACATTGAGCAGACACTGGGCTGCTGTTGCTACAGGGCTTAGTTAGCTGATGATCTGTTGGATCTTCTGACCAATAAGGGAGTCACTTAAGCTATGTCTACACTGAAGCCGCTACAGGGGCACAGCTGCAGTTGCTTCAGTGTAGACACTCACTACAGCAACGGGAGGGTTCCCCCATCACTGTAGTTAATCCACCTCTCAGAGAGGCAGTAGCTAGGTTGATGGCAGAATTCTTCCCTGGACCAAGCATTGTCTTTGTTGGGGGGTCAGGTCAGCTTGACATAATGCTCCGGGGTGTGGATTTTTCACACCCCTGTGCGACATAGCTGGAGCGACCTAAATTTTTAGTGTCGACCTGGCCATACTGAGGGTTTGTTGCACCCTGCTGAGCTCATGGGATTGCTAGGCAACCGAGCCCAGAGGCAGCTGGGTTCCTGATAGTGTCAGTGTAATAAACTTACTTCTCAATTGCCCATTGGGCTATTGCGAGTGATTCTTTTACCTCCATGGGAACAGATGACGACAAAGTTTGTTACAGACTTGTCCAGGACTAAACATTGCTATGACCCCAGTTGGTTGTGGACTACCATACCAAGGCCCTAATCCCGCAAGCAGCTCCACATAGGCATGCAAAGACTTCCGTGGGATTTTTGCATAGGAGCAGGGGACTATCCACGACGATCACCGTGCAGCATGGGGGAGCCTAGAGATCAGGGGTCAGATTCTAATCTCAGTCACATTGGGGGAAATCTAGACCCCTCTGACTGCAGTGTGGTTATTCTGCATTCCCATTGGTGTGACTGAGGTCAGAATCTGGCCTGATAATTCTCAGCACCCTTCCTTGCCTTGCTTTCTAACTGCTATCAGGGGAAAGCAGGCTGCAATCCACAATTTGCCAAAAGGTTTTGGAAAACAAAGTGTGGTTTTGGTGGAGGAATAAAATCTAGTTTTGTCTACAGCTTGTCCCCCTCGGGGGGAGGGACTGACTGACTGATCATAGAGGGGAATGCTGGCACCAGAGAGTAACTCAGGAGGTCTGGGTTCAATTCCTGGCTCTACTACAAACTTCCTGTGTGACTTTGGGCAAATCACGTAATCGCTCTGTGCTTCAGACCCCATCTCTAAAGTGGGGGTTATACTTCCTTTCTCCCACACTTAGTATGTCTTCCATATTCAGGGTGTGAGCTCTTCAGGACAGGGACTATATCTTCTTATGTGTACATACAGCACCTGGCACAATAAAGCTCTGATCTCTAGGTGCTACTGTAATACAAATAGCAACCTGGTAATCAGACCATGTCACTTGGCTTTGTTAATCAAAGGCAGCCTGACTGGATGAATGGCTGTTGAATATGTGTACAATCTCATCCAACAGGCAACTAGTTATGCCCCATCTTATTTTAGCGACCTGGACACTGAAGCAACCATTATTTGCCAATTACCTCTCCCCCCTGCCTCTTTTTGGTGAGTTTGAACACATTAGACAAGTCTCTGATTTGTTCATTATTTGGAATTATTCCGCACGTCTTCAACAAATAATTCTTCACTAACAATTCAGTGTGAACACTCATAAATTGTGCTGTGTTACATCAGCCACATGGTCTGGTTTCTTTTCCCGGATTGGATGACTAATGTATTACAATCACCCCTCTTCAGAGGGCCAGCTCAAAGTCCTATGCCTCACCTATGCCTGTTATCTCAATGGGCCATGAGTGGTGTATAGGCTTGGTGCTGGCCTTTATTGATTTGGAATGTGAGCTCTTTCTCTTCACCTTCAACATGAATGGGAGTTGTATGCTGGACAGGAGGATAGAGCCTCAGGGACTGAAAGTATGAGGCATGTTTCTGATCTGAATAGGAGGAGGCATTATATTTTGGAGGGGAGGCGCGGGAAGGGATGAATCACTGTACAAAGAGAATAATCATGCCTATTTGTTCACAAGAGTCTGACCTTTACGATGTAGAAGAAATGGTCACATTTCGAACCACAGCAAATGTTAGCAAAGCAGGAAACTCCAGATCGTATAGAAACAATTTTTTGAGTGTCAGTCGAGTTCCTTTGGTTTGGGTTTTCATGCTTCTGGGGTTACCGAATTACAGAAAGCAAAAGTAGGGCAAGGCCAATTCTGGATAATTTGGATCAAAATGTTGCTCCAAAGAATACCGTCTCCCACAGCCTGAACAAGAGCTGATATTCCAATGGAATTTACCCACTAGATGACATCATGGTAAAATCCATACATAGCTGTCTGTGTATTTATATTGTCCTCCTCATGATTATTACAATTGCCATCAACCATAGTATCTCAGTCTCTGCAGGCTCTTTTCATCTTAAATCAATTGTTTTCACTGTGTCTGTTTGCAAAGTCCAGGCAGTTTTTTGTACAACATTTGTTTCTCTGTTTAGTTATATGCTTTAAAGAAGTTTAAAACAATAGCAGCAGGCAGGCTACTCCGTGATGAGCAACCCTACAACAACCAATCAATGTGTGTGAGGTGGAGGCAAGAATGACTGGATCAGGAAAGAGATTTCTGTCTCAAATTTCTCACTGGTTAGTACACTGAGTCAAATGTATGATAACATTGCGGGGGTGGGGGGGAAGCAAAACACATAAGCCTTTAAACTTCCCTGTCCTCTCTGCATATTTCCCTTGCCTGTCCTTGCTGACAGGGAAGATATTTGTAAATTTCAGCTTTCTGCTCAATGGCTTCACCATTCCTGAGATGTGATTCCATGATAGGGAACTATAATATCACAAATTGGATTGTGACATCTCTGAAAGTATCGGGCCTGGAAGCAGGCAGATTTGACACTTGTATTAATAACAACAAGCAGGTACCTGGCCCTTTTCACAAACACAAGGGCCCAGATCCTCAAAGGTATTTAAGTGCTCAACAACCATTGAACTCAATGGCACTTAGACGCCTAAGAACCTTTGAGAATCTGGGCCAAAGATCTTGGCAAAATCATGCAGGGGGAGGATGGAAATTCAGGGAAAGGAATTTTGTAGGTAAACAGCAATTTATTAAAATGTTAGTGTTTTAAATGTCAACTCCAGCTAGAGTTACCTGTCATTAGTGGTGTATTTGAAATTCAAATCCTCCTTTTACTTAACTTTCCTATGTTAGCTCCACAGGTGTGCTTGATGCTCCACAGAGAAGCTGGGAGGAATGGTCCCTGCCCCTGTGGAGTAGCTGGCAGGCTCAGGGCCCATGTGCTGCTGCCGCTGAAGTCAGTCAGACTCCCACTGGTGCTGGATCAGACTGTAAGGCCCACACACTTACTACCAAGTGTAGTGCTTACTACTGTGACTGATTTAATTGCTTACAGCAGTAACACAGAGACTCTGGGCCAGAATCTCAGCAGATATGATTGATTTACACCAATTTACACCACCTGAAAAGCTGGACCAGCATCTGCAAAGTTAGGCTTTAAGATCAAATGACAAACCCGGGACCCTTGCATGGGAAAGGGTGAGAGTACATAAAATAAGGTTGGGTGGGTGCTAAGGTGGCACATGGTGCATTGTGGTGGTTACATTTTTTAGCTGTTCCCTCTAGGGGGTACGTGTTTGAAGGAACGTAATGAAAGGTGGGGTTAAAGGCAGGATCTGAAGGGGAGGGCAGTAACATGGCAGGGAGGATGTTGCTGGTGTAGAGTGAAAGTATAGAAGTGCTTGCCTGAAAAGGAAACAGAGGGGTCCTTGTGGGAAATTGAATTGGTGGAGTGCAGGGGCCTAAAAGCATGAGAAGAGGGAAGCTGGTGATGTGTCTGTTTCTTCTTCAAAAGTCAATCACCTCATTAACACCTAATGCAACATAGGAGGAAGCAAAGCCTCTCACCGACCACAGAATCTGGGTAATTGGGCTATGTGCTGGGGATCTCTGCTGGAGTAGGAGGAATTCTCACCCCTGGGATCATGGAGCTGGCCACAGACGCAGTAGCCAATATGGGAAGCATGATGGATCTGCACAGTCATGGAACTACTAGCTCTGCCCTGAGACCTCCCTTGTCTTACCCTTTCCCCAAATCCCACCTTTAAGGCAGTTTGCAATGAGCCACACAGGCTCCTGGCAACCTGGATCCCACTCCTGCCCCAGCAGAAATGTCTGGATGGATCCACTCCCGCAGGCTGCTCTATGCAACTGGAAGCAGCGTTTGCCCCTGTGAGCGGCTCTCATACACTGTTTAAAGTGCCTGACACTGTCTGCTCTTGGAAAAACACCAATTAGAGCTCTACATTCAGATTTTGGCAAGTAAAAAGCCTCTGCAGGTCACCTTTACCTGACTGTGGCAAGCAGGACCAACCCTAGGCATTTTGCTACCCAGGGCAGAAAATGTTTCTGGTGCTTCCTGAGCAGCTGAGCAAAAAAAAAAAAAAAAAAAAGTGTGTGTGTGTGAGAGAGAGCAGAACACCCAAGTGCACCCTCAGATGTTGCTGTGCAGAGTGACTGCCCTGATCGCCTGCCCCTAAGGATGGTCCGGGTGGGAAACTCATTCAAGAAAAATGAATTGCTCCTCAAACAAATTCAGCAAGGGAGCCAACAGAGGCTAGTGGAAGTCAGGAATTCCTAATATTAGCGCTCCCAATACATTGTGTGTGGTCTCACATTACTTGACCTCTCTATACCTCAGTTCCACATCTGTAAAACAAGTATGACACTTACCTGTCCCACATGGACGGTGTGCAGCTTCATTCATTTATGCCTCATGAAGACCCTCTGTTGGAATTTGGTTTGTCATCAATTCTATGGCACGCAACACTTTATTGTCTGCGCTCTTCAAAAACTTGAAGTCTGTGAGGAAGTATCATTAACTGCATTTTGCAGATAGGTAAACTGAGGCACAGAGCAGTAATGTCACTTGCTCAAGGTCACGCCGTGAGCCTGTAGCAGAGCCAGGAACACAGCCCTGATTGTCTCTGCAGTTATGGGCTGAAGTCAGTGGGAATTCTACATATGCAACTGGTGGGATAACGGCCCTGCACCCCAGATTTAACTTTGTACTAGAAGTGAGATTCTCACACACATCCATCCAAGGGGCTGATTCTGAATCCTTCCCATTCCCCCAAAGGACACTATGGGTTGAGGTGCTACAGAAGTGCAGAATTGTGACATTGCAGCTTTTTACCACTGTGCTTTTCCAGGGGGGAAATTGGCTGCCGTTGTTTGCCATGTCTCAAAACTAATCAAAAATAAATAAATAATAAGAAATAGCAACCCTCACCCCCCCAGGATTAAATAAACTGCAAGAATCGGAAGTTGCAAATGTGCTTTCTATTGTGATAAGTTTGGTTCTCAGGATCACTGGTTCTTTCAAAGGAAATGAGTCAGAGCTGTTTCTGCTGTTGCTCAGTCGAGTCCTGCTTTTCCAGCTGAGCATGTTGGTTTCAATGAAGCTCCTGAATGAACTTGGCTTTACAAACATTTTTTTTTCAACCAGAGAAAAACAGAAGGGGGTGATAGCCAATCAACAAGCCGGCCGGGCTTTCCATCTCAGTTCGCACAAGAGTACAGCCTCACCCCGCCCCTGGAAAGACAGAGGCCAATGATGGGCCTCTCCCAATCCAAAACACAGCAGCCATCCAATGGGGAAAGAGCCCGATGGCTCATTCTCCCCCAATGAAGCATGAGCTGGGGGGAAGGGAGCGAGAGAAACAGCCACAGCCTGGGGAGCTGGAAGATTCGAATCGAACGTTCATACATGTGAAGAACACGGCGGTGGCCAATCAGCGGGCTCGGAACGCCGGGAACGGAACGTTGAGACACCTCCGGCCTCCCCCCCCCCTTTTCCCCACATGCTCCTCCCCTGCTGCTGTTGTTTGTGGTGCTCAAGCAGCCGAGGAGCTGAGGGACTGGGGCAGGGGGGAGCACAACATAAGCGGCTCGGTGCCGACTGAAGCAGGCGGGGGGGAAGCAGGGGTGGCTTGGCCGAGCCGAGGGGCCAGGGGGACCGAGTGTGGGGTGGAGAAGGAGAAGGAGGGAAGGGCCTTTGTGGATTCCCCCCCCCCCACGCACGCCGCAGCGGCACCGTGTGTGTGTGTTCTGCCCCGCTTCCCTCGTTGTTGTGGTTTCGTTTCTCTCGCCATGTCGGTGAATATGGAGGAGCTGAGGCACCAGGTCATGATCAACCAGTTCGTGCTGGCCGCGGGCTGCGCGGCCGACCAGGCGAAGCAATTGCTGCAGGCGGCTCACTGGCAGTTCGAGGTGCGTGGCTTGGGGGGGGCACCCCATGGGGGAGCGGGGTTCGTGGGGGCCTCGCGTGCTGCTCCTCCTGCCTTTCCTCCTTCCATCCCCCTCGGATTCACCCCTTTCCTCCACCTAATCGCTCCCCCTTTCTCGCTAAAACAGTTGGCCTTGGAAACAGTTGTGGGGGTGGAATGTGTGTGTGTGTGTACGCGGCTTTAAATAACAACAGAGCTGGGACACGGCCGGCCGTGCCACACGGGGCCCTGGCGCCGCCGCTGAATGGCAAGCTGGGGAGCTGCACATAAACAATCATTTTACTAGGACTTCATTACGATTACCTATTGCAGCAAGTGCCTTCGGGGCCAACAACGCACGAGGCATCGCACGTAATGTCTGTTGCTGCTGTTGTGGGTAGAAGGGAGAATACATTTTATTAATGTGATTTCCAAGAGGGAGGGGGGAGAAACCGGCTTGCAGATCTCCTGGTGCCTATTTATATATTGCGCTGTAACCAAATCTGTGGCTCTCCTGGGCCTTGGAATGAAG
The DNA here is from genome assembly GCA_003942145.1 of Platysternon megacephalum. NCBI lineage: Eukaryota > Metazoa > Chordata > Testudines > Platysternidae > Platysternon > Platysternon megacephalum. Next base: position 2,495,983 of record QXTE01000220.1, on the reverse strand, counting down.
CATAGAAACGTGGTCTGGTCTCTCTTCGCCCCGATTCCTCTGGTGGGGGAGAGGAGAGAATTCATAGGGGAAGCTTGCTCCGGAGCTGGGGAGAGGATTCATTATGGGCTGAACCGCTTCCCAGCCCCACACGGGGATGCGGAATACGGAGGAAGCCTGTGTAGTAAAATGTGGTGTCGCCGTTTTTCGGTTGTGTTTTCTTAAAGGGGGATGTTATGTAAGGTGACAACGGCTTTAACTCCCTTCACGTGGATAAAGACGGGGGAGGAAGCGGATGACAAGTGTAGTTTATATTAAAAAAAAGGCTCACCTCAAAGGAAATAATTACACGTGGGGCTTTGTCAATTTCTTGCTGCCCTGTGGGCGAAGGCTTTTTTGTGTGTATACATTCCTGGGGAGACTTCATGACACTGCCCCTTTTCCTTCCCTGATTTAATGACACTCGTGTTAACGAAACCGACATGGGGTCTCTTGGCCGGATTGTACTGAAGTGCTTTGATGGTACTTCAGCCGGATTCTTCCTTGCCTGGCAGTGTTTTGCGTTTCTGGGTTAGGTAGGCATGAGATCAGTGCAGTTGGGGAAGGGCTCGGGGCTGTGTTCTTGTTTTGGATTCCTTTGTAGCTTCATTTCTCCTTTTGCAGGGGAGAAAATTAGCATTTCAAAGCCAGTCTAGGCCTGTGTTGTGAAATGCAAACCGCTAGATCAATCATGTTTGTTTGTTGTCTTAAATTATTTGTTTACAGTTTATACATAAGGGAGGAAAAACAAGATCCAATCACTTTTTTTATAAAACAAACCATTTCCAGGGTCTTTACTAGCACTAGCCCCTATCCTGTGTGTTTGCATTTTCCCCTTTGCTCTGTCTGACTGTTGGAATTAACTAATTGTTGTTGTTCTTTGCAGACTGCTTTGAGTGCATTTTTTCAAGAAACTAACATTCCCAACAATCATCACCACCATCAAATGGTAAGTGACCCAAACTTCACAGACATGTGCTGTTCCCTATGTTATCTTCACTTCCTGTGGGCTAGAACGAAATTTACAGTGGTGTGTTCCCCCCCCCCCCCATATTCCTTAATCTCATGAATAAATGAAATCTGAAAAGGTTATTTCTTATCTCGGAGAGCCTCATAAAAGCAGCTACAAATGCTTCATCAGATGCCACTCTTAACCACCCCCTACCTGTTAAAGTTTTCTTATGACAAGCCATATAAAAATATGGAACCAAGGGGAGGGATTCCCTGTTTTGCACATGCAGCGTCTGCATTTTTGGAGGCCACCTTTGATACCGGGGAGGGGAACACGAGGCTGCAAGCAGAAGTGGGTTGTGCATTCAAAACTCTCAGTTCTCGTGACAGCCATATTGGTCTGCAACAAGAGAAATACAAAGACTGCAAATGTAAACAAGAGCCAAAATGTCTGCCAGGAAATAGTTTGTCTTCACATAGATCTAGATAGTTATAACAAGTAAAAGATCTAAGTGAATTGGGATGGGAAAGGGGGGCAGGCCCTTTCCCTTGAATGTTTCCTCAGAACTTTCAGCAAAACTTTACTTGACCTTGGCTGAGGGCAAGTCTCTTTAGCGAAACAGAGGAAGTTTTTTTAGGAAACTAAACCAGTGCTGTGTGTGAGGATAATAGTAGATGGAGGCTAAGCCATAGATTTTTCTTTTCCTGTACTTGCCCTTGTTAAAACCTGCAGCCAGTTCTAAAAGATTTGGAATAAAACAGAAAAATGGCTCTTGAGAACTTTGTATTAACGCTCTTATTTCTTCACTTAATACTTTTTTTTTTTCCCCCCTTTCTGGCACAAAATTTCTTGCCAGCATTAGAGTATTATGGGAACACCTAGAGGCCCCAGCAGAAACAGTTCCCTGTTGTGCTAGGTGCTGTGCAGACAGCCCTGCCCTGAAGAGCTTTCAGTCTAAATAGACAAGACTGAGTGTGGGAGGGGAAACTGAGGCACGGATTAAATTACTTGCCCAAGGTCATGCAGCAAGCTAGTGGCTGAGCTGGGCATCGAAGTCAGATATCCTGAGACTCAGTCCAGTGCCTTTCTCACTAGGAAAGCCTCTGTGAAAGGAACTAGATTTATCTAGTTTCTTTACTCCTAGGATAAATCTAGTGTTAGGCCTATCTTGTATTTGTAAATTAGCTTGGAAATTCATAGGCACTGTCCTTGGGTGGCTTGATTGAGGGCAAGCTTTCACTAAGGCTAGAGGTTGCAGTTACTAGTTTACAAACCCTGATCAAACTCTGAAGATGCAGAGGTGATTCAAACTGTTTGAAATGCTTAACTCACAGCAGGAGTGATTCCATACCAAGCTGAATCATTTACTGCCTGGGTGCTACAGGAAGCTTAACGTGTTTTAATCAGGCTGGTTTACGCGAGAGTATTAAAAACCCCAAACTGGAATATGAACTGAAGTGACATCTACCTCCAAGCTCTTATTTTAAATAAGGGAGGCCAACATTTTAGCCGATAGCCCTGAATCACTTAAAATTCAACACTGGACACTCATTTCTGGTGTTCTAAACATCTTTGAACCCTGCTACTTAGCTGCAGGAGCAGTGACATTGGCATGCTTGTCCCCTTACTCATAAAATGATTTGACTCTCAGATCTTCAGTTATGAGGTTGTCTCATGAAAAGAAAAAGGCAGAGGAGCCTAGTCCTGAATGCTTTAAAACCTCTCTGTGCTGTCCAGCATTCACCCTCTTCATTACAAGCTTACAAATGCTGGATTCTCTAAAAGCAGCTTAATAGTATTTCCAAGCAAAGGAAATCTTGGCTGCTTGTCAGGCTAGCTTCACCCCTCCCTCTTTTTATAACCAGTTACACATTAATCAGGAAACTGGTATACATGTCATGATCCGCAATGTGACCATTCTCTTTGCCAAATGTTATTCATCTCTCGTTCCCAGATACTAGTCTGACTTTTGTGCTGCATTTTTGTTGTTGTGTGTGGTTCCCTGTGCCCTAACGTCTTGAGATTTCTGCTCAAACGTGAATGCCATGAACAATTCTGATCACTGAGAGAATGGAGATTAAGAGGAGAAGGTTTTACAGTATCTTGATTTGTTCGGAAACACAATTGTACAAGTAAAGCTATGAGCAAACCCCACCAGAATCGCACAAAGTGAGCAGCTACGCACCGTCTCACACATACACCTGTTTCTCTTTCGATAAGAGAGACTCCCCATATCACAAATTCTTACACGTCATTAACCTTATAAATAAGTCGCTCATATTACACTATTTCCATCCTGTCAATACACCCATCTGAAATGGGATGTGAACCTTCTAAGTGAAGAATTTCTTGGGACACCCAAGGGTAACTTCATCCGTTTAAAAAAAACCATGTATTCTTTGTGGACAGGAGAAAAGTCATGTAGCAAATGGGGTGCTTTTTAGTCCCCAGTCCTGCAGACTGCTCAGCATGGGCAACGCCCCCAGAGAGCTCAGCTGGAGTGTGGCTGCCTGAAATTCATTGCCAGATTGGGGCCTTTTGCCTGGCAACTGAAAGTTCCATATCGTTTCCAGACAGAAATGTCTAGTAGCCAAATTTCACTCGTGGAAGGAGAGAGGCGAACTCTAAAGTGTGAGTGTCTAGATTCTAAAGTGGCTCTAAGGCAGGGGTGGGCAAACTTTTTGTCCCGAGGGCCACGTCCGCCATGCGAAACTGTATGGAGGGCTGGGTAGGGAAGGCTGTGCCTCCCCAAACAGCCTGGCCCCTGCCCCCTATCCGCCCCCTCCCACTTCCCGCCCCTTGACTGCCCCCCTCAGAACCCCAGACCCATCCAACCCCCCCTGCTCTTTGTCCCCTCACCACCCCCTCCTGGGACCCCCGCCCCAACCGTCCCCCAGGATCCCACCCCGTATTCAACCCCCCCCATCCCCTGACTGCCCCCCCCAGAACCTCCGCCCCATCCAACTGCCCCCGTCCCCTGACTGCCCCCAGGGACCCCCTGCTCCTTATCCAACCCCCCGCCCCCTTACCATGCTGCTCAGAGCAGCAGAAGCTCGTAGCCCTGCCGCAGCCAGCCACGCCGCCCGTGCTGCCCAGCGGGAGCGGCGGGCCAGAGCGCTGGCGGCGAGGTGAGGCTGCGGGGGAGGGGCTGGGGGCTAGCCTTCCCGGCCGGGAGCTCAGGAGCCGGGCAGGACGGTCCCGCGGGCCGTAGTTTGCCCATCTCTGCTCTAAGGTGCTGAATTGTTTGGTTTGTGTTTTTTAAATCAGGGATGGATAAACTGACACTGGAACCTACTCTAGCTTTTTACTGGATCTGATTCGTTGCCGTAAAATATAGGAGATGTTGATATTGACGTAAGCTGGGTGGGAAGTTAATCAGCCCCCCTTATAAAACTGCAGGCCCTCATCTGCAACAAGGAGGGTCTCTGTCCCTGCATACAGATGCCCCGATCACCCCCCTTTGACTCCTGTCTGTTGCTGCTGTCTGTTTTCTGTTCCTCTCCCCACCCCATGGTGCGTTGGGAAAAATTGTAGGAGCAAAAAGGTGCCCGCAGTATGTAAGCAAACTCTCTCTCTCTCTCCCTCCCCTCCCCCCCTTGTGTTACGTTGTCCCGGCTGTTTTCTCAAGCATGGTCTAGTCTAGTAAGGATCCAAATGAGGCAGGTTTGAGACCCACCTTTCCCTGCCCTTTGCTGTACAGAAGTCAGTCCTTAAAGCAGCAAATGCGATATCCTGTAAGGTTTGGGTCCCGTAAAGCAAACCAGCCAGAAAAGAGCAGCCTATTTGTCCTTGTTGCTTTTTGTTTGTTCAAATCACTTTGTTTAAAAAAAAAAAAAAAAATTTCCTCCTGCCCCTGGGGTGAAGGTTCAGCGCCAGACAGAGTGCGGTTCTCTGGCCAGCGTTCTTGTTAAACACGCACTATCCAGCCAATGCACAAAAGTCCAGCAGCTCAGAGGCCCCCTCCCTCCAGTTTTTTCATGCTGTCACATGGGGTCGTGTCTTCTGAGCACAAACAAGATTAACTTATTTATTCAGCGTATTGAATGGGCTTGTCCTGCAGGCAGCTGAGTGCCAAAGAAGAAAAGGCAATTCAAGTTATTGACGGTGTCGGAATGAAAAGGACCATGGGGAATTTTGGGATCAAACCCACCTCTTTTCCTCCATTTTTCAGGCTCAAGTCTGAGGGGCAGCATCCTGTTACTCTGGTGTACACTTGGAGTGATTCCACTGAAATCAGCTGGGACTGATCCTGCTCCCCCAAGTGTAACTGAGATCAGAATCTAGCCCCTTAGGGAATAAATGGCCCTTACACAGTCTCTTGAAGTTCACAAACAAACGCGGGCTCTGCTGGCTCAACAGAGGAAGAGGAGTAGGAGTAGCGTAACCAGAGCCTGCAAGTTGTGATTTCTCTCCTATTGCTCCCCGCAACCATCAGAGCATGTGCTGACCTGTAGCTATGTATTGCAGATCACTTTCTGATGGCTGTCACTTCTTCTGAAACGATGATAGTTTCTTCTGCCTTGCTCTTTGACCGAAGATTTAGGCACTCAGGCCACTTTGCACATGACCTGATTTGCGTTCAGTAATTTGTACTGCCCTAACCGAGGGTCTCATTCTGCCACCTTGTATTGAATAGTGCCTTTCTCCACAAATAGCCCTATTCATTTCATGGGGACTACTCCGTGTGGGTAACGTGGCAGAATTGGGCCTGCTGCCTTTAAACTAAGGTGAGATGAGGACAAACCCACCTGGATTCCTTTTGGCTGCAGCATTTAGGGATACTTTCAACCTACACTATTTGCATAATCCCAGCTCTCACCAAGAATTACCAAGAGAAGATACGAAAGTTATGTGGGGGAAAAGGTAAATCCTGAAACTCTCTCTGTTAGTGTGTTCACTACGTAGGAATAGGCAGACTGGATCAGACCCAAGATCCATCTAGTTCAGTATTCCAGCTGTGACAAAGGCCAGTGTAAGAATCCCACAGGAGGTAGATGCTCCCTACTCCTCCCACCAAAGATTTCTGTCTAGTACCTAATAATTAGAGATTGTCTTAAGCCTTGAAGCATGAGGTTTTCTCTCTTCCAAAATTAATATGCGTTACCTCTAACAACTCTGTATATTATCATCAAGAGTAAAAGATAGGGCACTTATATGAATAAGTTTTTAGCACTACTGACATCCGGTGGCAATGAGTTCCACAGTCTAATTAGATAAGAGATCACTAGGCTGGGAAAATCAGTTCTATTCCCTGTTAGGTTGTGTGGCAAACACTTTAAAAAACAAAACAAAAACCTTAGACATGTGTCTTAAGATCTTGAACACCCTCACCCGTCTCCTCCCCAAACTTGATTTGGGCAACTGTGTATGGTAGGGGAGTGAATCAGGTTTAATGCAACCTCACTTCCACAGAATTGGTACCAGTTACAAAATTCTGCCTCTCCATTCCCTCCCAACACACGAGGCAGCTGTATGAAAGAGCCTGTTTGCAGGCACAAATGTCGAAGGTACAAAGAAAGAGGCTCCTTTGAAACTTGACATATAATATTTCATATAAGATGGGTTTAATTAGGATAGGTTTTAAAGGACTTAGCTGTACCTAAGCCTCAATGACCTGCAGGAGGATTGTGGCAGCTCTGCCTTTCTGGATGAGTAGAACATACATGAAGAACAAGTACAATGTTTAGAAGTTAACTTAGGCCTGGTCTACTCACAAAGTTGAACACAAGTGTTTGATCTGATTTCCTTAAACCAATGCGGATCCCTTTGTGGACACTCTTAGTTCAGTTTAAACCTAACTTTTACCAGTGGATCTTCAAGCTGCAATAAAGCAAGTATAAAACGAGTTAAGAGGGTTTGTACTAGAGCAACTGAATCAATTTTTAAACTGGTGCAACTTCTGTGTGTGGACAAGGTTTTGGTGCAGTGCTTCTCTTTAAGAGGAAGACACCTACAGATCCCGTCCTTTCTAAAAACCCAGCAAAACCCCTGTCCTTTTGAAAACCTGCTTTCCAAACCGCTTGGAGGCAGACTCTAGGAATTGTTCTTACAAGGCTGTTTATAAAGAGGGATTTTTCCGGGAGGTCAGTAATGGATTCTCACGCCGGGTAGCGATTTTGGAGATTATGCCCAAGACTAAAACTAGCAACTCTGCTTCCGGTTGCTGAGCTACAGTATTAATTCTGCAGCTTTTGTTTGTTGTTGTTGAAGGGGGCGGTTAGGAAGGGTGAGTCACTGTGTGTGTGTATGTGTGTTGCAATCCCTTCCCTTATGCCTGCACCCTCCCCCATTCATTATTTTGGCCAGTGTTGGTATTTCTTAAGTTCTGGGCTTGCCGTTCTGCCCTGGGCCGCTAGAGGGGAGCAGCTGGGACAATCTCCCCCGCTGGGTGTGTTGCTCTTGTAGCAGGAGGGCCGGACTCCACTAGTGACTTCCTGAACCTTTCCTTTGAATCACAAGGGTGTGACCTTTGTGGGCTGCGGTTCCTAACTTCTCTTTCTCTAGGTGCAAGCATGCCATTCTCTGGGGAACCCGCTCACCAGGAGGCACCCACCTTTTGTTAACGTGCTGATCTAGGCCCTGATTCAGCAAAGCACTCACCCATGTGCTTAAAGTTAAGCACGTGCCTAAGTCTTTGCTGAATCAGGGCCTAGTTACTACCTAAACCGTCTGGAGCAGGGGACAGCCTCTTATCAGCTTTTTTGCCTCCAGTCAAGTGCATCGAATTTGATTGACCCCCACAGACTTCAGAGCCTGATGAAGATACAGGCTGCTGCCTGCTCCCAATACATCCCAGGCTATCCATTTTTCTGCCTCTGCTAGTTATGCTTTTTTTCACTTCCATTCTGCTGCTCCATAGACTGTGCGCTGCGCGCTGTCTGTGCACTAGCTTTAGCTAGCTTGCTCCGTCTCTCGTGGGCTGGTCTCAGGGTTGGATTTTTCTCTCTCACCGCTGTTGCACAGAGAGGGTGTGACACTGATTACAAAAATATAAAGACCTATCACAAGACTAAGCTGGAGCCCCGGGGAGGGCCTAGAAAGGAGGAGGGGGGAGGGCACTTGAGACTAAAATTAGAATGAATGCACAGAACTATCATGGTTTACCAGGAAATGAAAAAAAAGCTGATACATTGCTTTTAACAGTGGCTGTTGTGTTTGTCCTCTCTGAAGTGTGTGTGTGTAAATCCACTTCTTTCCCACTCCCTGAGAGCTGGGTAAATTGTGATAGTTAGAAGGTGAGATCATCTAAAATAGCCAAGAACGGTCTTGCAAAGGGCCACTAGCCCCAGCACAAAATTTACTCATCCGCCCTTCACCTGGATTATAATGGGAGGAAGCTTATTTGCATTACAGTAGCAGCTAGGGGCCTCAAGGGAGAACTTCCTCATCTGTCCAACATTGCTTGCTGGGGGCTGGTAGAATTCCGCAAGGCTGACCAGAAAGAAATTAGATTGTGTAAAATCTTTGGTGTGAAGACCTCTCGTTGTCGGTCTCTCTGGCGTCACCCACACCAATGGCCTGGGTGTACAAAGATTGCCTCACTTCTGCAAATGGTTGCACAGCCAATCGGTGTCTCCCCCCCCAGCTTTGTCCCCTGAGATGGCTGTAATGATCTGACTTCTTCTCCTTCCTCTTCGCTGTATCTGAGTTGTGCATGGGGCTTGCCAGTCCTAGAGGGTGTTTCTGCAGCCTCTGATGCACTTCCCTTCTCCCCAGTCTTGAAGTAGCCAGGTTCCTCCCCTTCGCCCTCCCAAACCTATGGCATATTCTGACCTTTTGTACACATTGTTTCTCCCGGTCTATTTATAGGGGGTGGAAATGTCAGATGCGGGTTCGGGGGGCCTCTTTGATTTTGCCTTTAAAAATCCAAAACAAACCCCTCTGTTCCACCTCTTAAATGCACCTTTGAAAGATTCACAGATTATGAAGGTGGGACAAGCAGAACCAATCAGATTGTGCTGCGGGCAAATCTGAGGGCATTTGCCATCCCCCAGTGTCCTCGGTGCTGAGGGAGGGGGGTTAGAGCCTGGGGATTGAAGAGCAGAGTTGCAGTAACCCAATCAGAGCAAAGTCCTTGGTGAGACAGCAGAGGTAGCCGCTCATCCTGCAAGTTCTGTTTGTTGTGGTAACGCTCCTGTCTCGGTTGCTACCCTAGGTCACTGGGATATTGTTAACATGAGGCCCTGGTGATTCCAGAGAGGGGACCCACAATCTGGACACTTGTTTAGCAGCAGGAGTAGCACTGCATGTACACACGTCTTCTCTCTTCCCCTCTCCCCCCTCTCCCCCCCCGCCCCACCCACGAGACCGCTGATCAGGCAGACAGTCACTGCCATGTGTTCAGGGGCTGCTTTATAGCCTCTGAATCACGTTTTTTCCATTGGAACCTCTAACTCATAGTGATTGGGAAAAGCTGAACTCTAGTCCAGCCGCGGGTTAGAAGGGAGATCAGATCCCTTGCACTAGATCCATGGAAACTGTTTGGAGAGATGGGTGGAGGAGGCTGTGGTTTGCAAGACCCTTTATTCCTGTAAGAGCTGAAATTTCCTTTCACCCTCTTCATTCCCCTCCACTGGCTATAGGCAGACATGGCACTGATCTGATATCTGCAACATACGCTATTGGACTTAACCCAAAGGGAGCCTGTGGTTTTAGAGCAGAGGCTGGAAACTCAGGTAGATCCAGTTTCTCTCACGATAGTAATGCCTTGCAAAAAAGAAGTGGTAATGGATCAGAGGAAGACATAATACAGGCCGGATTGCCTTGGAAAGGAATGAGGAGGAACCGTAGAGCTATTTGGTTATGTTCGCGTCGTAAATTATGCTGACTACAATGATGGATTTGTTATAAAACCCTGGATGTGGAGATCCAGTCATGTGCTTTAGGAAATTGAGGTTCTAGATTTTGTCATGTCAGTTATGACTTTTGAAAATACCTGCAACTTGCAGAACAGATCACAGGGGCAGAATAGGAGGCACCTTATCAGAATATTTGGACAGTCTTTCAAAGAGGTACCTGGAACTGATTTGTCACCTTTTTCGGGACCTTCTGGTTGACCCTTTTTAGGGTTTTTTCTTGTAATAAATTAAAGGGACTCCATTGATTTGACCCAAAAGTTAGGCTTTAAAAAAAAAACAAAAAAACTAGAAATGTTTCTATGACCTTTAAAAATTCAGTTGCACGGGGTTGAGCTTTTAAAGTAAAAATTCCCCCGCATTAAAGCAGGGCATAGGTGTGCTAGTGCATGGAAAGGGAGTGAAATGGCTAGTTTATTTTTACTATCCCAACACGTGTTTGAAAGAATAAATTCCCCTTCTCCCCCAGGGAAGAGTGAACTAGACTTTCAAAATCTCTCAATTTCAAGTATTTAAAGCACCGTTAGTATTAGGCTAATAGGACCCCAACCTCCAAATCAGATTTGTCTGGGGATTTTTATTTATTTACACCCACTGTTACAGTAACTCCTAGGATACTGGAACTGACCAGTTATTTGAAACATTCCTTTTTTGGCTGGTTTGTTCATTTGGCAGCACTTTGCATATAGCCAGTTTCATCCTTTCCCCTGTGAAATCAGTTAGTCAGTTTCCCCTCTTTGCCTGGGTGTCTCTGTCCTTTGCTGTTGTGTGAGAGGTTTTAAATAGGAAAATGTGACTGTGACTACAGAGACTGACTAGGGGGGAGAGTTGTTCAGGGACAGCTGGAGCACCCAAAACTACTCCTAACTCAGAGTACCAAGAGCAGCAGGGCCCTGACCTTGGGGTTCCTAGGTACTACCATATTGCTACTAAATAATCTCCTTCAGAACTGACTAGATTTAATTTCAGTTGCATCCCTTTAAAATAGCTTTACATTTTTTAACCTGCTAGCGCCCCTTTAAGATCTTGATGCATAGCAGCAACAGAATCAGGCAGTGAAGTTCTGTGTACAGAGCCAGCACCATCCTCAAAACAAAGCCAGGCAAAGCACAAGCAGAACAGGCTGAGCCCAGGGCAGAGCCTCTGTGAATTTCACCTGAAGGCTGGTGAAGGGGGAAGAGTCTTGCACCGACACACCTTAAGCCCTGGAGCTTTTTAAAGCCTCCTCCCCGTGCCAGGAGGGGCTGCAGCTTGCTGAGAGAATCTTGGGTGCTGCATTTCAGAAAAGCAGCACAAGGGGAGGAGCTGACTGCAGAGATTCAGATGTGCCTTTGGGAGGTGGGTGGAGGAAGGGTAGATTGGTTTCAGCCTGTTCTGAGGCGGGATGGCGGGTAAATGCCAAGATCTTCCCAAAGTCGCTGATCACGTTGGATGTCCAAACTGAGATGCCTTAAATCTCTGTGGCGTGGACATGGGTCCCCCCCTCCCCGGTGCGCCCTGAGGGAGGCCATGCAGTCACAGAAAAGTTGGGCTTTACTGGTAGCATTCGTCAGAAGACGGCACCCTCCTTCCGACGCAGAGCGGTGGGAACATTCTGCTGTTTCATTGGCATGCTTTGCGGAGGTTAGAAAGTGGTATTGTAGGGGGGCCGGTGTCTGGCAGACTAGCAAACGTCTAGTATCAGGTTCATCAGGTGCCCCAGGCCAGCAGGGGACGGGGACAAGCGGCAGGGCGAGACGTGGCAGAGGAATCTAAGGGCTGGGTTCCTTTGATACTGGAATAGGACAAAGGCCACAATCCTGAATGGGCCCCGGTGGGATGGTCTGGACGCCATTACCGCAATGGCTCTCCTCCATCTCTGATGTCAGTGGCTTTACACCCCCTCAAGAGAGGTGCAGAGGGGTGAAGTAACTTTTTCAAGGCCAAGCCAAGTTGGTGTCACCAGTGGAATTAGAGCCCAGGATATCCTGGGTCCCAGGCTTACAACCAGACCACTCTAGCCCAGCGGACAGGGAAATAGAGCGGGAGTCACGCTTAAGGCATTGGTTGTTACCTTGGGCAAGGAACCAGTCTCTGTTGCCCTGTCTATACAGTCAATTGCTAACATCAGTTCAGCTCCACCATCATTGGGAGCCCTAGTGTACACCAGGCCACAGTTGTGGCCACCGCATCAATTAGACCTGCTCTGATCAGAGCTATACGTTGTGGTGGCTATAGCAGCGCCAGTTCTACACTAGGGCTGCTCCGGTGTCCTTCCAAACTTCCTGGCAGGAGAAAAGTCTCTGCTGATGCTGAGAGAGGCCTGGTGTCGTCCCTCCTTGAGACTGGAATGGCTTAATCCAGGTAGTTCCCAGCTGATAATGACAGGTTCTGCCTTTCTAGCTCCAGCAGATGGTGCGCGGTGTTGTGGTGGTTGCTGATGTACAGTCTGTCTGATGCTCTTATCCTTTCTCTCCCTGCAGATGTGCACACCTAGCAATACTCCAGCCACACCTCCCAACTTCCCGGACGCACTCGCTATGTTTTCTAAGCTGCGGACCTCAGAGAACCTACAGAGCAGCAACAGCCCCATCACATCTATGGCCTGCTCTCCACCGGGTAACTTCAGCCCCTTTTGGGCCTCCTCACCTCCCAACCACCAACCCGCCTGGATGCCACCCTCCTCTCCAACCAGCCACAACCTCCACCATCATCTCCACCATCAGCAGCCCATGTGGCCACCCGGGTCTCAGCAAGGAGGCTCCCAGCAGAAAGCTATGGCTGCAATGGATGGGCAGAGATAAGACTGGTTAACATTGAAGTGGGGGGGAGGGAAGGATGGGGGGGAGGGGAGAACAGAGAAGAGGTGCAGGAGATCAGGGCGGTGGGGGAGGGGGTTCCCGAAGATGGCACTGGAATATTTTATAATTCTTTTTGTAACTCTGCTGGGATGGTTATCAGCCCATGTGGTTTTTCCCTTCCGGAGAGTCAATAACTGGTCTTCTCTTTTTTAATATATAACTATATAATATATAAATATCTAATGTATATAAATCCAGAGAGAATGAGAGCAATGGAAAGAGACTGGGCAATGGAAAGAGACTGGCAGCCCGGTGGGCAATCGCAGGATGGTGACAACACCGCTTGGGTGAAGAGGATGTTGCTGGACACTGAGAGCTTTCCTTGGGCAGAGGGTGGGCTGGCTCAGAAGCTGTTGCCATTGGCTTCACTTCCCCCCTCCCCTATTCTTTGGCTGCTGCTGGGTGCCCCTAGATGAGACGGGGTTGGCCGTCAGAAGGCTGTATGACTCGGACCCGTGGCTTGCCTGAAATCTGCTCTTACCAAGTGAGGGTGGAGGGGGAGACGCACCCACTGAAACGTGGCCGCTGTGGGAAAGCGTCCTGCGCGGGGATGGAACGTGCCACTTGAACCCGGAACTCCCGTGCTGCAGGAACGTGATTGGGGAAGGAGATGTATGGCTGCACATTCAGCTTCCCTGCCGGAACAACTGGGACCAGGAGGAGCATGGCACGTTGCTGACACCTCTCCCCTCTCGGTAACACCAGGCTGCGTTTTGGCAGGCTCGGGGAACGGGCGTCGGAAGCTCCCAAAGGACAGTGTGACTCTAAGATACTAGGTAGACCAGTCCACTGTAGGTCAGCGAGAGGATTCGGGGACGGAACGGGGGGTCTGGATTTCCTGGACATCCTTGCTGGGCGTGGTAAAGCCCTCCTCCTTTGGCCTCTGTTGAAAATCATCCAAGTCTGCGGCATGTGCCCCGAAAACAAGCCAGCCTGGGATTCGTGCCAATTAAATCTCACCGTGTCCAGGCCCTGGGATGCACCCTTTTGCCCCCCTCACCCCGGGGAACAGTTGGTCTCCTCCTCCCTCCTGCGCTGGCCCTGTTCCCACACCAGACAATGCTCAGCATGGGGAGGCCGAGCTGAAGGGCAGTTGTGCAAACTGTAAAGGACCATCCTCCCCCGCCTGGCTCGGGAGCAGGGGCCGAGGGCTCCTTTCAGCCAGGGCAACAGGGAGGGGCTGCGGCTTTTGGGTTTTAGTTTCCAAATCAGAATCTTGCTTAAACAGGTTGAAGGTTTTTTATTAATTTAAAAATTAAAAAAAAAAAAATCACTTTTTTTAAACCTAACGGCTCCCTGCCTTTTCTCTGCGCTGCTGCTGGGTAGCTAAAAACAACCCAGTGCCCCGATAATGGCGAGCATCACACCGGGGGAAATGAGGGAGGCCAAGGGGCGCTTCCCCCCATGCCCCCCCTTTCCTGCGCACTCTGGTCTGGATTCTCACTCACACCAGTCTGGCAGTGTAAAGGGGCCTTGGGGTGGCTGAAAGCGTACTAATGCCTCTTCGCACTGCATCCCTCTGGCCAAGGGGTGTTAGGCTGGGTCTAGGTACAGATTTTTGTACTGACGTAACTGTCTGATTTAAGAACGTAGGAAAGCCACACTGGGTCAGACCAGTGGTCCATCTAGCCCAGTATCCTGTCTTTCTGATAGTGGCCAATGCCAGGTGCCCCAGAGGGAATGAACAGAACAGGCAATCATGGAGTGATCCATCCCCTGTCGCCCATTCCCAGCTTCTGGCAAACAGAGGCTTGGGACACCTCAGAGCATGGTTTTGCATTTTCTACTGAATTGGTGCAATGCCTAGTGTGGACACAGTTATAAAGGTGCCTAGCACCGTTCTCCTAATATACTGGCATACGCTGTACCAGCATAATGGTGCCTCACGCCAGTATATCAGCATTGTGCTGCTTCCCCGAGACTGGTTTCAAACACGTGGATAAAATGCTGCATCAACAGGGTGCCGACGCATCCTTTGCCTGGCTGAGAATTCTGTCCCCCCCACCCCCCCTTTGTCCTCTTGATCTCACTTAAACTCCAAAGCCGCTATTCTGTTTGTAGCTGCCAGTGGTGACTAAGGATTTTCCTGAGCCTCTTCAAGGCAGGGCTTGAAAAGTTTGCCAGCTGCCTGCGAGCCAGAGGCAGGTATGAAAGGCAACGCCCTGGTGAAACAGACTGCCGGGAAAAGGGATGGGGCTGGGCTTCTTGCCAGGGGCCCGTCTCAACCCTACAGAGGATCCCTCTTTTGTGTTAGTCTCTGGCAAGTGGGAGTATGGAGACAGGCTAAGTCTACGCCTCTTGGACTGATAGAAGTGGAAAAGCAGCTCTTTCCCACCCCTCTTCTCCCTTTGCCCCCAAACCCTGGCTGCTGGGAAGGGGAGGGCTCCTCGTCCACTCTGCTGCTCCCTCAGTGTCCCCCCGCACTGGCCTCCCCTGCCACCGCGCTCAGCTTTCCCCAGCACCGCTTCAGATTCTTGTCCCTTTGCTAGCCATAGCATCAGTGAGGCTAGCCCCACGAGCTAGAACAGCATCAGTGAGGCTAGCCCCACTAGCTAGAACAGCAGCACCCAAGCTGCCTGCAGCTTCAGGAAGCCGGCATCATGTCCGTTTTACCGGGGGAAGGTTCTTGGCAAACAGAAAGCTTAAATTCTGCAGAAGTGCTAGTTCAAGTGCTCACACCCCGTCCCGGAGCCTAGCTGATCCAATGGTGAAGGGAGGAGATGGGGGCAGGTCACTAAAGCAAAAGACTAAGCAAGGTGCTACTGCAGGGATGTCTCAGAGGTGCTCCGTGACAATGAGGAGAGCAGCACGTGCTCAGTGTCTCTAGGAACAAGTCTTAGAGTAAACAAGTTAGAATTGGGCATCGTTGGCTCATATGCAGTGGGGCTGAGGGAGCTTCTCCCCACCCCTGCCAGAGGCACCACACTTGAGCCTGGCCTGGTGGGAGGGACTCCTGGGTCCAGCATCCCCACCTGAAACCGATGGCAGGCCAGTCTGTAAGATGGGCCTCAAGCCCCAGTCTGTTTCAATGAGATGCTGCACATGTGGTGCACGCTGAGGAGGAGAATGAAGGTTGATAACGTAGAAGCCTTCCTGTTTTTTCCTAGGGGGGAGTCACCTGAGTTGGAGGGGCTGGTTTGGGGCCCTCTGTCAGCTCCCTGGAAAGGGTGGGTAATCTGGGCCACCAAGATCCTGGGCCACGGACAGAGATTTTTCCACACAGCTGCTCCATGGGGTTAGAAAGGAAGACCACCATATGCCCTTCAGAAGAGGGGGGATATGGGCAGGGGGGTGATGTGTGGCTAGTGCTGCCCTGCTTCCTCCCCTCCCCCAAGGAATCTTTCCCCTCCATGGTCCACAACCAAACCCTGAGCAGGCCCGTCGCCCTGGTCAGCAGGCCACTGAGCGGACTTGTAAGAAAGTGCAGAGAGCTAGCGGGAAACATCACACAACTCGCGTTTCCTGAAAGCTGCCAGGAGCGACTCGGGAACTGCTGGGAAATAACTCCATGGGAGGGTCGAGCCAGCTCTTGTTTGCTGGGAGTTTGGCTTCTGAATTCCTACTCTTGCTCTTTAATTGGGCAAAATCTTGAAACTGAAAAGCTTTTCACTGGGGGCTTTAAAAACCAACAATCTGGGGGTAGGAAAGTTCCACTAAAATCCATAAGGGTGTAAATGGGAGGCAAGCACAAATTACAGTCAGACTTTCGCTTCTCTGGCCCTGGCTCTAAGTGAGTCCCTTGTTTCCTCCAGAGGCGGGATCTGAATTCCGAGATTTGTGCATTCCCTGCAATTAAGCCCCTTCCACCAGGCAACTGACCAGCCTAGCGCGACAAGTGGTGCTAGCGTAATTGATCACTATGGCTGAAGTTCACCGCTTTGGAGAGGGCCAGCCCAAGGCCTATTGACTGCCCAAAGCAAACTTATTTGTCTTTCAGTAGCACCTAGAGGCCCCAACCCAGACTGGTGCCCAGCCCAGTGGGGTCCGGGACATGGCTCATCCTGCCTCCTAGAATTTACTACAATCCATGCAAAAGATCAAAGTAACAAATTGCCAGCATGTTACAAAATTCCGTTCCTTTTTCCAAGGAGCCACTCCCACTTTCCCATACCAGTAACACACACTAAGACAGCAGTCACTCCAAGAAGCCCCATGTTGGTTACAGCACTGTCTAGCTGAAAATCTAGATGCACAAACTCTGCGTCCGTTCTACAGCACCTGTATTGCAAGCACCTGCCAGCTAAGTCGTGGCCCCACACAAGGTCTTGCACCAATGCACTCGTTGGCATCAGAATACATTCACTGCCCTCCATGCTGCTGGTGCCCCTCTGCATGTCCCCTGGACTCTGTCCCCCACTGAGTTCCCAGAGCAAACTGGGGCAACCACGACTCCCTCTGCACCTGTTTGCATCGGGATAAAAAGCTGTGTGTGGTCACCAATTCAGCTGGCGCATGACCACGTGGGGCTAGAAACATGGTTGGACTTGCAGTGTCTTTGAGGAGCTTTGGGGTGGGGGAGCCATAGGAGGCAGAAAATGAAGACGGCGGATACGTTTTGGGAACAATGCTGAAGATAGCCCTCCAGAAAGTCAGCCAGCATGTAGCAGAGGGGTGAGGCAGCCAGTGCCCCAGACCAGACCGCTGAGAGATTAAGCCCCGATAGTCAGCAATCCCTTCATTGCTGTCACTAAATACGCTGTTCACTGCAGAGGCTCAGAAACATGGGTCTTGTTGCCTGCCAGTTCAGCCCTGCTATCCTGTCTCACCGGTGTCTGATGTGTGTCCCGCAAGGGGGACTGTCAGGCTTTTGATACAGGTGAAAACTGTCTTGTTGCATCCACTCCTGCCCATTTCTGAATGCGTCAATCCCCCTGCGCCAGAGGAGAACGTGTCCTAGGAGCTGCACATGAGCCGTTCCTGCTGGCGTGAAGCACAAGACTGACTTGCATGTTTGCAGTTTAATGCTGGTGGAGGGTGCTGGATTGACAGCCTAGGAAAATGAATTCCTTGATCCATGAAGAGCCAAATTTTTCAGGAGAGCCCTACACCCAGTGTGCTGAGCTCCTTTGAAAAACTGGCTCCAGTTGTGGGTGCTGAGCCCCGCTGACTATTCCAGCCATAATGTATCCACAGTTCAATCCCCAGATTGCTGTACCAACAGGGCCTGATCTGGAAGGGTCACTTCTAGGGTGGAGAGGGTTGTACAGTGCCTATTCAAATCCTTGGCTCACTTGCTCAGACTGCCAGCTGGAGTTGTGGTTTCCTTGGTGTGGATATAAGAATGGCCGTACTGGGTCCATCCAGTCCAGTATCTTGTCTCTAACAGTGGCCAGTGCCAGATGCTTCAGAGGAAATTAACAGAACAGGGCAACTTTGAGTGATCCATTCCCTGTCATTCAGTCCCAGCATCTGGCAGTGGGAGGTTTAGGGACACCCAGAGCATGTGATTGCGTCCCTAATCACGTTGGCTCATAGCCATTGCTGGACCTATCCTTGAATTTACCTAATTCTTTTTTTAACCTAGTTATACTTTTGGCCTTCACAACATCCCCTGGCAATGAGTTCCACAGGTTGACTGTGTGTTGTGTGAAGAAGTACTTATGTTTGTTTTAAATCTGCTGACTAGTAATTTCATTGGGTGACTCCTAGTTCTTGTGTTGTGTGAAGGGGTAAATACCTATTCACTTTCTCCACACCATTCATGATTGAATCATACACCCCCCCTTAGTCATCTCTTTTCTAAAATGAACAGGCTTTTTAATCTCCTTGTATGGAAGTTGTTCATACCCCTAATAATTCTTGTTGCCCTCCTCTGCCCTTTTCCAGTTTAATATATCTTCTTTGAAATGGGGCAACCACACAGTATTCAAGGTGTGGGTGTACCATGGATTTAGATAGTAGCATTATGATGTTTTCTGTTTTATTATCTTTCCCTTTCCTAATTGTTCCTAATATTGTTAGATTTTTTTGACTGCACACTGAGCAGATGTTTTCAAAGGACTATCCACAATGACTCCAAGATCTTTCTTGAGTGGTAACAGCTACTTTAAACCCCATAATTTGTATGTATAGTTGGGGTTATATTTTTCCAATGTGCATTACTTTGCATTTACCAACACTGAATTTCATCTGCCATTTTGTTGCCCAATCACCCAATTTTGTAAGATCCCTTTGTAACTCTTCACAGTCAGCTTTGAACTTAACTATCTTGAGTAATTTTGTATCATCTGCAAATTTTGCCACCTCACTGTTAATCCCCTTTTCCAGATCATTTATTAATACGCCGAACAGCGCTGGCCCCACTACAGATCCTTGCGGGACCCTGCTAATTACCCCTCTCTGCTGTGAAAACTGACCATTTATTCCTACCCTTTGTTTCCTATCTTTTAACTAGTTACTGATCCATGAGAGGATCTTCCCTCTTATCCCATGACAGCTTACTTTGCTTAAGTGCCTTTGGTGAGGGACATTGTCAAGGCTTTCTGAAAGTCACAGTACACTGTATCCATTGGATCCCCCTTGTCCACATGTTCATTGACCCTCTCAAAGAATTCTAATAGATTGGTGAAGCATGATTTCCCTTTACAAAAACCATGTTAACTCTTCCACAGCATATTGTGTTTATCTATGTGTCTGATAATTCTGTTCTTTACTATAGTTTCAACCAATTTGCCTGCTACTGAAGTTAGGCTTACTGGGCTGTAATTGCCAGGATCACCTCTGGAGACTTGTTTAAAAATAGGCATTACATTAGCTATCCTCCAGTCATCTGGTACAGAAGCTGATTTAAGCAATATCTGCCCATTAGTAACTGGATAGAGACCACCAAACTCATCTCATATGATGGTAAAAACTATTGACCCAGATTTGGATTTGATCCTGCGACAGAACTAAAAAGTGACATCCTCTTATCATCAAGAGCCCAGCTAAGCTAATCATTTCACTAGTGAACATTCCAAGCACAGGGCCCAGTTTTCACAGAAACAAAGAGAAGAGATCAATGTGTAATTTCATGCTGACCACTCGCACCATCACTCGCTATAGTGGAGAGAGAATGACACATTTAAAATAAGTGGCTTTTCTCTGAAAAGAGAGACAGTAAAACAATACAAAAAAGCCACCTTACCTCAACAGATCGTCCCTCCTGGGTGTATTGGAATACCAGCTGCTGACTCAAATGACTACTATACTGTGAGGTTTTTTACTATCTGCTTCTGCTGGGGGTACAGAGCCAGCACAGCTGAGAATACAAGATGGATTCCCTTCCTTCTGGGGCATCATCAACAGATGTGTATTAAATTTCAATCAATTACATCTGTGCAAGGCCATTGATGGCAACGGAGCAGGGCAGGTGTCACTGTGAGCATAGTCCAAAGACAATGGGACTGCACATGTGTCACTGAGGGCCTAATTTAGCCTGGATAATCTCTCACAGGTGGGGACATCTGAGAAGCAAAAAGCCCAGCTTGACTCTCAGATCCCAGGCTGAGTTATCTGGGCTGGTAGTTACAACCCCCATCTCTTTTTACATGCACACTGAGCGTTTTTGCTGGGAGTCCGTGAGACGCGCCAAACACCGAACCTCACACTGCTGTTCTTACAGAGCTTTCCTACACTGTACATGGAGATTTACGGAGCATGAAAAAGATCCTGCCCCAAAGAGTTTAGGGTCCATAGACTCGTGCACATGACAAAATGCTCGACGCTAAGGCAGCTTGCTGGTCTGGTCCATGTGGATGAGACCAAGCTGTGTTAGAACCATGTGACAATTCAGTAAAGACCAGGGCTGTAGCATGATTCCATAACATGGGCCTATCCACAGAGACAATCACTCTGCTTGTAAGTTCTCTCTCTCCCCTGCAACCCTTTGCTTGTCTCATCTATTTACATTACAAGCACTTCAGGGCAGCGACTCTCTGTTAGTTCATACAGCACCTGGTGCAATGGAGCCCTGATCTTGGTAGGTGTGCCTCAGTGCTACTGTGATACAAATAACGCAACCAAAACAGTTAATCTTATGCCCCTTCTCCAACAAGATAAAACCCTGGACAGCAGTACAGGTGAGGGAGGTGGAGCCCAATGAATGAAGAGAGGACACTGGGTGGCTAAGATGTGGTGAGACTGTTCATGGAGTGGGAGATGCACTGGAGTTTGTAGGGGGGGAGGGTTTCCTTCTCCAATGATTCTGCATTGTGAGATGCTGCAGTGAGCTGGTGAAACTGAGCTCTACGGCCCCGTAATGGGGCAGAGCAAGGGAGGGGGTGTGGGGAGGGCTCTGGCCTCACTGCAGGGGGCCTAACGGTGCTGGGTGAGTGTTCGTCTGGCAGGGGTTGCTGGGTTCCACTTCCCCTTCTCCCCTCCAGCAGTGCTCAGGTCTGGACGGCAGCGTGGTGAATGGGCCAGTTCAGAGAGCTCTTGCACTGTGTACTAAAACCCTTTCAATGCTCTCTCTGTTCAGGCAGCGAGAGGGGCCGCCAGCCCTGAAAACTGAAGTTCTCTGTTCATTCACAAGCCTGGGATACCAGGCAACACATTAACCTTTGCAAGTCTCCTCTCCCTGCTCTTCCCAGAGCAGCTTTTCACTGATGCAGGGCCTAATAATAAGGTTGCTCAACTCTTCCCATTGTAAGACTTTGTTTTCAGTTGCTCATAACTTTGCCAGACTGTAACCGTTCCATGCTGGGTGTCTGCCTCAGGCTGAGAATTTCTGGAAAATTTCAGCCAAAATGGTCCAGCCACTTCCAAAAACCAGCTTAGAGAAAAAATGCAAGGTTTTGTCCATGTTAAACAATTCTGGGGACCTTTTCTTTGAGAATCTCTAATTTCCTCTCCCCCCCCCCCTTGGAGCAGGGATTTGAATCGTGTCCATTTGTATTGGGGATGTGCCTTTTGCTATCCCTCTGAAAATCCACCTCCATGTGGCCAACTCTTTGAAAAATCGCGGTTCACGCACGCTCAGTAGGGACTTGCTAGAGCTTTGCAGCTAAAAACTCCGAAGAATCTGTCTGCACTGAGCATGCTCCAGCCCCAGGCAGAGTCCGACCATCTGTCTGCAATTGCAACCCCTGGCTGCTGCGGGCTGTGTCAGGTCCAGGCACCTGGACTGAGAACAGGGAGCCTTTCACGTGACCTCAATGGTCCCCCTGCTGGCACCCAAGCAATGTGGAGGGTGAAGGGCCCAGATCCACAAAGGGGTTGAGGTGTTGCAACACAGAGCACTGCACAAAATGGCCAGTGCTGGTGCCACTGCTGCCCCCCCATCAACTTTTAGCCCAGTCACTCAGGACGCAGGAGACCCTGGTTCAATTCCCCCCTCTGCCTGAGGGGGAGAAAGGATTAGAGCAGAGGTCTCCCCGCATCCTCTCCTCAGGAGAGTGCTCTAACCACTGAGCTATGGGATATTCCAATGTGAGGCTCCCTCAGGCGCTCCTCTTGGAGCTGTTCCACTGTGGATAAATAATGAAAGAGTCATTGGAGTAGGGGGGCCAGACCCTGGCTCTCCCACCACCCAGCTGGGTGCCTAGCCACTGGGCTACCGAGTCATTCTCTCTCCCTTGCCCAGTGACCATATCCTTATTTAGCCTCCTCCAGTCAGATTCTGAATGAGGTAGGCGGCCTCTGGCCCTGCAGGTGAGAGAGGCATTCCCCTGCCTTTCTCCCCCTGGGGCCTGGAGCACGCTGGGGCTTAGGCAGGAAATAGGTGTCCAGGCTCTTAGCAGCTCGCATGCCCAGAGGTGGAAATGTAGGTCCCTAGAGAACTTTCACAGCAAAACTTTAGGCACTCAGTGAGTACAGGCGTCTACAGGGAAAGATACGTTTCGCTACCCGCAAGCTGTGTTAGTCCAGCTCCTAAGGGAAGTGGCAGGGGCGGCTCTATGTATTTTGCCGCCCCAAGCACGGCAGTCAGGCAGCCTTCGGCGGCGTGCCTGCGGGAGGTCCGGCTGGTAACACGGATTCGGCAGCATGCCCGCGGGAAGTCCGCCGGTCCCGCGCCTTTGGCGTACCCGCCGCTGAAGCCGCAGGACCGGTGGACCTCCCGCAGGCATGCTGCCAAAGGCTCCCTGACTGCCGCCCCCCCCGCGGCTTGCCGCCCCAGGTACGCGCTTGGTGCGCTGGTGCCTGGAGCCGCCCCTGGGAAGTGGAGGAGGCCTCCTCGCTTGGGATTCTTAGCACTAGTCTGGCCAAAGCACTAGGAGA
Organism: Platysternon megacephalum; assembly: GCA_003942145.1. NCBI lineage: Eukaryota > Metazoa > Chordata > Testudines > Platysternidae > Platysternon > Platysternon megacephalum. The sequence goes on along the minus strand of QXTE01000220.1, from coordinate 2,473,121 downwards.
CGAATACGGGGACAAGCCTGTACTGGAAGGGAGACAGGCTGAGTGACCCAGGAGGTCTTTTCTCATTGCTAATTGCTGGGATTATAAACACAGCTCTAAACGGATGGAAAATGATGCAATACAAACAGCTGCTTTAAATACTAACAGGAAAAGGAACTAGACTGCCCAGCGGGAACCAGAAGGGGATCCAAAGTCAGAGAGAAACTGATATGAAGAACACACCTCTGTGCAGCCCTCTGGCTTGCACAGAAAAGGCCTTTAACAGCCCCGCAGAGCCCAGAGGGGAACCTGTGTCAGCTGAAAGACTCCCCAGGAGGATGTTCCACATCTGCACAGATAAAGGGGGAAAGCCAGGAAAAACAACGTAAAGCGAGAAAGGCTGGGGTTCCAACCTGCAGCCCTCAGCAGCCAGAGGACTACCATAGGGCTGCAGCTGGTTCACCAGCCCAGATTTAAAGGGCCAGGCACCAGGAGAGCATGCTGGGAAAGGCTCCTAGAAGATGATAGCCAGTGGTAGGGAGTTCCATGGCTGGCTAGGTAGTGAGGAAGAGAATTTATGGGATTAGCTTTTCAAATGGTCAATGCCTATAACTGGGGCTAGGTTTTTTCAAAGTTATTTAGCTCCTTTTTCCGGCACTTAACAAAGGGCTGGGCTTTGCAAAGTGCTCTGTTTCCATTGGGCCCCTAATGGGCAGAGTTCAGAAGGGCTCAGCACCCAGTCAGGTACCGTGGGGTGTCTGTGGGCAATGAGCTCTCTGGGTAAGGGGGTTGATTTCTTCTCTCTGAGGATCTGGGATCTTGGTGAAAGGTAGCCGCACATGCTCCGTCTAGGAGCTGCTCCTGTCTGCCTTTGCGTAAGGTTTATTGCCCTTTCATCACACGCCCACACAGTGAACTACCTGCCACTGCTGCAGCTCTGCCTACTTGATGCTGAAGGGCTGAGTCGGGTCTGGCAGGATTTGAGCTTGTGGTTCCAGAGAGTCTAGGGATCTCACACCCAAGATGGCTAATCTGCAGGAATCGGTATCAGGAGACTAAGGCTATGTCTACACTGTGATTAAAAAACCGGCAGCGCTGAGTCTCAGAGCCCGGCTCAGCTGACTCAAGCTCATGGGGCTTAGGGTGACCAGACAGCAAATGTGAAAAATCGGGACGGGGGTGGGGGGTAATAGGAGCCTATATAAGAAAAAGCCCCAAATATCGGGACTGTCCCTATAAAATCGGGACATCTGGTCACCCTAATGGGGCTAGGGCTGCAGGGCTAAAACTAGTCCTGGAGATGTTCAGGCTCTAGCTGGAGCCTGGGCTAGATCCTCCATGGTCGCAGAGCCCAGAGGGTCTGTGCAAAGAAAAGTGCATGGAGATCTCAGGACAGAAAGTGCCACAAACGCTCAGCGAGCAAGACCAGTACTAGCATCCCTTGGGAGAGTGTCTCCATAGAGCCCTACGCCCAGCACATGATCCTGCTCCCATTGAACCCAAGGGGACACCTCTGGCTGATTTCAGGAGCCTCAGGACTGGATCCAGGACACACCTCCCTCTCTGGTACTTCTGGAGGGACGTGGGGTGGCTCTAAGCCGAAAATCATCCCCTGCCCTTCTGGGGATTAGAAATGAGCACTTAGGCACGTCTGTTTTCTGGATTGCTTTTGTGTGGCTTGGCCTGTTCTGAGATGACACCCTGGGGTTTGCTCCTGCCCCTGCTCACATGGCTCCCCAAGGCCGTTTCCCCCCCTCTTGGCTTCCTGTAGCTTTGGCAGCCTCTGACCCAATCCCTTCAGGATGTGGTTGACCCCAGGCACTCCGGAGAGGGAGAGAGGCGAGTCACTGACAGAGCACTGAAAAACTGTCCCTCCATGCTCAGAGCTCAGCTGACCTCTCTGTCCTGTTCCTATTGCAGGGCTGGAGGGGAACTGGGCTCGTAGACACATGGGCTAGGGAATACAGGGCACTTAGCATTCCCTCGGAGAGTCCTCTTCTCCACTCCCCAGCAAGAGCGCCCCACATCATGATCCCCCTGCCTCCCATCTTGGGAACAGCTCCTGTCTCATGGCTCTTAAAAGGAGGGTAGATAAATGGGATTATTTAGTTGTACAGTGGCAGAGTCTAGGGGTGTGTGTCTACACTGCAGTGTAAGACCAGGGCTTGACCTCAGGCTCAAGCCTAACCCCCCCACTTGTGTCTACACACAAATTGTGCTAATCCAGGGCTCGGACCCAGGGGCCAGGACCCCACAGGTGTGGCAGGTCTGAGCCTGAGTCAAGCTGGGATCCAGGCCCTGTTGCTTTTTAGTGTAGACACAGCCCCACTGTATTCATGCTCCGGGAGTCTGCGAAAAGTATCCCACAATCCCACAGGCCAACAAGACAAGCATTTCCGAATGAATGGGGTGCGGGGGGGATACAAAAGTGGGTGCGTGTACAAAGGAAGGGGAGAGAGCTGGGAAGAGAGGAAAGGGACGGCCAGAGCAAGGGTGTGAAAGAGAAAAACCTGGACAGGGAGGTATTAAAAAGACAGGAGCTGGGGCTAACGAACGGGTTGAGTGGGGCGCGCTTACTTAGCTTGTGCGTGTGTTTGGGCAGGGAGGGAGAGTGAGAGACTGGGAGGCCGGATCCCAGGGGTCCACGCCCAAGTACATTGCTGTGTCCCTGAGCTGGTCCTTAACCCCAGCCACAGGCATTGACTTTCCAATGTGCTGGGGGGGGCGGGGGGGGGCTCGACCCCCAGCTCTGCCCCAGGCCCCGCCCCCCACCGCACCCCTTCCTCCAAGTCCCCACCCGCCTCTTCCCACCCCACCCCATTCGGCCTCCTCCCCCGAGCACGCTGCATCCTCGCTACTCCTCACAGAGCCTCCTACATGCCGCGAAACAGCTGATCACGGCAGGCAGGAGGCATGGGGAGGGAGGGGGAGGCGCTGATCATTGGGGGGGCCCACTGGCAGGTGGGAGGCGCTGGGGGAGGAAGGGAGGGGGGTGATGGGGGGCGGAGCACCCACCATGTTTTCCCTGTGGGTGCTCCAGCCCCGGGACACTCACGGAGTCGGCGCCTATGACCCTCGCTGTGAGGAGGTGGGGGGGAGGAGAGTGCTATTAACCTGGCTCACTGGGGTGCTGCGAGGGTTACCGCTAACGTTTGCTAACAACCTAGAGGAACCGTGGGACCAACAATCCACAGCTGCAGCCGGAGCCTTGGGAACTGGCTCCCCCTGGGACTTGCAGGCTTGACCCAGCCTCTCGTTCCCCATTAGCTAAACTGCGCTCCATGCCCCTTACTCTGCATGAGGGTCCCTTGAGACCGGGCTCGTGCAGGGCCCCTGGCTCCCAAGGCCCTGTCCCTAAGGCAGGGCTTTGCCCAAATGGCTCCTCCCCACCTTTAAGGCACCTGCATTTCAGTGGCGCTGTGGGACAGCCCGTGGGGAATGTGGCCGGGACAAGGGCCTTTCGGCGTGTCCTGGGGCAGGTGCAGGAGCTGCCCCCCGCGTCACACGTTAGAGGAGACGGAGAAACCGACCCCCCTCGCGCTGGGTTTCCGAGAACGAGACTCAGCAGACGGTGCTGTTCCTTGGCGTGCTCGGGGTTCCTGCCACAATCGCTCCCCACCCACTCTGCCCCGCACGGCACCCGCAGCAGCACCCACACAGCCCGTCTCAGGAGAGAAGAAAATGAAACCTACCTGGGTTGGCCCCTCCCAGCACAGAAACCTGAGAGCCACCAGCTTCAGTCATTCAGCTGGGGCTTCCCACCACCGGGCCATGAGCCCCACTGAGACTTGCTTCCCAGCTCCTGGAAGACCCTGACCCCCTCCCAGTCACTCCCTTGTTCACAGGCATGTCTCACCAGCCCTCACGGGGGATGGCGTCCCATGGCCACCCAACACCACACGCTGGTCTCCACTCCAGCAACGCCTTCTGGGCCATGAAGGAGCAGCCCTGATGGGCTGAAAGGAGCCTCCAAAGGTGGCCAGAAAGATGGTAGCCATGCAGGGTGGGGGGGACTGAGGTTGGGTGAACACTAGGGCAGAGAGCAGCTCATGTGCCTGGGATCCGAGGGCAGCATGTTAATGAGTATTGGTGTGTGGTGTTATTGGGAGTGGGGCTCTGAGGGGGGGGCTGGGGGTCTCAGAGACAATGGACCCCTTAGGAGTGAGCACGGAAGCGGCTGTGTGTGTGTTTGTGGGAGACGCAGTGGAAGCTGGAAGGAGTGCATTGCGTTTTGAAGGGGTGTTGTCGGCTGGTTCCTGTGCACATATATAACTTGGGGTGGTTCCGGGCTATGGCGTGGGTGTGGAAGCCACGTGTGACTGTGTGAGCGAGAGAATGCGTGAGTGTGTGTGTGTGAGAGAGAGAGAGCACGCACAAGTGGGAGGCTGGGAGTAGAAATGTGTATGTTTGACTCTGAGCGTTTGTGTGTGTGTTTAAGGCTTGTCTGCATGGGAAAGCTGCACCAATATATTTGAAGGTGTGAATTTACACTGACAGATTGCTAGCAGTGAACACTCTTATTTCCATATCTGCTTGGACTAGTTCAGTTAAACCGGTTCCTGATCCACTGAAGCTAAACTGAAATCAACCTCTCCTATACTGCAATCAGAATGCCCTTTGCTCCGATTTAACAATCAATTTACATTACACTGGTGCAACTGTCCCATGTAGACAAGCCCTAATTCCTGGCCGTGTCACCATGAGAACAATTTGTCAGCGTTCCTCTGCACCTGAGCAGCTGCCCCCATGCTACACGGGTCGTTGTTGGCCGCCCTGGGCAAGCTGCACGCGTGCCGAAACCCATTCCCCTTGTGGCGAAGCATTAGCTCACCTGCATGGGCTGTGCGGGGGCGTGTGGGTGACTGGGTGTGATTGTTTATGCTGTAATGCAGCAGGCCAGCCTCCAGGCGAGGGGCCGGCCTCGTTCTGTGCAGCCCAGCCCCTGCTGCAGCCGTCACTCCCTGGCTGTTTCTGTTCTGCGCTCTGTGATAATCTTGGATTTCGGAGAAAGAGGAAGTTGAGATGACTGTGACCTTTTAGCATTTGGCAGGGAGGGGAAAGCGAAGCCAGCAGGTGCTTTGCCTTTCGCAGAAGGATGAGCAACCCCTAGGGACTGCAGCCATGAGAGTCACATACAGCTGGGGCACAGGGGGATATCCCCGGGGGGGAGGGGGCTGCCCCTCTTTCCCCACCCACTCTGCTGTACTCACTTAGCACCTGCTGGTTATTCCCACCCCCTGTTTGGGACTCTGCCAGAGCAAGCCCTACCTCTTCACACCACCCACCAGTGCCCAGCCTGGAGCCTGGGAAAGTTTTGCTGGGCAGGTGACAGGGGGTTTTACTGCAGCCCCAGCTGACCTGGCTTTAGAAGGCTTCCATGAAATAGACTCACGCTCCCCCCCCTGCCCCCGCCCCAGGACCCCCTTGCACTCTGCTGCCTGCCAGCTGATGGTAGGAATTAGCTAAGGAGCCAGATTTTTAACACAGCACCAGCCCCAGCAGCGTTCACAGTGTTTTTGGGCTGCCACGATCTGCTGGGTGCATGAAAACCTGGCAGCTTCCTTCAGGTTCCTTCATAGGAGCTGAGCTCTTTGGCAAACCTAGTCAATGCCGGAGGAAGCTTTCAGGAGCTTCTCAATCTCCCATGGTAAAGGGGAGGCCTCCCTGCACATTGCTGGAGTCTCCCTCTCTTTGGGTGCTATAAAATCATCTCTTCCCAGAGCTGACTCAGTTCTGGGGCTCATGAAGTTCCCAGGCCTCCGCTCCACGGTTCTAGCCCTGTGCCCAGTGAGCCAAAGCACAGGCTGTACACGCTGGGCCTGGTCCCACTTACACGTAAGGCCCCGGCGCAATAAGAATCAGGCCCCGACTGTTTTTTCAAGTGTTTACAGCACCGGGAAGCCGAGCACTAGGAGAACTGCTTGGGGGATTAGGGGGTTTACTACAAAACCTTTCAACCAAAACTGGGGGGAAACAGGGCCGGCGCAACCCATTAGGCGACCTAGGCGGTCGCCTAGGGCGCTGCTATTTTGGGGGCACCCCGGCTGCCTGTTGAAATTTGGGGGCGGGACCTTTCGCCGCCGCTGTTGGGGGCGGCATTTCGGGGGCTGGCGCCGCTACTGGGGGGAAAGTTTCATTAACAGAATGTCCATGAAAAGTTTTTCAACAAAAAATCCCCATATTTCCATCCCAGCTTCCTTTGCAAAACTCATTGTCAGCAAAGCCCCCCCCCCCGGTTTTTTTTTAATGAACATTTGCTTAGAAGTTTGCGAGCAGCTGAAATCGGCAGGTTCTGACCGGTGTAAGGGGTGCGGCAGCCTGGGGTCTGGTTCTGAGAAACCAAAGGACTGACTCCTCCGAGTGCACGCGGCATTAGTTGCACTGCAGCAGCGTCTAGAAGGCCTAGTCTAGGACCAGGGCTCACTGTGCTAGGCGCTGTACAAACCAAACCAAAACCAAAACCTGGTCCCTGCCCCAAAGCCCTTACAATCCAAGTATAGGACAAGCGACAACAGATGGATACAGACAGCCTGGGGCGTACAAGTGACCAATGAGCCTGAACCAGGCAGTGTGATGGGGAGCGATAACAGTGCCACTAGCAGTCTAACCGCCGTCAGGTTTTTTTTGGTAGGTGCCAAGGCAAAGGAGAGTTTGAAGGAGGGATTTGCAGGAGCATAGGCGGGGGCTTTGGGGAAAGGGTTGGAATGGGGGCAGGGCCTCATGGAAGGGGTGGAGTCAGGGCAGGGCCGGGGCAGAGGGGGGTCGAGCACCCACTGGCGGGAGCAGAAGTCGGCGCCTACGTGCAGGAGGATCATGAGGTAGCTCTGCAGAGGTTTATGGGGCGCAAGGGGAAAAGCACAAAGATGCGTGTTTGAAAATTAAACAAGTGGGTGATGGAGGCAGACGTCCTTGGGAGTCATCTCGAGGGGCGAATGGGAGATGAGCGGTAGATGAGACGAGAGGACAGGCTGAAGGGCCTTGGAAAGTGAAGACAAGCAGCTTGTGTGTGATGCGATAGAGACGGGGGAGCCGTTGGAGAGATTCAAAGAGAGGCCAAGGGCTGAATGGCCTGGAAGCTGAGCTATCCTGCACACCTAAAGAGTCAGCCCTGGGGAACGCTGGGGGGCGGGCGTAGGCAGCACGTCTTGGACAGGAGATGCCCCCGGTGGAGCTCTGTGCTGTGGCTGAATGATCTCACTCCACCCACATTGTCACTTTCTCCCCAGAAGTCGGTTCACTTTAGAAGCTGGGGAGATGTGAAGTTCCCAGCAGCTCTGCGCTCGCTGTGGCTGGCTGGGCCTGGGGTGAGTAACGCAGTCAGTATCCGCTCAGGCAGGACCAGCTGCATTCCCAAGCACTGCAGAGATGGAGCTATGCCCCCATGTCAGCAAGGGGGCTGGCCCGGCGCAGCCTAAGCCCTTCTGCGCTCTTTCCCCCAGCCCAGTAAAATCCCCTGGCACTTACACACGCAACGCTAACCCATGCTCCCCCGTACCCATGCTCTCCACCCCCATCCTCTCACACTACCCCTGCTCACCCCCCATACTCACCCGAACACACGCAGCCATATACACTACAGGGGCACAGACCACTTGTGGAGTGGGAAAGGGGCCTAGGAATTAAACACTAGCTCTTGAATAGTCCCTTAGCGAGTAGTTTTGGCCCACGACTATGTCCCCACTTTTACTCAAGTGAGCTAAACGAGCTTCTCTTCCGCCCCCGGGGTTCCGTTGATGAATGCAGTTCCCTGCAGGGTCAGGGGGCTGAAGCCCCCTAAGCGCCCAGTGCTCTATGCCCATGCTCAGCTCATTCACACTCCATACTTGACCCGAAACCTCCATACACTCTACTCCATTACATGCCCCTGAACCCCTGACACCTACCCCCCTAGCATGACACCCCCCCACTCCTTACCTTCCCACGCCCCCCCCCCCCCCCCCCTTCCCCTCCCCCCCCCCCCTCCCCCCCCCAACTCCACACCACCCCCCCCCCCTCCCCCCCCCCCCTCCCCCCCCCCCCTCCCCTCCCCCCACACCCCCCCCCCCCCCTACCGCCCCCCGCCCCCCCCCGCCTACGTACCAAAACACGCCCCCCCCCCCGTTCTTGCGGCTACGTCTAGCACCGAGCACATAGCTGGAAGCTTTGTCGTGGGAGGACGAGGAGCCCTATTGCCAGTCAACAAATTGTTCCTGTAAACGGCCTGCCCTAAGCTCCTCTTATCACCTTTCAACCAGCAGCGAGTCAGTGCTTTGGGGCTGGGAACAGACTCTGTCTAATGTGGTTCTGCAGCAGCAGTGGGAGGGGAGCCTGTCCTAAGCCTCGGTGCTGCAAGGATCGCGCCCAGAACTCCTCTGGGTTGGGCAGGATTAGCACAGTGTGAGAGCAACCAGAGTCCTGCTCCGAGGCGGTTTTCCTCCGATCCCTTCTCCTGCTGTCAATCACATGGAGACTACGGAACAATGAGACTGGACCAGGCTTAGTATATTGATGTAGGAGCCCCAGCGAAGGATCAGGGCTAGCTGTAGAGCCAAGTAACAGACAGTCCCTGCCTACAGCGTTCACAATGAGGTGGAGGGGGAAGATGCCAGAGGGGGGGATCTACCTGAACCTCTTGACCTATTGTAACTTATTATTCCCAAATGTTGGAGGAGGTTGGCACTACATTCAGATTTGAACTTTGCACCTTAGGCCCCTTCTAGTGTGGGCATGTCTCTATGCATTTATAAACCCCACACACAACACACAGAGGTATAATAGCCCACCATTGAAATGCAGCCACCTCTAGGGTGGAAGGCAGCTGCAGGTTCACATGGTGGTTTAGAGCAAAAAATACCAAGAACCCTATTTCTGTTCGCTGACGCGGCAGGGGGAATTTAGGGTGATAGAATGTAATCACCACAATTTGCCTTTGACCAGGATACTGGGGTTATCAGCCCCCTTCTTAGGGAAGCATTGTGCCGCTGCCTATCTCCATTCCGGTGCCGAGTCTTCACCTAAAGAGGGTGGCAAAAGCCACATCCCCCCCATGGTGTTACTCCGACTGGCTGTGGTTGCCCTGTGGAGGCCTTTCCAATGGTAACAGGGTGTTCCCAGCTTGAGTTTTGCAATAGCCTCAGCATGCTCCAGAGCTCTTTTGAAATGAAACAGGGAGGAGGTGATTTGTGGCAAAGGGAGCTTGGAAAGGCAAATGAGGGTGAGAGGGAGGAGACGCAGTGATAGCAACAGCAAGGGAAACTAGAAATCCAACCCCGTGCCCTCCCCAGAAGAGAGTAGGGGGTTAGTTTCTTTTTCTGAAGACAGGAAACCATGTTGCAACAAGGCGGCTGACTCTTTGGGCTGTTAGTTACTGTTGCATTGGCTGCCACAACCCAGGATTCTTGGTCAGAAGCAAAGAAAGATAAGCCCCATCTTCCGTTCCAACCTAGCAAAGCTTCGGCTTTTAGTGGGGGGTGGGGGAAAGAAGCAGCATGGGGTGTTTTGTAAGAGGCAAAGACAAAAGAAAGAGTTGACAGATCAGAATTGCACCAGCCTTTGGGATAAGTGATAAACTTCAGGACAATTCACCTTCTCAGGGAGAAGCTACCAAAAGTTTACAGTTTCTGTAACACAGATTCCCGCCATGCTGCGAAGTAGGGCCCAACAACTTCCCAAAAAACTCAACTGAAACCCTCATCTTTTTGCCTGGATTCAGGCTGAAACAGTGTGAAACCAGCTTTGTTCTAGACCAGGGGTCGGCAACCTTTCAGAAGTGGGGTGCCGAGTCTTCATTTATTCACTCTGATTTAAGGTTTCGCGTGCCAGTAATACATTTTAACATTTTTAGAAGGTCTCTTTCTATAAGTCTATAATAGATAACTAAACTATTGTTGTATGAAAAGTAAATAATGTTTTAAAAATGTTTAAGAAGCTTCATTTAAAATTAAATTAAAATGCAGAGCCCCCCGGACCAGTGGCCAGGACCCGGGCAGTGTGAGTGCCACTGAAAATCAGCTCGCGTGCCGCCTTCGGCACACGTGCCATAGGTTGCCTACCCCTGTTCTAGACCTATGCCCGGCAGCTCCCAATAGCCAGCCACGTGCTCAGTACGCAGTAACTACCAGCAGTTTAGATAGGAATAGCAAAGCTGCGAGGACGGTCAGTGATATTCTCCGGCTGTTTCAGCACCTCCTACTGGAATTTACACACGTGCAGGCTGTAGCCTGGGTTCCTGGAGCAGTTGATTTCCGTTGATGCTTCTCATGGAGGAGCTTTACCACTGTACGTAGCGCACAGAGTTGAGATGGTGGTACATTTATTTCAAGTTGATGGCATTTTCTTTCTGTGGGGCAGTGCCCCACCAGCAGAAGCATCAAGGCCTGGCCTCACGGAGCACTCTGCCCAGTTTACCCAGCTTTGGGACACACCAGTGAAGGTTTGTGGGCACCTGGTCCCAGTTTTGGCTCTGTAATGAAACAAGAAACCAGGCGAGTGGCACCTGGGTTTAGGTTTCATTTAACATTTTTGCCCTGTTTCATTGCTAGTGCTTTGGAGTTGTTCCTTATAACCGGATTTCACGGCTGCATTCTGGGCCTGGTAGGACTGGTCGGGATGGGTGAGCTGTGGAGCTGCAGTGCTGATTAAGTTGGCAAACTGCTGGGTCAAAATCTCACCTGGTCTCAGTAGCAGTCGTTTCGGCAGGGAATTATCCACCTCACTCAGTTCCGACAGACCATTACAAACAAAATAGCAAAAACACTGAAAAAAATTAGAGAAAAATGTGCATTTCCGTAAAGTGCAGGGCGTCTCCAATGCCAGTGGTTTGAAAATTAACTTCTCAGCGCAGCTTCTGGAATGGCCAAATATCCCCAAGTTTCCGCAGGATTTCAGCACTAGCCAGGACGACACATGCGCGCCTGTTGCCTTTTAAAGCATCACATCAAAGCAGCTGCTTTGCGTTGCTTTAATCCTAGGACAGGATTATTAGAAGGGCCAGTAAAGAAGCCAGGCAGTGCCCTGGGGCTCTCATGGAAAAGTGGGGCAGTCCCATTCACTCTGCCATGTAACTCTCTCCGCTGGAGCACCGGTTCCCAGCCCTTGCGCTGAGCACCAGCTCTGGGGCTTGAGGCTCTCATGACCGGTCCTCCAGGCTCTCACTTCTTACCTTACCTCTGAGCCTCGCTGCTGAACCGTGCTGTAGCAGTGCTGCCCATCTCTTAGGCGAGTTGGGTGTGCTCTAACCCAGGGGCAAGACTGGGGTTTAGAGTAGGAACGGCTGAATGTGAAGAGGCAGGCGTGGGCTGGGATTGCCCAACTATGAGTCTGGCAAACGGGAAATTGCCTGTGGTCTGATGGAAAGTTCCTGGGCACCTACAGCCAATATGTACAGGAGTTCCTTGAGGTCCCCTCCACATATTGATGCCAGGGATTCCTCAGCCAGCCCTGTTTAGCACCCCCACAAGTCCTCTCTTGCATAGCTCTGCTCAGAAGGGCTCCCTCCCTCTTCCAATCCAAAACTTCCACGAAAACCGTTCGAGGAAGACAGCCTGGGATTCTGCAAGGGAGGCCTCAGGCATTCAGGTGCACCTCTCCCACTGAGGCTGTTGAAATCCAGGCCCATGTTCTTTCAAAGGTTTCGTGAAGGTTCTGGAACTTGGATTGTCAATCAGCAGTGCCTGCGCTTTCCATTCAGAGCCGACTGGGCCGTGTACTTGCTTTTTCCATCTGAAAATAGAACTCGCTCCCCTCTTCTCACCTCTGAGTGTGTTTACAGGACCAAAACAAAATGCAACTGTAGCAAAAATCCAAGGGAAGTGCAGAGATTTATTACTGCAATGCCACATGGCTGACACCCATCCACCCTGGCATGTTACAGACGGGAGGGTTACTCCTGTTGATTTCAATGGTGCTACAGCGGTATGAAAGGGGAGGATGCAGTAGTGAATCTGTGTGTGTGTGTGGGAATCCGCACACTGCAGGGTGTGTGGGGAGGGCAACGTCTTTAGATATCCATCCTGCTTAAGAATTCTCTGGATATTTGTGCCTACAAACAAAAGCCTCTGCAAAGCAAATCTGAAATTCTCCTGTGAACATGAACTGAGATCCAATGCATCTCCCTCTGCTAAGTATAATTTCTAAAGCATTTTAACCCTGCCTTTCAAGCCCCAGCCTGCACATGTGCATGCACAACTTTCTTCATGCAACCCCGCCCCCCCGACCCCTTTGTGTATTTCTTTGTGCATCAGCCCCCGTGCGACAGATTCCATCAATAGCAAACTGCATGTTCAAACCCCATTGAATACATGGAAAATGAAATTAGACGAAAATTCCACCATCTGAATGCAGGAACATTAGTGCACAAAAAATGCACATGCAAAAGTGTGCGCGTGCAGAACTGGGAGCCAGCTTGAGGCCCTGCTGGTGTTCAGACTCCCAGTATTTGCTTTATGGTCGGTGTATTTTTTTTGCAGGCAAAACATCTAGATTGATAATAAACAGCGCATGGGGTCAGGCCAGGCTGAAGAGACGAGTCTGGAAAACCTTCCTGCCTTTGACTGCAGTCGGGGCCAGGTGCTCACACATTTGCAACAGACTAGTATCATGAAATTGGAGCACTGAGTTATAAAAAAGTGTGCACCACCCAGCTAAACAGAGACCCTGGCCCAATCCTGATTCCAGCGCATTTGATGCCAAATTCTTCCTGATTTCAAAGGGACCAGCATTAGGGCCTGTGTATCTCTGGCTACAGATATCTGGAGAAGTAACTAATTGTCTGTCTGCTCGCAAGTCCCGGAGACTGACAGCCGGTCTAAGGCCTGGTCTACCCCAAAAACTTAGGTCAACTTAGCTACTTTGCTCACAGGTGTGAAAAATTCACACCCGGAAAGACGCAGTTCAGCTGACCTGAGCCACGGTATAGACACTGCTGGTCGCATCGACCAAGCTACTGCCTGTTGGTGGGGGTGGATTAACTACAGATGAAAAACCCCTTCTGTTGATGAAGCAAGTGTCTACACCAGGGGTAGGCAACCTATGGCACATGTGCCGAAGGCGGCACGCGAGCTGATTTTCAGTGGCACTCACACTGCTCGGGTCCTGGCCACCGGTCCGGGGGGCTCTGCATTTTAATTTAATTTTAAATGAAGCTTCTTAAACATTTTAAAAACCTTATTTACTTTACATACAACAATAGTTTAGTTATATATTATAGACTTATATAAAGAGACCTTCTAGAAACGTTAAAATGTATTACTGGCACGCGAAACCTTAAATCAGAGTGAATAAATGAAGACTCGGCACAGCACTTCTGAAAGGTTGCCGACCCCTGGTCTACACTATGGTGCTGTGCCGCTCTAGCATCCGTAGCGTAGACAAGCCCTAAGTGATCACTCTCACATTGGCTAAGACGCTTAATCCCATCACTGGAAGCAGCCAAGACAGGAAGTGCATAGTGGAAACTGTGGGTGCAGCCTGTACGTGCATTCTCTTTCAGATGAGAAATTTGCATCTTAGAGGCAGGGACGCAGCGTGAAGTGTGAATGAGTGAATTGACGGGGGAGCTGTACAGATCAGAGTGAATTAGAACACATCCACTTGAGCAGCACATCGCATCCGAAGTGTTCACGTCCTCCCCCTTCACTCCAAGGACAATAAAACGATCCTAAGTTGTTTTGAACAAACATATGAGGAGCAGTTTACCATTGGCATAAGCAGGCACAGCTCACGGCAATGACTAGTTAGGCCCCATACGATGCTATTTAAGTAAATAAATCCACCGCTTCTGATGTGGTTAATGGTGACTAAGAAGTCACGATCATTCCTTTGACAAGCCCAGGAAAGGCGGGTCAGGCAAACATTGCTTAAAACTGGCCTGGTTCAAAAGGTTCTCCCTCGTCCTGGGGAATCATACGACGGAGGTGGGGGGGGGGAGAATATTTTAATAGCCCGCTTCTATATGTCCAAAGTTGCTGGTTTCCAAAGGCCAGAGCCCATGTTCAGTGGCTCTACAGTCAGTCGGGAGTGGCTGCACAGCAGGCTGTTTCCCACACCTGGGATGCAGTGAGGTGTTTGCCTCTTTTCAAGCTGGGGCCAAAACGGTGCTCTCGGATCCCCGCCGCCCATCACAGCTGTGCTGCGGTTCTGCTCTCAGACTCTCTCGCCCCGTCGGCGATGGCGCCGTGTGCGCAGCCAGTGAGAACGGGCAGTAGGCGGAGCTGGGACTCACGGAACTAGCACTGGCTTTCTCTCAGGAGTAAATCCTGCCCCTTCCGCAGCAGGCATGGAGAGCCCCAGATACAGCGGTACTAGTGCAGTCCTGCAACCTCTGGATGTGTGCGGAGGGGAGAGACAGCGTGCACAGTGAGGCTTGGGGACAGGGGCAGGAGCAGGCCAAGGGAGGACAGTGATGGTCAGGGCCGGCTCTAGGTTTTCTGCCACCCCAAGCGGTGGGAAAAAAACAAAAAAAAAAGCCAATCGGCGGCACTTTGGCGGCAGCTCAATCGTGCCGCTCCACCCTTCGGCGGCAGTTCGGCGGCGGGTCCTTCACTCCCTCTCTTCCTCTTCGGCAGCACTTCAGCGGCAGCTCAAAGAGGAAGAGAGGGACTGAGGGACCCACCACCGAATTCCCGCCGAAGACCCGGACGGGCGGCCCCAATAGCGGCTGGAGTGCCGCCCCTTTGTATTGGCCGCCCCAAGCACCTGCTTTCTTAGCTGGTGCCTGGAGCCGGCCCTGGTGATGGTGGACCCCTGCTCTGCAGAGATCCACCACGGTGCTGGAGCAGAGGAGGCAGAAAGAATTCCTCCTCCACAATCCCTGTGGAACACCCCGTTGCTACCGGCCCTCGGCATTGGGGGGAGGGGTATACACAGAGAACACGGGGCCGAGGGGTCCATGCTGTCGTCTCCATGTGACTGCAGGAAACCAGCAGCTAGGCCTGCAGGCTTCCAGCGTAGAGCCAGCCACACAGGTGCTGCCAGCAGGCCTTGCACAGTCCACGGCATATAAGTGCAGCATGCAGCATTTGTAGTCACCCACCGTGCAGCACATGTGTGGCCAGCGTGCAGTATATGGCATGTGAGGGCAGCACACATGTGCAGCCTGCCTACAGTGCATGGCATATGCTTGTAGCCAGCTGCCATGCAGCATCCATGTGCTGCCAGCATGCACAGCAGGTGTCCAGCATGGGGTATTAATGAAAGGCAAAAACTCAGCAGACGATGGCCAGATTCGACCCTGGCATGGCTCTCTGGGTCAACCGCACAGAACAGACGGCATGTCTACACTGTACTGTCGCACACTGGAGACCTACAACAAGCATGTCACATACGGTGTTCACGTGCAGTGGACATGTCGCGTATGTGGGGCCAAAACTTGCCCAAGTTTAATCCACTTGGCATGAGAGACCCAGGCCTAGGCACCACTTAAGTCCCACAGATACCCTCAAAATAGAGCTCCCGTGGGACCTAGCTGTAAGAGGTGCATAGGCTGTGTCCAGGCCCTCTGCACAGGGGAGAATCTTCCCCTGGTCCCTCCTCTCTAAGCTGGTCTCCGCTCCACACCGTCACGTCCTTCATATTAAATCATTCAGCGTCCAGCCTGGTTCCCATCGAAGCCAAAGGGAGTTTTGCTATGGACTCTAGTGGGAGCCAGATCCAGCCCATACTATAAACTTCATTCAAGTTTTCCCCTCACAGAAACACTGTTGCTTTCGTTGTGCACTGGCAGGAGCTTTCAGAATGCAGGGACAACGGTCCTGAACTGTCCCTCCTCACGGGAAGCATCCACCATCATCACAGGGGCAAACACTGCAGTAGCCGGATATTTACAGGTTAACAACTATGACAGAACCGGTAGTGGCAGGATGTTTATAAGACAAGTGCCAGGGGATGGACATTTAGTAACAGGGCAAGTGGCATTACAGCCTGTGCCATGTATTTCCAGGGAGAGCGTCTTGGTTATTTGCAAGGTTGGTGGCAAGCAATGGGTCATGTTACATAGCAAGCGTGTGATGAGTTCTGATACTGCATCAAGTCACAGATGCCATCGGCCAAGTGTAATGACAAAACAATGTTGGGAGCACGCAAGGAAGTAGCTACGGGGCATTAATCAAGTAAACCCTATGTAATTACTAACCCAGTTAGGAGGACTTACACAATAATTGTGCCATGTGATCTGTCTAGTATTGGTTACACTGACACTTAGTTCTCTCAACACAGCCTGCTGAAACCTGTTGTCCCTCACCCCAGTGGACACACAAAGGTGTGAGCGAGCAGAGAATTGAAATCAAGCTGCATCGTAGCGTCTTTACTGCTCAGCCCTTCCTTGACTATGAAATGCTACACGCCGCCTGCACTCTGGACTTTGGTTTGTCTTCTTGTGCGAGGGTCGTCCAAAGCACCTCCAGCACTCTAAGGCAAAAACAACAGTCCTCTCTTTCTCTCTCACTCTCAATGCTAGCTCCAAATGATGATCAAACCGGCCCCAGAGCCATGGAGAGGATGAAAATGAAAAGCATGCAGCTAGGTTAAATGCAGCAGGCACAAAATGAGACTGAATCAAGGAATGGGGACAATAGTGCAAGAACCCAGACGCAAGCCAGGAGGATTATAGGGTGGGGTTTTCCTGTCGGTTTTCTAGATATCTGTCTCCCCAGCTTTGGAATTATTTGTAACCCTTCATAGCATTCCCTTGCGTTTGTACAGCTCCACAGATCAAGGGATCTCAAGGTGCTTTATGCATGGATGAAGTAGGCCTCACAACAGGGACTTTTACAGACGGTGGAAATGAAGGCATACAGGAGCGGAGGGGTCCACCCAAGGTCACACAGTGAGTCAGTGGCAGAGCTAAGAATTGAACCTGGCTTTGACATTCAGTCTTGTGCCTTATCCATAGGCCACCTGTCCTCCTCAAATCACTCAGCAGTATCACCTCCCTCCCTCCCGCTCAAAGCCCTTCCTCCTCACCGACAAAAGAAAACAAAGGGCTGGGAAGTTTAGATGATATTAGCTGGGGCCGGTGCCCTTTGCCTGATCCCTAATCTGAGGCCCAGGCATTCAGGGAAGCAAAGACCTGCACAGGGGGAAAAGAGCAGTTCTGATCAGCAAGGCCTTTGTGTGCACCGGATGAGGAAACGACAGAACAACAGATTCTTTTCTAATGACTCCTGGAGCACGGGCACTGCCCTGCTGTAGGAAAGACAGCAGTCACCAAAAGTGTGTAGCCCCTTGCTTAGAAACAATCGCTCTGATTAAGGCTCTCTTGCCAACTCCAGTCTGAGCACAGCTGCAAGAAGCCCATGCTGGATCAAGCACTGTGTGAAGGGGTTGGGAGAGGGGAGGCAGCTACCCTGGTGCTCAATCCCCTCCCTGCCTGCCCCACAAACCCTGATTTGACTTCTAGAGGGACCAGTCCTTACTTGTCATGGAGCTCAGGCTTTGCTCACATGAGGGCAGCACTAGTCGTTTGCTAGGGGGCTTCCCAAGGGCCACCGCCAAGGTGCACAGAATAGAGCAGACTGTAGCCTCCCCCCTTCTTCAGTACTAAGGTGCAGCCTATGAAGACTACAGCTCCCAGCATGCAGCATTCCAAGTAGCTACTTAGGGCCTGTAGTGAGCCACAGCTCTCCACCGAGGACAGTGGGTGGGCCGTGGGGGTAGGGTGACCCAACAGCAAGTGTGAAAAACTGGGACAGGGGATGGGGGGGGGGGGGGGGGGGAATAGGAGCCTATATAAGAAAAAGACCCCAAAATCGGGACTGTCCCTATAAAATCGGGACATCTGGTCACCCTACGTGGGGGAGAACTTTGGGCTGCATTCTGCTCTGGTGCTTTTCACTCAAACAAGTCACCAATAGTCCGGTTTCAAAGACTCCCCTTTGCGCATGAGGTGCGTCGGGCTCTGTGAGACAAAGGACAGTGCAAGATCCCTGGGGTTGAAATGAGCCGGTGTCAAACTGGCTTACGCAGAAGATCTGGTATTTGCAAGATCTACTCAGGCAAAGCTAGCAGCAGCGAGGGGAGGATTTGCAAAGGCCAGGGACGAATTGTTTTCACGACTGACCGTGCTGCCCACCTCCGCCTTTTAACAGTGCTGCTGCGTGGAACAGCCCTGGGTCCTGTTTGCCGCAGGCACTGCACAAAAAGCTCCCTGTTCCTATTGCCGCGACACATGTACACAGCCTCCTCTCTGTTCTGCTCACTCTTTATTGCCTGGCTTCCATCAGCGAGCGCTGCTTTCCTGCCATCGCAGTCACTGTAACGGAGCCGGCTGCTCAGCCGATCGCCGGCGCATGGAAAGGTCCAGCTGAAGCTCTAGGGTTTCTTTCTCCTGCGTGGGAGAATCCTCTCTTCCCTCCTCAGGGGGAGGTGTTGAGGTTGATAGATGGGTCAGGTCCACCCGGGACAGTCGACCCTCTGATGACACGGGCCTGTCCTTTAGCGACCTAGCTGTACCTACAGGGAAACATTGCAGACGATTTAACTGACGGATTATCCAGCTGTCTGATTTTCCATGCATCCTGGGCCGTGTCTCTGTTTCTGCACTCATCACCCATCCATCCTGCCTTCCCCATCCCTCACTTCCTGATCCTTCCCCATCCAGCCGCTTTTCCATCCATTATTACATCCAGCCACCCTTCATTCACCTACCTTGCTTCTATCCTTCAACTATCAATTGTTACGCCTCTGTCCACCCATTCATCGACGTGCTCTTCTACAAATCCATCCATCTCCCCTACCTTCCACCACGTCCTAAGCCTGCTCCTGACATCCCCTCCATGTTTGTTTATTGAGACCCCGCTGAAGTGCAAATTAAGTGTGGGGCTTCAGTGAAGCAGAGAATTTGTCCCTCTGAGTGAAGTTCACCCCAATGCAATCTGTTATTTCACATATCTATTGATGGATCTTTTCCTCCATCCTTGCTGCTTTCAATCCATTTGTCCAATCAAACTTTTTGCCTTCTTTCTTTCCATACCCAATTCTACCAAGCTAAACACGTGCTCTTCCTGCTGAAGGCATGTACGTTGCAAATGCTGTCTCTCTCTGTTTTAATGGTGGGAGGGGAATATTGCTCTCAGCTGTGCTGAGAGGTTCTGTGCTTTCCCAGCAAGCTTTTCACTCAGGCCAGATTCTATTACAGTTGTTCTAGCCGATTGTGTTTTAGATCATGGCTCAGATCACATGGTTCTGCAGCATCACGCAGCTCACCCTTACCAAAATGAACAGATGGATGGGCTGACCCAGGGATTGCCAACAGATCCCAAATCCATCCATCATCAGGGTGTTTTTATGAAGGACACCGCTGAGCGCTAGTTTAGAAGAGTCTGCAATGTTGGTCGTTTTCTCCCCAGCACCAGTACGAAGCTTGGAATCAAGAACACATCTTTCCTTCTTGCTTTGGGCCGCAGGCTGCCCTCAGCCACACGGCACTGAGGGGACGGCAGGAAAGGCCCTGCATCTGGGGTGGGGAGCGCTGCTGCATTCCCCCACAGCCCATCTCTCTAGCTCCCATGTGTGGCCCTTTTCAGAGTGGATGGAACCAGAGAGCAGCTTCCCCTCCAGTCTGAGTGGCTTGAATCAGCAGCGTTTTCCCTTCTACGCAGCGAGTATCCCCACTGGGTGGGGTGCTGGAGCAACTGCCTGTGGGAAGGATGAGGAGCAACGCTGGGCGCTGGGGAGGTTCCCACCTGCACATCTCAGGTGGGTGGGGCAGGGTGGGCTGAA
Organism: Platysternon megacephalum; assembly: GCA_003942145.1. NCBI lineage: Eukaryota > Metazoa > Chordata > Testudines > Platysternidae > Platysternon > Platysternon megacephalum. The sequence continues at coordinate 2,453,447 of QXTE01000220.1, read as the reverse complement.
ACACCTGCATGAGGCTGGGCAACCCAGCCACATCCCTGATGGAACGGCTGGGAGGAAGCTTTGCATGTGGCTGTTCCTTGTTCCTCTGTGAGTTTTCCCCACGGATGGAGCAAGGGCCCCAGTGATTCCCCCCACCCCCAGCGTACCCCCCGATTTGTTTACAGAGCCTGTCGGTGTCCCAGGGGTGCTTTTATTTCCTTGTCGGCTTTTGTCATCGCTGATGTTCTGGCAAACAGCCTCAGCCCTGTGATGGGAAGAGGGTTTGGTTCTTTAACTCATGCCCCCTCTGCTGGCTGCCTCTGCAGCAGCTGGGCACAAATACTCCTATGCTAACCATGGTTAGTGGGGACTCCAGAGGCAGACAGGTGTGTCTTGTCCCTAGGGAGGGGGGAAACCTCCTTGAACCCTCCTCACCACAGCGCCTCCACAGAGCCTGGCATAACCTACCCCAGCTCCAGGTGGGGGGAATCTCTGCTAGGAACACAGGGAACGAGACAGAGGATTCCTCTAGGAGCCTCTCAGTAGCACATGCTCATCAGACAGTAAATTCTCAGGGGGCTCCAGCTCCCATCTAGACGCAAGCGAGGTACCTGAATTGCTGGGGGAAGACAGTTTGGCGCTGTGCGGGCGTGCTGGGAGGCCGGCTGTGTCCATCAGGGTCGGCTGCCGTTGTAATGAAGACTGGGAGAGCTTGGGTTTGGACTTCAAAGGACCTGGTGGGAAGCATATGGGTAAGTGGAGGCTTTCAACAGTTCTTGGAGCCATGAGGTAATGGTGGCTCAGCTACCGCAGAGGATTGCCCATGGGAGAGCTGCGCAGATCTGAGATGGGTGTTAGCCTTAGACATTCTGGGCTACATGCATCCCTGATGGAATCTCCTGGACCTGGCGGAACTCCATTCAAGTCAGTGACCTGAGAATCTGCTGTCCACAGTGGAGTCTCTGTGGGACCCCATTGCGTGTGGCCACACCGCGGGAAGCCACCCAAAGAACAGGAAGTTGGGATGAGTGGAAAATAGCAGATCGCAGTGTATTTCACCAAGTGCAGTGTACCTTGCAGAGAAGTGTATAAGAGAAGTAACACAATGCCTCATGGGGAGTTTACTAGCACTCAGTGCTAGGGAGCAGCTGCTTGAGAGGGGGCTGCATTCCCTGCTCACACGGAATCAGTGCTGCAATACTGCTTGGTGCTGTTACAGTGTCCTCTAACCCAGGATCTCAAAGCTCTTTACATACATTGAGTCAAGCCTCACACAATCCCCCTGCCTCCCCCCCACTAGGAAGCTTTATTATCCCCATTTTACAAATGAGGAAACTGAGGCAGCGAGCATGCAATTTCCCCAGCCCGTGGCAGAGGCAGGGAAAGACCCCAGAGTTCTTGCCCCTTCATTTCCTTGGGGAAAGGTTTGACCTGATGCGTTTGCTGAGCCCCTTGGGTGCTCTCCTTATTCCTGGGGATTAGCATGCAGATCTGAACATGCACACACTGCTCTGCCCTGCCAAAACCGCCGCCTGCCTCGGGCACGTTGTTATCTAACTGGCAAAGTCTACAGGAGAACAGATGAGCTACCAGGACTGTAAGGGAAGGACAAGTTCATTCAAGCTGCTGCTGTCACCTGGCAGTGATTCCAAGAGAGGAATGATGCACACAAGCGCCAGACGGGGACGCTTGACTGTTGACCCAGTTTTCTCCCATTTTTGATGGGCTCAGTTGCATGCTCTGGTGTGGTGCCCTGGCTACCGGTGGGGATCCCCAGCACCCCACGAGCCCCACTGGCTGCTTTCTGACCCCTCCCCTCCCAGTGTCCCATTGGCTGCTCCCCCTTACTCAATGGCAGGACACCACTGCCCTACGCATTCTTGCATAGGCTGAAGTTTGGTCTATCTCTGCAGAATTTGGGAGCCATTCCCACGGCAGCCAACAGGGGGCAGTAGGGGCACATTCTTCAAGTCTTGCCTCTAGCCTCGGTGGGATGTGTTTGTGTGGAGGGGGCAACATTTCAGTTATGGGCTAGAGGAACAGGAAGGGTTAATGCACCAGGGCAAAGCATTCTGGGTACTCAGTGCCGCCGAAGACCCGGACCACCGCCGGGTATTTGAATCGGGCCCCGCACTTCCTAAAGCCGGCGCTGTCCACCCACATTGGACCCAGGATGGAACTAGCCAACGGTTAGGTCTGAGACGAGCAGAGCGCTGAAGCAGGCTCCGCGGGAGCTCATACCTCCCATTTCCCAAGCTCTTGTTTTAAGGATACCGGATTTACAGGGGTTGGGGAGAGGGCCGGAGGTCATGTGAGCAGCAGATTCCATCCAAGGAATCAAGATGAAGGACGATCCTGTAGTTCGGGTGCTAGCCTGGGACTCGGGACAAATCCCGCCACAGACTTCCTGTGTGACCTTGGGCAAGTCACTCTGTGTGCCTCAGTTCCCATCTGTACAATGGGGATAACAGCACAGCCCTGCCTCACAGTGTGGTTGAGGATAGAAATACATTAAAGATTGTCAAGTGCTCGAATACCGAGGTGCTGGAGGCCGATATAATTACCTAATATAGCTAGATAAAGGCCTCCCATCATACAGTGCCACGTGGACAGCAGATCCGTTTTGGAGGAACAGACAAAAGAGGGAACACCCTTCTCTGCTCTAAATCCCACATTCCTCAGTCTCTGTCTGGCCAGCATGATAAAGCAACAGTTGCATTCCATCAACAACAGGCAGGAGGTGAACAAAGGCTCCCCAAAGAAAACATACAAGGGATCCGAAACTTACCATCCTTGGCTGAAATTGATGGGAGCCGAGTGTCCATCCGCCCTTTGTAGATGTGTCCATCCAGGCCCAGGATATCCACCTCTTCATGCTAGGAAGGAAACGCAAAGACAGAACTGGGTGGTTAAAGTCAGACTTGGGGACAGAGTTCTATTTAAATGCCCAGCGTTTTTAAAAGAAAACAACAGTGAAAACCCCCTGGGAACGAGCTGGATGGCATTGGCCAGGGGAAAGGTTGGCTCAGTGGTCGTTTATCTACCGTCCTGCATCGAAATGTCATTTCAACGTGGCGTTTGACGCACACCAGTGACTCAGTAAGAACAGCATTGCTGGGGCCCCCTGGCTATTGCCTCTCAGTGGCTCCAGATCAATCTGCTCAGTTTGCAAGTAAACCGCTAGCTTCTCTAACCGCTCACCCTCCAAACTCAACTTGGGATCTGAGAGTCAAGCCGGGTTCTTTCCATCCTCGGTCAGAACTTGGTTAACGGGTGTGTTGATGAGACAAAAGAGAATCCAGCTCATGCTCCCAGAGCTGTGCTGGCTCTCCGGGGCTAACAGCAGTAACAACCTGTTTCAGTCACTAAAGTCAGCAGTGGCAGTTTGTATGTAGTCACTGTCCAGAGCGGGGCCACACATATCAGTCCCATCCTCTGTGTACGCATGGTCTTCACAGTCACGACACTGGTATTAGAGAGAGGGTGACAGTGACTCCCATAGTTCCATACAAACCCTGATCTGTTCTCTGAGAGGAGTCCTGCCACGGAAGAGCAAACAATATTCTACTAAAAGGTGAATGGGCATCAGAGACATCAGGGTCTGAAATGTACATTAAAGGAAATTACACCCAGGTGGCCAGATTCTGGTCTCGGATCCAAAAAGGCTAATGGAGTTATTCTGGATTTACACTGCTAAAACTTAGACCTGGGGACTCAAGAGTTCCTAAACCACTTAGGAGCCGACATCATGTTGATTTTCAGGGGGCCTTAGGCTCCGAACTCACTGCTAACTCACCTAGTCATGTTTGAGAAGGTTATCCTAGATCTACTGCTTCAATCTTGCTGTCTCCACAAAGCAACATGTGGCATATTGGAAAGGGGGTGTTAATATTTCATTGTAAAGACACAGGGACAAACCTTTCCCCTTGGCAGGAGGAAGGGAGGGGAAATGTCCCATGACAGATACTACTGGTTTATTCTTAATTCTGGAAGATGCTCAAATATCTTAGGGATGGGCACAATACAGGCACCTAAACAGAATGGATTTGGCTCCAACCCCAGAGGGTTATTAGCATTTCTAACCTCCATTCAGGCAAAGAAGAATACCTGTTCCAGACCCCCACACAGCAGCAGAGCGAACGGGTTCAACACCCTGCAGCCACCTCCTTTCCCTTCCGCAATGCTCTCATGTATTTACTAGAAAACGCCAGTATCGCTCGGGAATGCTGCCCTGCGCCGACCCCTCTGTACCTAGGGCACCGTCCACATTAAGGAAATCCACACGTGCGCTGCTACATCAAGGGAGTTATGCTAGTATCAAGCCCGAGTGTGGACGTGCTGGACTGATGCAGAGTGGGCTTTGCACCTGCGGCAAAGTACGTCACTGAATGATGGGATCAAGCTACATGCCCGGCTTTGCATCAGTGCAGTGTCGCTGACTGATGTAACCACACTGAGATAGTAGGAATGTCCTTAATGCAGGCAGGGCCCAGGCCGCTCCTCCGCCCACTAATTCCTCCCTCCCCCTCCAAGCCACGTCTCTTCTCCATCTCTGCCATTGTCACACCATCCTCGTCCCCATCACCTTGTCTCACTCTCTTACTCCCATTCTCAATTTTCAGAGCCCTGGATAGTCCATCTCTCCCCCCCCCAATTCTCTATCACTTTTAGCCCGTCCCCCTAGCCGTGTGTAGCACTGTTACCCCCGCCCCCTCCATTACACTGCTCTGTTCGCTCAGATCTGGCAGGGACAGGCCAGGGGAGGTGGAGCGGGGGTGAGGAGGCTCTGATGCGCATTCCCAGGGCTGAGCCGGCTCTGACTGACAGCAGTGCGCAGGAACCAGGCATGTCAGCACACCGTACAGGGCCTTAGGGGGGCTGTAGGCTCCTGGGAACGCCCTGACTGTGTCCCTTTTGGAACAGGTGCCAACCCCATGTCTGGGGTGTTTCCAATCACGCCTTTCTGTCTCTGCCCCCACCCGCCCCAGGGAATTCATTGTGGGCTTGTAAGTGAATTATTAATAGGGGATACAGCCCTGAGATTTGTTTCCCAGGGACTGAGACTTCTCTGACCATCTTGGACTCTACGGGGTGGCCAGGCCTGTGAGGGAAAAGCAGCAGGTGCAATAAGAAAAACAACCCCTACCTCTTACATAGCGCTTTTCAATCAATAGATCTCAAAGCACTCCACAGGATCATTGCCCCCATTTTACAGATAGGGAAACCGAGGCACAGGGAGGTGATGTGACTTGCCCAAGGACACCCTGAACCCGGGACAGAACCTAGCTCTCCTGAGTCCCAGAGTCCAGTGTTCTAGCCACTTGGCCAGTCACGACGACAGGCCTGGCAACGGCCTTTGTGCAAAGCGCTGGAGGTAAAGGCACTGCAGAGGGGTGACGTATCTGGGAGGCAGGTGCATATCAATGGGCAGCTGGGGAGATGTGGAAGCAGGGTTCGTGGGGGGCAGAGGAGAGGGAGTGTATTGCTTCCTGCTTCATTCTCAGTGCTGCCATCTTTGCCAAAGGGGATCATCCTAACCGTCTAGTCTGACCTCTGTGGACCTCCCCGGCCAGGAGCAGGTGGAGCTGGGAAATAGATGCAGAAGCTGGAGCATCTGCTGTCCCTGACTCACTGGGGGGTTATTCTGCACCCAAGATTGGGGTGAGGAAGGGTGGAATTTCTTTAGAAACTGCTAGAGAAGCTAGAAAACAAGCTGTGGTGCTCAGAGTCTCTGGGTGCTAGGGATTCTGGAGAGTCCAGATACTCCAAGCCCCTCTGTATTCAGGAGGAACTCGGTTAGGAACAAACAGCTGGATTCTCAACTACTCCAGTCCCATACTTGGGGCAGGGATTTGGGGGGATAATGTGGCTTCATGTTCCCCTTATTCTGAGGCTATTGCTGGGTCTGCCTGGTCCCCAGTATAAACTGGAGCAGCCTCAGGGCTCCTCTGACTTCTACTTCCCACCGCCCCTGGGAAACCAAGAGCAGACAGTGCGGTGTACCCTGGGCAAGCCTGACACACTCCTCTTGTCAGTGTAGAAACTTCACACCAGCTCTGCACCGGCCAGAAGGCCTCCTGCTCCAGGGAATTCTATGGGGGCGTTTCCAGCCTGTGTAAGTACTTTACAGTACCAGAGCAACACACACACACACAGGCTTTCATGCAGCTGAGACCTGGCCCAAAGGGTTTCCTTCCCCCAACATTTCCTGCATCTCCTATTCCTGGAAGAGCTGGTGATTAAAAAGGCCTGGCTAATAACCACAACAGCCTGTTTGGGTCAAGTCAGAGACTTTTCCACTGCGATTAGCAACACTGGTAGCAAAAGCCGGGTTGCTGTGGTTTAAGTAGTGTTTCCTTTAGACCTGCTCTGAGCAGGGTATGATGACCTGGGACTTAAAATTCTGGCAGCAGCCCCATCTATGGCTCAACATTACGGCTACCATGGAGCTGAAATGGTGTTAGCAACCGAGGGACGTCTTTGCAACCCGTCCCGAGCGTAGTCAAGGCTTATGAAGAGGATACATTTTATTGACTCAAAATTATTAGCATCTTGTATACAAGATCCAGACTGGCTCTGGGGCCATCTGACCTGGGATTGGATCTAGGAATAGAACTGTTTTTCTTGTGATCCAACAGCGGGAACTGAGGTGGAGGGGCCAGCCCCATGTCCCGGACAGCTCTCTGGGTACAACCAGCAAGCACACTGCAGACTCCGGGTCTGGTTCTCCCTTGCCTTGCATATCCCTGGAACCCAGTGCAAAGCGAGAGCATAGCGCACTTCTGTCGGGACCAGGTATTGTTTTACACCCACTTTGCACTGGTGTCAATGGTCACACAAGGGGTGGGCCGGTGGAGAGTCAGGCCAGCTGTGTTCCTGGTCTCTCTCCCTCCCTGCCATCCCAGTCCCTGATACCTTCATCACTGTCAGCATGGCAGTCTCCTCGGGATGCACCGGCATACACTGGGCGATTTGCTGCAGCCGTGTGTAGCGCCTGTAGGGGTAGGTGAGGGTGTGGCTGCCGCCGCAGCGCCGAGGCACGGACAGGTAACCGTATTCCGCCATCTCTGCCATCTTGTCACTGTGGGACAGTGAACAGCAACGCTGCAAACTCAGCCAGGTAAACAGCAGAAAGCCTCCCCGACAGCCCAGCTCCAGTGCACACTACAAAACCGAGCTGGCTTCTGGAGTCCGGGCTTTCTATCTTCCTAAGTCACCATAGAAACAAAAGCCTCCTGCTGCCACGCCCCTGTGTTGCCAGTGACCTGTGATGGGGAAGTAACTGGGTGTGTGGCCTTTATTGCGGCTTTAAGAGGGACAAAGAAAGCCTGGGAGGGGTATGGCTCTTAAAAAACATCCTGCATGTTTGTAAACTAGACATTGCTAGCTTGCCTATCCTGTTTTTCCTGTGGACAACTGGAGACCTGGTAAGATCCTGACAGCTGAGACACCATGAAACTGATGCTTGATTGGTGAGAGGGGAAGTGACTTTTGTGCCTGTTTAGAACGACGGGCACATTTTTGTTAGCATCCATTTAACTCAAATCCTGACAAACACTTGGGGGAAAAGTGGTCTTTGTTAAAGTCTCAACACTTTTCTCTCAGCCCCTCGTTTATGTGCCGAGAAAGCTCCCAGGCCCTTGGAGATCCCGAACGAGTCCCTCCAACAAAACCAGGGACTTGACATTCCTGATCTTTCTAAGGAGAAAGAACAAACAAAAAAAATCTTTTCAGGCACTAGCTTCTCCTTGCAGGTCACCTTCAAAGGATGTTGAAAGTGACCCCTTCCAGGGATGCTACCATGAGCGTAGCTCTCCTGGCTGCTACTGCTGGAGCCCCACGCATGGACACTGAGCTAGCTGTGAACTCCATGAAGAAAAGCAGAGACTGGAGAGGGAGCTGAGGAAGGGACAAGGAGCCTTGAGGTGGGAGGGACAACTTTCTAGTTGCAGGCAATTCTTGCAGTTGCCTGTGGATCCATACAGTAACACGGTAGCAGTGGGGAGAGGGGCCTGACACAGCTGGGACTCAAGGCCTGGGTATTAGGCAAAGAGAAACACTCACTCCTCAGGACAACCCATTAGACTCTTTGGGTCTCCTCTTATTCTCCTCTGACCTATAGAGAGGGGCCCAAGCTGCCAAGTTGGATCCAAATTCAAAATTTCCCCAAAGTCTGGATCCAGGTTTTTGACTCAGCCTGCTGGAGATGGGGCTGTGAAGCTTGGCTCCGGATCCGAACTGCTCCAGAATCCAATGTGTTCAGGTCCGGATTTGAGTTCATCATCTCTACGATTTGGGGCTCACAGCAGTGAGGGACAAACCTTCTGGCTGGAGCCAGATGCAACATGGGCAGGTGCCAAACAAGCTCCTCCCACACACACTTCACTGCAGACCTGGGCATCTCCCAAGCAGACCCCACCAGTCATTCCACACTACGGGGAGGGCTCAGTCCTGAGACATGCTCTGCACCCTCAGCTCCCACTATTTTAAATGGGAATTGGGGACAGGAAACCATCAGCCCCTCCCAGGATCAGGCCCTTTGCGAGGGTCCCCATGTGCAGATGGGACGAACTCAGACTCATTTTCATTTGTGCCTGAATAACCCAGGGCGAGGTCTCCGGAGGAGAAAGGCCCATTTCCTCAAGCCAGGGAGTCATCAGCACTACAGCACTGGGGTCTCTGAGATTTGCTCATCATCAGGCTGCTGAACCGCAGACAAAGGGAACCTACACACGCCGAGAAGTCCCACAGAGCGATGTACAGAGCGGGGCGCAGCCTGGGGACACCCCCAGCTCACAGGCCCAGGCTCAGTCCCCAATCTGGGTTGAAAGCGCAAACCACATGGCAAACCCCAAAGGACATGACAGACACACAAATCCAGGGGCCCAGCAGCAGAGGAGGCTGGAGTCTGAGGCCTGCCTTACTGATGGTAACTGATGTTGTGTACCTGCCCTGTGGTGCATCCCATTAGACGGGGGCTGTCTGCCGTAGCGTGGGTCTAATAATCAGCGCTGTCAATCCGGAGTGCGGGTAAGGGAGTGGGTCTGGGGCAGAACCTGGCCCATCTCAAATACAGCAGTTAAAAGCACCCAGGATCTCTCACAAGAGGAAGATCCATGTGAGTAGCTGCCATGACAACAGATCCAGAACGGGCTTCATCACAACTGGAGCCAAACAAATATTCCCCCCCCTCAAACTCTTCTGGTGTCTAAAGGCCAGTTTGACTACGAGGGGCTGTTTCTACGTCTCTCCCCCCCCCCCCCCGAATGCTTTATTTATTTATCAGCCCCCACCCTCACATGCTATCCCCTAGGATCAGACTGGACCCTGTTTGTACCATGATTAGTATGCACGCCACCTAGGATAAAAGTCTATAAGAGATATCAATGGTCATGCTTCAGGGGCAGAAGCCAACTGCTACCCGTTCAGGATTACTTAGGAAGGAACTGTCCCTATACCAGTCCACTGGAGGGTTCTTGCCATTTCTTTTGGAGCATCCGGTACTTGCCACAGTTGGAGACAAGATACTGGACTAGCTGGACCATTGGTCTGACCCACTAGGGCAAGTCCTGTGTGCCTACGATGCCAAAGAAGGCCTGACCCCCGGCTGGTCACATTGCCTGCTTTGCTGAAGAGCTAACCCTACTCTGCCCTAGGACTCTCCTGCAGCGTGGTACCCTCTCCTCGGGACGGCCTGCGAGGTACAGAGCACAGCTTGTCTGTATCTGAGAGCAGCGCTACAGAAAGGTCAAGACACTCCACCAAGGGAAGTGAGATACGTCCAGCCGTGCTCAACTAGCCAGGAAAGAGGGTGAGTCCCTCCCAGCTGCCCCTCCACAGGCTCAGGCTCTATATTGCGTAATGACTGGGGCCGGGCTGATGACTGCCCATCACCTGAGGCTCTCCTGGCTCTGTACGCAGCAGGTATCACGTTGCCCTATCAGCAATCCCTGTGGTGAATGCGCATGTGCCCGAGCTCTTCGTGTGGGCAGGGATAAGAGCCCCCCTCCCCCCATCTCTCGGTCTATATACTCACTACTCAGACCTGCTCTCCTACCGTTTGTTATACTGGCTTGGGCTGAGACACTGCGACTGCATTATCTCCCTGATCATCTGACTGCTGGCCTTCGCCGAGCCCCCAAAGTGGATCTGCACCTTCTCTATGTCCATGAGCATCTTGGAGTGGATGCTGCGCAGCTTGCCAAGGCCCGCGCTCTTCTCCAGCTGGAGCGCATCCAAGCGAGGGAAGGGCCTAAGCCCTAACTTCAGACTGGGGCGGAGGAGGAGATGCATTCAGAGAGGGGAAAGGAAAGGAGAAGTCATACGGTTACCCAGGGCTGGGACGCTGTTAGAGCTAATCCCCCAGCCTTGCTCACACGACTAGTCCCGTGGGCTCTAACGGGGGCTGCTCACATGCGGAAGGGCGGCAGGATCGGGCCATTACTCTGTTTGGGGAGTTGGATGAGGACCCCAAGGACAGGTGAGCCGGGCTGTACCAGCCCATTTGAGTCCTGAGAAAGGTGGCTGAAGCCCCACCCCGACAGCACTGGAGACTGAAGTCGTCTAGTCATCTGCAAAGCAGTGTTAGCAGCAGAGCAGGCTTCCCCCATGCAGATGAGCCTCAGCCCTGTGCAGCCGCGACCCCTCAGATCTGAGAGGGTATTTCACTCTTCAGGACTTCCTCAGCCCTTTACCTCCCGGAGGAGACGTCAACCAAACAGGGCCACTTGTGCGGGGTTCTCTCCTGTGGATACATTCCACGGGGCTGAGATCCCGCAAAACTCATTGCACACTGGCTGAAGTGATTCGTTCTTTCTGCCACAGAAAGGAGTTTTGGGTTTCCCTGTTCGAGTGACGTGGGGCTGGGCATCACCCAGCAGCGAGTTTGGAGCTGTGCTCATGCCCACAACCTGCTATCGTCACAGGTGGAGGATTTACAAAGGTTTTATTGTGCAGGGTTGTGAGGCCGAGGGGAGAAAGGGTCAGTTAACTCCTTGCAAATGTCTGCAAGGCCAAAGTCTGCTCTCACTGACACCAGTGCAACCCCCAAGGAGATCAATGGGGTTGCTCCATGTAAGATCCTAGGGACATCCCCATTCGATTCCTGACCAGGACTTTCGAACAACCAAAGCAGCGGTCCCTAGAGAACCCATCCCAGAGTTTACACTGAGCCCAGCCTGTGCTGGGGCAGGACCTTGGGAGTTCAATGGCTGCTGTGCAGACACTTAGGTACCTCATCTCAGTGCCTTGATTTACGGGGCAGTCCCGTAATCTGGGACGTAACACACAGGTATCCCCAAGAGCAGCACTGGCCCCTATCCAATTCACAATAGGGAGGATAAATTCCCCTCCCCCTCTCGATGACCCAGCAGGTGTAAGGATTCCAGCTCTGGGCTTCAGGAAGCATGGAGCGAAAGGAAGCTGCATTCACTTAACTAGCAAACCGCAGCAGTACAAGGCTTCAGTGCATCGAAACCCAGGGCAGGAGAGTGGCCAGTCTCCCTAGGAGAAGGCAGTCAGCCCTCTGCTAGGAAGAGCAGGCCTGCAGTAGGGTGATGCCTACAACTGCCACATTGGGGAAAGGGGGGAACCGTCCCCGCTCTGCTAATTCCAAGACAGAAATGGAAAGCAGGCCTGGGAAGGGCCCCGCCTGGCTGGCTGGTCCAAGCTGCTGTTGTTGCTCCAACCCGGTCAACACCAGAAGCTTCTGCTAGCAGAGGAACCTCTGCGCTGCCACCACTCCCAGTGGAGATGGAGAGCTCTTCCCCCTCAACCCCTGTTCTCTGGTCCCCACCCACACGTGAAGCCCAACACTAGGAGTAAAGGCCCCTCCCTCCTGCATGCACCGTACCTGCGGGTGTGCTGCCTGACTTGCTCCAGTTCGTAGACGGTGTAGGGTCGGATGGAGCGGTGGGATGGTAACCCTGGCACGGAGGGGATGGTCATGATGGTCCTGGCGAGTCAATAAGCAAAGGGATCAGGGGAAGAAGAGGAGAAAATCCAAACATCCCTGGTTATTAAATCCACTGCCTGGCATGTCTGGGGTTTGCCACATGTCCCTGGAGGGAGATCTCAGCCCCTCATTTGTACATGGCGCATGGTCACATGGTGCTGTAGCTGCCGTCCAACAGGGGGCGTACGTGAAGCCTGGAGAACGAATCATGGAGTGAATCGACCTCTCCCACTGCTGCTCCAGGGCCAGCGCTAGGAGAAGTTTACTGGGCCCTAAAGCATGGATGGGGGTCAGCACCAGAGAGACACTAATCCCTGCAGTAACACCTTCATGCCCCTCTGGCAGTGTAAAGGGGTCTGAAAGTGGGCAGAAATGGCCCCTGAGAAACTCTCTTGGGCAAGGAGCCTCCCTGACCAGTGAAGAGCTGGGCTTGGGGCTCCATGCCAACCCCGGCATGGGGTAAGGTCAGAGTTATGTTGGGGGCATGGCCAGAGTGCACTGCACTAAAGCTATTCCCTACTTCCTAGCTAAGAGCTGCTCTAATTTACACTGGGGGCTGGGCAGGGCTGTGCAAGGCTCCAGAATGTGGGGAGTGCAAAAGGAATTTAAATGTATCTTTGTCCCCTGCCCCCTTCCACACCTAACCACCCCCAGCCACAGCGCAGGAATGGAATAATTAATATTGGGCCAACTGCATCTGAAGTTTACACTCTGAAACCTGTCACTATTCTGGTGACTGTCCTTGCTTTCCCACTTCAGTGTCAATCAGATTCTAGCAGCTGATATGCCAGAGTTAAAGAGATTAAGGCTTTATCTCATTTGATCACAGCTCTTCCAAGTTTGCAGGTGCTATGAAGCATTCGTTCCTAGCACAGGGGATTGGCGATAGCATGACACAGCAAGCGTCTCACAGCAAGGGTCAGGGGAGGATGAGCTCCTGAAAACGGTTCCTTTATAATCCTCCCTTTGTAGCACTTTCTGTGGACAAAGCTCTGCACAGTCATTGATTTATTAGCCTCCTAAGAGGTCAATAAAATATTATTATCCCCATTTTACAGCCAAGAACATGGAGAGATTAAATGACTTGCCGAAGACCACATACAGAGTCAGTGGCAGAGCTGGACGGGACCCAGATTTTCCGTTTTGTGTGAAATTCCACACAATGAAAAAAAAATTTCTGTTCCAAAATGGGGGGGGAGGGGGGAGGGGAGATTAGAAAATTCCTGCAAAACAAAATTCCATTTTTTGTTCTGATTTTGGGGTTTTAAATTTGTATCCCTTTTTAATATAAAAGAAATTTCAAAACCAAACCGTTCCCTTCTGAAACTGTCGCCATGGAATGCTCCGACATCATCGGAACGCTTTGTATCAGGGGCTTTTTCAAACCGATTTTTTGTCAGCAACTACATGTTTCACTGTTCAAGAATTGGCATTTTCCGATGGAAAAATGTTCCCCTGGAAAATAGTCAACCAGCTCGACCAGTGGCAGTGCTGGGATGACAACACAGGAAGTCCTGGTTTCCAGCTCTCTGCTCACACCACTGAACATAAGAACATAAGAAAAGCCGTACCGGGTCAGACCAAAGGTCCATCTAGCCCAGTATCTGTCTACCGACAGTGGCCAATGCCAGGTGCCCCAGAGGGAGTGAACCTAACAGGCAATGATCAAGTGATCTCTCTCCTGCCATCCATCTCCATCCTCTGACGAACAGAGGCTAGGGACACCATTCTTACCCATCCTGGCTAATAGCCATTTATGGACTTAGCCACCATGAATTTATCCAGTCCCCTTTTAAACATTGTTATAGTCCTAGCCTTCACAACCTCCTCAGGTAAGGAGTTCCACAAGTTGACTGTGCGCTGCGTGAAGAAGAACTTCCTTTTATTTGTTTTAAACCTGCTGCCTATTAATTTCATTTGGTGACCCCTAGTTCTTGTATTATGGGAATAAGTAAATAACTTTTCCTTATCCACTTTCTCAACATCACTCATGATTTTATATACCTCTATCATGTCCCCCCTTAGTCTTCTCTTTTCCAAGCCGAAGAGTCCCAGCCTCTCTAATCTCTCCTCGTATGGGACCCTCTCTAAACCCCTAATCATTTTAGTTGCCCTTTTCTGAACCTTTTCTAGTGCTAGAATATCCTTTTTGAGGTGAGGAGACCACATCTGTACACAGTATTCGAGATGTGGGCGTACCATGGATTTATATAAGGGCAATAATATATTCTCAGTCTTATTCTCTATCCCCTTTTTAATGATTCCTAACATCCTGTTTGCTTTTTTGACCGCCTCTGCACACTGCGTGGACATCTTTAGAGAACTATCCACAATGACGCCAAGATCTTTTTCCTGACTCGTTGTAGCTAAATTAGCCCCCATCATGTTGTATGCTCCCACTGGAGCAAGGGTTTTACCCCTGGCACCCAAACCACCCCCTTTTGTCTCCTGTGACCCCGTTGGTTTGATCTGGTAAGGTGGTTCCTGTGAGCTGTAGCCAATGAACCTAATTACTGCAGCTAGTCACATTTGGGAGGGTTTCTGCACCATAAGGGTTAGAAACTTGCTTAAGATCCAATAGGAAGTTTATGGGGTGTCCCCAAAAAGCAGCTTCCGAACCCACCTCGGGGACATGTCACCAGTGTTTGAATCACCATGCTAAGGCACACAGGGGCACAGCAGTGTGAAAATGGTGTACGTGGATGCAGGGGGAGGCATGTTGTTTCCCTCCCCAACATGGGGAAAATACATCATGCCCCACCCTATTTCTTTCCTCATGTCACTTAATCCATGTTGCTGAACTCAAGAGACCATGAGCAGCGGCTGCCCACCAGCCCCATCTGTAAAAGGCCGCAGCTCTCTGGAGAGCCACATTTACGCCAATAAAACATTTGCATCCATGCGCTCAGGAAACACAGTCCAGTACTTACGGGCCGGGCACCACCATTTCCAGAGGTCTGTCGCAGGAAATGCAGTGGAAATGAGCCATCAGTCTTCTGTTGGGATGAAACCAGACATGGGAATCATTACAGGCTTGGGCCCAGGGGGCAAACGATTTATTTGGATCTGTGCTAAGGACAATAGGACTGAATAAGAAGTTACAGAGCCCCAAGCCTAGAGGACCACCGAGTGGCCACAGAGGGCGCTAAGAACGGTGACCTGGGACATGAAATATTTCTATAGCTCCATTGGGTGACCATATCAGCAATACACTGGCCAGGGAACTAATTTTATTCAAGTAACTACGTCGGTATTTCTATGTATTGGTCCAGATCCACAGCTAGTGTCAATGAGTACAGCTCCATTGACTTCAATGGAACTACTTACACCAGCTGAGGGTCTGGCCAGTTATTCGTAATATATAATGATAATAATACTCGGAGTTACTCAGATGAAAGGGGCTATACCTGGCTTGTGAGCACTTTGGGGCGGGGACTCTTTTTGTGCTGTGTTTGTACAGTGCCTAGCACCCTGGGGTCCTGGGCCACGACTAGGGCTCTGAGGCGATACAGTAACACAAATAATAAACACCAAGGGCAAAGTGACACATTAACTCCTTCCACACCCCCTGTGAGGTGGGCCAATGTCATTATCCTCAGTGCACAGGTGGGGAAGTGAC
The DNA here is from genome assembly GCA_003942145.1 of Platysternon megacephalum. Lineage (NCBI taxonomy): Eukaryota > Metazoa > Chordata > Testudines > Platysternidae > Platysternon > Platysternon megacephalum. Next base: position 2,437,896 of record QXTE01000220.1, on the reverse strand, counting down.
TTGCCCGAGGTCGCATCACAAATCAGAGGCAGGCTCAGCAGCCTTGACTCCAACTCTCCTGCGCTAACCACTAGCTGGCATTGCCAGCGTGATTAAGTTTTGTCGTACACATAAACCTTGCACCTGTAACTGCTATGAAATACACACCAGGCACTGGGTGTCACACATGTATCGATGGATACGAAATTTACACCCACGTTCACACTTATCATACACACTGGCCTTTTACACACTACACTCAGTCTGCAGTTCTATCAGCCCTAAACACACCAGGAAAAAATTGCTTAAAAGCACATGTAACTTGGCACAGAACTGTGATGAAGCGGTGGAATTCTGCACCCACATAAACCTTAGGCAACCCTATTAAAGCTGGGGGGGGGGGAGGGGAGAAAGAGGGCACAGAACCGGGACCCAGATCTGCACCTTCAGAGAGCAGGTAGCTAAGAACCCCAAACCCCAGAACAATCCTGCTCCTAATCACTCGTAACATGAATAAAGCAAGGATAGGGTCATGAATCAGCAACAGGCATTACTGAAAACCTGTCCTGAGTTGACATGAAAGCGCAATCTCTCTTGCAGGGACTGCATGGCGGCTGTGAACCTGCCCATTTATGTAAAGATCACCCTACAGGCAAAACTGAAATCAACCACATAGGCACCCCTGCCTTCCCCCGAGAGGTTGCCTGATGCTGGGAGAAAACCTGACTCATCTCATCAGAGTTTGTTTGCTTTTATTTTCCACCCCTCCCAGTGGATCTGATGTTATTTTTTATCCTTTATTGAACCTAACAGGTGGCCCATGGGAGAGAGCACACAAGTACATGTGTGGGCTGGGAAGTGGATTCTGGATGTCAGACCCTGTCTGTATCTTACAGAACACGTGGGCCATACAAAACTATTATTGTGTCATCTGGCTAACAGGGTGCGACAGGACCCGCCAGGTTTCATTTCTCTGGCAGCCCCTGCAGTGTGTGGGCCCGTGCCTCGGACCTACACACTGAGCACGGGTGCCCTCTAGTGGCCCTACATAGGGGACAACTCACAACTGGTGGCAATTCACTGTGGTGGTAAAACTCATGGGAAAGTTTCACTTCACTTCTTTCATCCTAGGATCGCCAAGCACTTTGTGACTGTTGACACCCCTGTGAAGTTCTTAAGTAGATATAACACATGAGTAAACGGAGGCAGAAAGAGGCAGTAAGGGGCTTCTCCAGAAGACACAATGAATCTGGCCAGAGCTAGGAATAAAAGCCATGAGTCCCAATCTCCCACTGTAATCCCTGAACCATACACCCGCCCTCACATATTCCTCCAAATGGCTCTGTCTGAAGAGGCAGCGATCTCTGTTGTACTGCTGCCCACCACCATAGTATCTGATGGCCTTTCACATAACCTGAAGTCCCTAGTGCACTTCAAGAGCTACCAGCTCTTAGGTTTTAAGACAGGATTTTTCAAACCTGTGTAAGGGATTTAGATGCCTGTTCATTTCCAATCCCTTAGGCAGCTTTGAAAATCTCCAGATTCATTGTTAACAGCCTCCCTGTTCTGCAACTGAGCTTCTGCCTGCAACAGAACGACAGGAGCAAAGAAGCTGGAAACACCTTTAGGTCAGGAAAGTTGCAATAGTATTTGAAGAGGCGAGCACTAGAAAAATCCTAAAGCCAGGTCTGCACACATTTTTTATACCAGTATAGCTATGTTGTCTAGGAGGGTGATTTTTTTTTTTAAACTGACTGTGTTATAGTACAAGCTCTAGTGTGGCTTCAGTTATACCAGGATAAAGTTGCCTTATAGTTATTCCCCTTCCTGTATGGAGCAGCTATACTGGTCTAAGCATATTTATACTGGTATAATTACATCCACACTAGGGGGTTGTAGTGCTTTAACTATCCTGGCATGGTTAAAGTGGTACAACTTCTGTGTGTAGAGAAGCCCCAAGAGAAGTCAACCTGGCTGAGGTTATCCCAGGAAGTCAGAGAGACCAATCCCTCGGTCTAACGTGTTTCCCTAAAGCTGTAGCTGTCCATCTCCGGATGTGCTTACTTCCTAATTCCAGCAGCATCGTCCGCTTCATACTGTGGAGAGCTCTCCTTCAGCTGTTTCCGGATGCCCTTCCAACGCTCTTCCAGCTGCTGTCTGAAGGGATCTAATTCCAGGCGGTCCAGCTGCAAGGCAATGCAGAGTTTGTAAGAGCTGTGTGCGCATTGCTATGCGTGTGTACAAATGGCTCACTGATGGGGTCAAAGGCAGTGAACACCCAGGAGAAGAGAGATGCTTCCTAAAGGGAGACATGGAGGTAGAAGCAGGAGCTGTGGGATGAAGCTAGGCAAAGGAAATCATAGGCTGTCCCATCTCACCCTGGGAAGTTTCCCCTGCTATTCAGATTGGAACAGTCTCTCAAGAAAAGTGGTGGAAGCTCCATCACTTGGGTCATTTGGAATAAGATGGCAGGAAGTGTTAGGAAATGTACTGCAGAGAACCATCTTGGATTGCTGGGAGTGACCTAACACTGAGTGGGGCCTTTCCATCTTTACCTCCTAAGGTTCCTAGACCCACCAAATGTCCACAGATCATCTCTAAGTGATAGGACAGCAGCAGGGCACCACTAGAACCACACGGGCAGCACATCAAACAAGGTGGGCAATTCTGCTCAGCCCATAGTCAGGGGGTGTCACAATTCAGGGCAACTACACCTGTATTTCCACTCACTGGCCCAGCCAGGGCACCTGCTCTCTGGCTTCCAGCTCCCCAGATGTTGCTTCTCCTGCCTCTCATTCCCTTCTGGCCAGGGTATTTCCAGACTGCACAGTTCCCTGCCTTCACTGTTTATTTCCCAGCACAGACAGGTTGCCCCAGGGCACCCGCTTGCTTTCTCTTCGGAGATGGTTTGGCTAACAGGTGTAATTGCTCCGGTTAGGAGTACCACACAGCTCGTTCTATGCAAGCCTCTTTGATTCTTGAGGTAAAAAAGCATTACAGAGAAAACATGTTAAAATCAAAGATCCTCCACGCACACTAATAAGCCTACCAGAGATCACCTCAACCCTAACATGGGCTCAGGCAGGAGCAGTCCGTCAAACCCCCACCAAGGGGCTGCCTTGTGGTTTCAAGTTCATCACAGCTTCAGCTCAGAACAAGCACCCAGTCTTATGGGGCCTCAGTAGGCCTAGTCCTTCCAACCCTCCCCTAACGACTGGGGCCCTCCGTGGACCAGGGGTCCTGTCCATTGGCTGGATCAGGAAGAAGGCCCTGAGCCAGTTTAAAATCAGGCTATTTACCCCAAATCCCTTTCTTTGTCTGTAGATCCCTGGAGTTTGAACTAGTACACAGCAGCCTGTCCAGGGGGGTGGTTTCTCTGGGGATGTTACAACCTGAGTAAATTTGCCTAATCACTCACTGCTGGTCTCCTATTTACCCTTCCCATGGAAATACATACAATCCCACCACAACACACACACACACAACTGCATTTTTAATACGATGGACCCCAAAGAAATTAACTTAATTCAATGAAGTTGATTGAGGATATTGCAGGGAACTGTCATTCTGTCACAGGGGATACATTGGTCAGTGCTGGGGAACGCAGAGCCATGTGAAATAGGAAGAGAGGAAAACAAAAAGTCATGCCTGGTTTAGCACCAGCATGCTCAGCATTGTCACAGAATCCCTGCCCCAAGGAGCTCCTGGTTTAAGGGCTAAATGCATAGGAGGCAGGCCGCCTTGGGTCACATCCCCTGCCCCCTCTGTGAGGCCAGCAGCAGCTGGATGAGATGTGGCCCTGCACGGCAGGGGTCCCAGATCTGGCTTGGTGTGTGTGACATGGCAATCTGTTCCCTGAGCACTCCTAGCATGCATGACAAAGTCCCCTTGCTCCTGGGCTCAGGTCTGGCTCCATTACAGGAGGCAGAAGGAAATGAGAATTAAAAATAAAACACTGCTGGCCAGGTTCCCATGTACACCACGGCCCCTTTGCAGTGGTCTGGCAGCGTGAAAGGGCCTCGAGTGTAACTTTTGCTCACTTGAAGGCCCCAGAGTAATGTAAAGGGGCCCTAGGGAGAATAGGACCCAGGCCCTGCATGAAAACCCCAGCAGTTATAGCAGATACAGTGTTTAGAGCGGACCAAGCTCCTCATCCCGCCCTGCTATAAACTGGGCCAAGTCCCTTCCCCCATTTGCCCTTCCTGTGGCTGGCAGCTGGCTAATGCACTGGGTGGGGCTGAGAGTCATGCAGAAGGCTCCATCTTACCTTGGAGTCCATCTCCACCAAGATTTTGTCGAGCACTTTGTGCCAGTCCTGCTCCTGCCCGCTCATCTTGTTCACCAGATCCTGCATCATCTTATTCAGCTGCTCCGTGGTGGCATCAAACTGGGTGCGGCTGACTTTGCCAGCCAGGGCGATCTTGTCTGCTTTCTGGCCAGGGGGAGAAAGGAGAGTGATTGGGAGGGGGCGGAGGGAGGAAGAACCTCAGCTTGATCTGGGGCACAAGAGAGGCATTCCACCCAGCATTCCCGTTCCACAGGGCCCCATGTGAGCTTACAGCTTCCCCTCTCTACTCCCCAGAAAGAGACACCTCTCTCCCTTCACAATCAAGACTCTGGTGCTCTGAGTAAGGGCTCCATCCTTCAACTCTATTTTCTTTCTCCCCACTCCCCTTTGCCCACTTAGATCAGGCCCTTCCTCATCAAAGCAGATTCTGCCACAGCATTTCAGATGGCTCCTCACCGATACCCCAGGAGGTCTCTAGCATGGACCCTCCTCTTGCATACTCTGGTATAGGTCAGGAGTAGCTGCAATTGGAGCTGCAGGTACTCAGCCCCTCTGAAAGCTCAAGGTGTCTCATTCAGACACTGAGCAGCTGAGGCACCAAAATGAGGGGCCACCACTGACAATTCCGGCTTCTGTGTAGGTAATGTAAGTGTGACAGCGTGTGCGTGACAGAGAGAGAGTCTCCTTAAAGTTGCATTTCGAGGATGTAAAATGCTAAGTAATCATGGCTAGCACCTTTCATCGGTAGATCTCACAGCAATTTACAAGGTGGGTGCCACTAGCCCCATTTAAGAGAGTCACAGAGAGGCGAAGGGACTTGCCCAAGTCCCACACAGAAGAGCCACGAACAGATCCCAGCTTTCCAGCCTGGGATCCTAGCCAGGGGACCACACCACCTCCCACTGAATAGAGAACCTAAACGTACATCTCCTGTGCTTGTGGAAGAAACCACGTGCATCTGTCCCACCCAAGCTGGTGCTGCACACCCCCTTACCACGTCAATTTCTGTCTCCAGATGCTCCTTGTCTGCTTTCTCCTTTTCCAACTTCTCCAGTGACTGGAAGAGAAGCTTTACAGAACACAGAAGAGGCGGAGATGAAAACCGGTCAGAGAACGGGGAGGCTGAGATTATTGTACAGTCCTTGTCATTACCCAGACCACCAGCAGCACCTGCACGTGCTCCCTGGTGGCCTGAGGCCTCTTGGGGCTCAGATATCTTGAGTCATCACTAAACACAACAGCAGGGTGGTGAAGGGGGCACATCTGGGCCTAGTCAGTGTGAGAACCTGCAGACAGGAGGGCTGTCCATGTGATATTCCCTGTCTGCCCTTTGATCCCCTCTCCAGATCTCCTCTCTCTCAAGAGGGCGCTCACCTAGCAGAGACTCACTGTGCGTCAGGCCCCTCGTGTTTTAATGCCTGTGGTGGGCGTTATATTTCTGGGGTCAGTCTCTGATGACAGCCTCAGCAAATCCGCGGTGTATCATAACAGGCAACTCAGTGGCATGACCTGTCTCCTGCAGTACTTGATGTTGGACTAGGAGAGAGCGGCTTAGGGGCTAACAAGTCCAGAGCCAACTACCTATCCTCTGTGCTATGTAGAGCCTCAGATGTGTTGGGTTGGGTTCTCCCAGGGCAGGAGAGAGGATCCTTTGTCTCCTCTGCCCGTCCCTTTGTTTTCCTTGCTAACGAGCATCCATGATGAGGATGCATAGTGCTAAGAGCATCCCTGATTACCAAGCAACCCAAACCCTTGGTGAGTACAGGCAGTACCTTATCCTCTAGCCAGGCCCCCTGCCGTCACTTACAGCGATATCTTTCTGCTTCTGCCGATGGTCTTCTATGAGGTTCCCTGTGGTGGCATTGAGATTCTCACAGTCTCCTTGCACCTGGAGGATGGTGTTTTGGATGCGACTCATCAGCTCTTCGTCCTGATTCAAAGGCAATGGAGGGGAAAGAAGCTCTGTAGCAGATAATTACTGACAGACACAAAGCCTTCGAACCACAGAGCAGGCCTGGCATGGGCAAGTGGTACGACGCTCATCCCTCACTTGGAGGGCAGTTCTCCAGGGCCCAGCCAGTGCTTGGCTTCACTTCTGAGGCTGACAGCCGTGGATGTGCTTTTGGTGACACGGACACCTGCTCACTTGCACATGGAGATCTGGATCAACAGCACGTGTCACACAGGCCACTGAACAAGTCACTTACATGGCATCCATGGCAAAGATTTTCAGCCACTACTAGTCAATTCAAATGAGTGATCTCAAGGTGACAGGCTCCATAGAGAACTCTTCACCAATCCCCAGTCCCCCTTGGGCAGAATGATATATGGGGTATCCAGGACACATCCCTTCCTGCTGGACACAGTCCAGATAAAAAGTGGTTCCCAGTGTCAGTCGAGGGCCTAGAGTTCTGTGCCAGAACCCACGGGTTGTACTGGAACTGGCTAAGTATGAATCTGTTTGATTCCCTGAGCTTTCCTTTTAGGAGTGATATTTACAACATGCCTAGTGCTGGCTATTGTTTTTGCAGACTCTGCTTCCAAAAGAGGGTGCATACTCCAGACATGCAAAGCCAGCACTTGTGTGTGTGCACTATCGCTGCTCACCCTAGTCTCAGATCCATTTGTGCAAAACGAGCCTGTGCCCACTTTTGCAGACACAATTAGCTACTGTGACTTTTAACATGAAAGAGAAGCTGCAGCTGAATATTTGACCCTAGGAGTCATTCCAGCATCTCCTGGGGCTTGCTCAGCTAGGTGAAGGCGCCGCCATACCCTGCCATTCGGATCAGCTACAAAACGACGGCTGAAATACGACCACAAACTTTTCATCTCCCAAAACATTTTCCATACGTTGAGCAAGTAAGGCTCACAACCCCCAGCCCCAAGAAATAAGTATTTTTGTCCCCATTTTACCAAACAGGAAACTAAGGCATGGAGAGGTTATGTGCCAAAACAGTGATAGGAAGAGAACTCAGGAGTCCTGGCCCCAATCTCATGCGTAGATTTCTAGATAGATCATAACATCGCATCAGTTCATCATAATGGGGCTCTGACTGAGTGAAGAATGTTACGGTAGAAGTGTCATAAGGCCACTGCGTTGTCCCACCCAGGAGATCAGACACCAAGAGCAGTAGGAACGTAACTGTGCCGCCCACATCCACACAAGGACTGGGCTGGCCTTGTTCTCCTCTCTAATCTCAGGTTCATCATTTAATGGCAGATGTTCTGTGGGATTTACTAATGCAACACGGGGTCACGTGGAGCCCAATTCCCCATTCGGTCACGAGCTAGGGTCTTCTTCCAGCTCTGCTCTGGACAAGTGCTGATCTGAACGGCGTCAAGCCAGAGATGGGATATTCCCTTTATGACACGGGTGCATGGTTGGAAGGGGAGGGAGAGAGGTGGGCTGGACTGTCTGGCTTGCAAGTTGCACATAGAACTGATAGTGCAACGTGTGTCTGAGGGCAGGCTGGGAACCTGCGCAAAACTAGAGCAACAGACCACAGAGCAAATGGAGGAATGGAACCCGTGTGATTTGCACTGGACTCAAACTGCTACGCCAACACCCCTGTTCAAATCCCTGCCTCCTCTTCTTCTTCTTCGCCATTTTGGTGAAGCTGAGTGCTACCGGAAGAGAGTGACTGCATTGCCCTCAGCCTGGCACAGGACAGCAGGTAATGAGCAAGCTGCATCACATGTAGAGCTCTGCTGATCATAACCTGCAGCACACTCTGCTAATCCGGTCTTGGAATCTCCCACACGGCTCTATCAAGGCACCTCAGCCCCAACCTGCAGCACCCCCTGCTCTGCCAGCCCCGAGGACATACCGTTCACACAGCTCTGGCGATGCACCCAAGCCCTGACCTGCACCCCCACCTACTGCAGTCCTGGGACTTCACACAGCTCTGCCGATGTGCCTCAGGCCTGGCCTCCACCACCCCTGCTATTCCAGTTTGCAGCTTCTCTATTGCAGAAACCATGAGCCATGCTGAACGCTGGGATGGCTTTGTAGGGCTGGGCATGAGCCCACTAGGCAGTGGGAAGACACACAAAACTCACTCTGACATGTGACCCCTAAAATCAGGATCTGAGACCAGGCCTGGAGATGAGGGGTCGGGGCACCCACCCACCAGGCCAGCCAGCAGGTGTAAACCAAGGCTAAACGAGGAGCCAGAACAACGATGGGCTTCCCAGGGAGCCGACAGGGATCTGCTCCTGCGTGGTGTGCAGCGTAGAGGGGCTGAATTGGTCACAGTCACATGACTCCCGTGTGCAGCTCTTCCCGTGGGCTCTGCATTAGGAGCAATCAGCATGCCCTGGGCTGCCGCCTGCTGCTCCGACTCACTGCTGCACTGGGCTGTGGACCCAGATCCCAAAGGATCCAGTCTGAACCATCCCCTCACAGGACCATTGAAATCCTCCATCCCTCGCTCCCCCCAGGTACTGCATTACGTTCGCAGCTTTAGCCTGGAAGTCTGGACAATGAAGCCGGGTGTTTCCCTTTGGCTGGCCTTACCTGGCTCCTCAGCTGCGGCCTCTTTGGTGGCTTGCTTTCCGAGTGCCTCCTCATGAAGCTGCTAATTAAATCCTGCAGCTGTTCGTAGCGTTTGAACAGCTGGCTAACCTGCTCGCTGACGTCTAGGCTGCAGGCTGGGCATGTGCCATGCGGCGCTGCCTCCCCAGGCTCCGGGCTAGTGGGCATGCTCATGGATAGCAAGGTGGAGGAGGAGGCCATCATGTTCTCTATGATAGATCTAAGCTTGTCTAACTGTAGGCAGGGGAGAGAAGGAGTTGGGTTTGAAACAGGCACCGCCCTGCAGAATTTCTCTGCATGCTAAGGCACCCGGGCGACGGGTGCTGAGCTCTATCAGAGAGGTGTCTCCAGCACCCCATTGCTGCTGGCCAGCAGGGATATTAGCAATGCCCGAGGCAATACATTCTGGCCAAGACTCCAAGGATTTGCCCATGGATGGATGGGCCCTAGGTTCCCTTCTCCAGTTAGCAGCTGCTGAAGCAGTGCTCCCCCTAGAGGGTAGACCTAACTGCCGTGGAGTCTATCGTTAAGGTCCCTATCTTGGGCCAGTCGGCACGGAGTGGAGCTCTAGAAGTATTGCAGAAGATGTACTGACTGGTACCTGAGCAAAGCATCTTATTGCTACCAGACCAAGGAGTGGGTCTGGCTTGGCTGCATAAGGCAGCCCACTGAACTGCCACCAGGACAAGCTAAGAAACAGTTGTATCTCTACCCTGCTTCCCCTCAGATAGCAGGGCAAAGCTTTAGCCTACAGCGAGCTTTAACAAACCCTGCTGCATTCTGGGAGGCAACAGCCTGTGGATAAGCACCTCCTTGGGGCACTACCCAGGGTTGTCATCTCCTACACCAGGGGTGGGCAAACTTTTTGGCCCAAGGGCCACATCTGGGAATAGAAATTGTATGGCGGGCCATGAATGTTCACAAAATTGGGGTTGGGTTGCAGGATGGGGTGAGGGCTCTGGTTGGGGGTGCAGGCTTCGGGGTGGGGCCAGAAAAGAGGAGTTCAGGGTGCAGGAGGGGGCTCTGGGCTGGGGCAGAGGGAGTGGGGTGCGGGTGTGTGTGTGAGGGCTCCGTCTGGGGGTGAGGAGTTTGGGGTGTAGGAGGATGCTCCAGGCTGGGATTGAGGGGTTCAGAGGGCAGGAGGGGGATCAGGGTTGGGGCGCAGGGAGAGGATCGGGGTGCAGGTTCTGGGCGGCGCTTACCTCAAGCGGCTCCCGGAAGCAGTGGCATGTCCCTTCTCTGGCTCCTATGTGGAGGTGTGGCCAGGCGGTTCTGTGGGGGCGGTGCTTGGGGCGGGGGCAGTCTGCAGAGCAGAGCCCCCTGGCTGCCCCTACGCATAGGAGACGGTGGGGGGACATGCTGCTGCTTCCGGGAGCCGTGTGGAGTGGCCCCCAACATTGCTCCCTGGCTGGAGCGCTAGAGCGGGGAAAGCCCCAGACCCCGCTCCCCAGCAGGAGTTCGAGGGCCGGATTAAAATGGCTGGTGGGTCGTATCTGGCCCGTGGTTTGCCCACCCCTGTCCTACACCAATGAAAAACGCTTCCCCGGCTCTGGAGGGAGCGTCCTGCTGAGCTCAAATGCCCCTTCCTTCCCCTGCAGGATCCAGGGAGGGAGGCAGCAGTTAGTGAGGCAAGAGGCCCTTTGGAGCCCAGCTAACAGCTTTGACTCACTCCACAAGGCTAGAGCACTGGCTTCAAGAGGAGGAAATCTGGAGACCTTTGTACTGAGCAACTGTCTGACACCACAGGGAACTGGGCAAGCAGAGATACTCAGAGTTACCACTGCACCAACCCCAAAGGGCAGCTGTTTCACAGCAAGCCAGTGAGCAGCCCGTCCTCTCGCCTCAAACCACCTGACCTGTTCCTGCAGATAGAGGGCTGTGTCAGTCACCGACTGCTCCAGCTTGGCTTTGCCGTGATCCTGCTGCTCCCTCAGCCCCTGCAGCTCTTTCTCTATGTCGTGCACTGTCGATCTGGACCACAGAGCCAACAACAGAAAGGGTCATTTGCTGAGCAGAGGTGCTGCCATGGGGCTTGGAGCACGGAGACAGGGACCAGCACCCAGCACGGGCAGGTGCTAACCCTCCGCTGTGCCAAATGCAGCTCCCCTGAAGTCAGCCTGTTTACCCTAGGGCTGAATTTGGCCCCTGACACGGCTGCTGGGAGGTAACTCTGATTTAGATACTATCAAACCACATAGCAACACAAAGTCCATACAAGGAATGCAGCTGTTCTTACGGCTCTGTCCAGCTTCTTTGATGTGGGTGAGGTGGGACCGTAGAGCCAGCCTGAGGCACATGCGAAGACCAGCTGCAGTGGTCCCTCTGCTTTGTGGAGAGGCGAGGAGGGGTGAGGTCTTGCACTGTTAGACTCTCTTCCCCTTCCCAGCATTCTCCTAGGAACCCCTCCCCTCCAGCATAATGGCCCAGCGTTTCCCTCACTCCCTCTTGAAAGATGACCTGGTGAACAACAATCCACTCCCCAAACCAGCTGGATCTTAACATTCCCTCCCACCCAGTAATGGCAAACCCCTTCCCCCTAGGGTGACCAGACAGCAAATGTGAAAAATCGGGACAGGGGGTGGGGGGTAATAGGAGCCTATATAAGAAAAAGACCCAAAAATCGGGACTGTCCCTATAAAAATCGAGACATCTGGTCACCCTACTTCCCCCCCAACTCCTCTGCCCCGGGTGCCAAAACCCTCTCACAGCCACTTAGCAATGTACCTCCCTGCCCTGCCCAATGTCCCCCACATAGGTGTGCTATTCAGGTTATAGATGTTGGCCTGGCACAGAGCCCTGCAAAACCTAGAATCAGGGCCTGGAGCCCTTCAGTTACTACTTCTACTTCTATGCTTTAAAGCAAGCCCAGTGGTGTATATGCGGATTTAACACAGTCCAAGTCTCTGATCGGTCCAGAAGGGATACATGGCTGCTCCCTGCAGTATATTAACCAAGTGGAACCATGGCTACCCTGCAGGTAGTTCTGTTCTACGAACCATGGCATATGGGTCACCTGTTACATGCACCAAACCCTTTGGGAGGCTGGGAATGAGCCTAGCTCATTTTTAAGCCAGCCCTAGTGGGATGCGGGCTAGTTAGCATGGATGAGCCCTATAGGTTATGCAGTTCAGTTCTGCATAAGTCCTCCAGAACATGGACCAGATGCTACAGCTCAGCCCCATCCCGGGGAATGGAATAGGGACGGCATTCTCGGTCGTGACGAACTACTTGGGATCGTGAGTAGTTAACTGTAGTTCAGTTCTGCATCAACTCAGGTCTGAACCTGGTGAGACAGAACTAGATATCACAGCTCAGGTCTACATGAGGGATTCAGATCAGAAACCGTAGATTGTATGAAAGTATAACAAATGAGGCACTGGAATCCAGCTCTATAGCATAGGTACGAATCCTATGGAGTCTGGACCAGTATTAGAGTCCAGCTTTATTATAGAATCATAGAATATTAGGGTTGGAAGAGACCTCAGGAGGTCATCTAGTCCAATCCCCTACTCAAAGCAGGACCAACACCAACTAAATAATGTAACCTGTCTGATAACAGGCCCCTGTCTTATCAGAGGCCAGCTCTACAGCTCGTGTGAATCCTGTGGGACCGAGGCTTGTTGTTGGAGCCTGTTGCATTAGCAGCAGAGATGCACACATCCACAGCTCTCTTCTCCTCTTTTTACCTGAGGTAACCTAACTGCAGGTTAATCTGACTGGATCCCTTCACTTTCTGATCTGCTTCTGTTGCCACCTCTGCTTCAAGGACATTCTGCAGCTTCCTTACCTAGAACCATGACAACCATGAAGAGTCAGGACTTCAGGCACACATCTGCCTGCAAGGACTTCCCTCAAACTGGCTGAATAACTCCCCACCCCCCGGCCCCAGTGCATGTGCTGGGTTCAAATACAGCTAAATGCAGCCCTGATGTAAGCAGATGACACTCCAATTATTTCAAAGGATTTGCATCCACTCATATCTGAATTTAGTTCAGTGTATTAAGCACAAAAATGTGATACACACACATGCACGCGTGTACACACACACCCACTTTTTGGAGTGAATCTCAAAAAGAGGGGATCTTGGACTAACCTATTCAGTAGCTAGGAATCTGCACACTGTCCCACTCACCCAGCTGTCCTCCCCCTTCCAAACTGCCCTGAGCACAGAAAGCAACAGGGCAGTCTAATGTACATCGTGACGGAAAATAATCCTTGGCAAGACGTAGAGCAGAGGTGGGCTGGGGTAGGACTGCTGAAGAATCTGGGGCTCTCTTTGCAAGGGGGCTAGGTGGGGAGGAAGCTTGGAGCAACCTGTTCTGAGGGACACAAGGGCCAATCTCCCATCCCCTCTCCTTTCCCAGGGGTTTCTCCCCCACCTCATCCTGATATTATTGTTCTTAATATTCTGAGCGTGCCGAGAAGCCAATGAGTTCAGGGAACCGTTGTGTTGGGCACTTTACTACTTTACACCGTAAGAGAGTCTCTGCCCTTAAGAGCTCACAGTCTAAATAGACAAGCCAGACAAAGGTGGGGGGGGGGGGGGGATGAATTAACCATTGTACATGGATAATACTGGGAACAGCTTAAGGGCTGGATTCTCCAGATTAAGCAGCCCCTGGATAATTCTCCCTCTGTAGGGGGACTCTCCACCAGCGTAAAGCTGATGGAGGCAGCTGTGATGCCTCCTGCACTGGCATCCCTCTTCTAATGCATGGGAAGGGAGCAGGCGTGTTAGGGCTGGCAAGGGGTCATAGCAGATCCAGGCTCAACTCCACCTGATTTTTCACTGGTGTGACGCCCTTGAGAGAATCAAGCCCTAAGGGACTTGCTTAAGGTCATAGAGGCAGTCTGTGGCAGAGTCTGAAACTGAACCCAAAGGTCTCCAAAGTCTCAGTTCAGAGCCTTAACCACACTACCAAACAAGAGGGATGTTCTCCACTAATGCCGATACCACAACTCCACAGCCTACAGCACATGTTCGGACCCTGGAAGATACAGTATCAAAGTCCTTGTCTCGCACACCATCCCAGCAAACCACAGTGGACTTGTTACCATCGCTGATTCCATGGTTAGGTTACAAGACGGCACACCAGCTGCTCACCTTGGCCTTTACATCTTTCATGTCTTCTGCCGTGGCCTTCAGGGAAGACAGCTGGTCCATGAGGTCAGCAGGCATGCTGGAGAGGTTCTTAGGGACTAGACACCACCACAGAAATACAAAGGAAGCACTTACTTGATTGTGTGCATAAGAACGGCCATACTGGGTCAGACCAATAGTCCATCTAGCCCAGTATCCTGTCTTCCGACAGTGGCCAGTGCCAGGTGCTTCAGAGGGAATGAACAGAACAGGGCAATTATCAAGTGAGCCCTGTTGTCCAGTCCCAGCTTCTGGCTGTCAGAGATTTAGGGACAACCGGAACATGCGGTTGCGTCCTCACCATCTTGGCTAATAGCCATTGATAGAGCTATCCTCCATGAACTTATCTAACCCTTTTTGAACCCAGTTATACTTGTGACCTTCACAACATTCTCTGTCAACGAGTTCCACAGGTTGACTGTGTGTTGTGTGAAGAAATACTTCCTTTTGTTTATTTTAAACCTGCTGCTTATTAATTTCATTGGGTGACCCCTGGTTCTTATGTTATGTGAAGGGGTAAATAACACTTCCCCCATTCACTTTCTCCACACTATTTGTCACTTTATAGACCTCTATCACATCCCCCCCAAGTTGTCTCTTTTCTAAGCTGACCAGTCCCAGGTTTTTTTTTCTTTCTCCTTGTACGGAAGCTGTTCCATACCCCTAATCATATTTGTTGCCCTACTCTGTACCTTTTCCAATTCTAATACGTATTTTTGAGATGGAGCAACCAGAACTGCATGCAGTATTCAACGTGTGTGCATGCCATGGATTTATATAACACATTATTATATTTTCTGCCTTATTATCTATCCCTTTCTTAATCGTTCCTAACATCTTGTTAGCTTTTTTGACTGCTAGTGCACATTTAGCAGATATTTTCAGAAAACTATCCACAATGACTCCAAGATCTCTTTCTTGAGTGGTAACAGCTCATTTAGACCCCATCATTTTGTATGTTTAGTTGATTATTTCTTCCAACATGCACTACTTTGTACTTACCAACACTGTCATTTTGTTGCCCAGTCACCCAGTTTTGTGAGATCCCTTTGTAACTCTTCGCAGTCAGCTTTGGACTTAACTATCTTGACTAATTTTGTATCATCTGCAAATTTTGCCACCTCCCTGTTTACCCCCTTTTCCTGATTATTTATGAATATGTTAAACAGTACTGATCCCAGTAGAGAACCCTGGGGGGGGGACTGCTATTTACCTCTCTCCGCTGTGAAAACTGACCATTTATTCCTACCCTTTGTTTCCTATCTTTTAACCAGTTACTGATCCAGAAGAGGACCTTCCCTCTTATCCCAAGACTGATTACACCTCTACCCCGATATAATGCGACCCGATATAACATGAATTCGGATATAATGTGGTAAAGCAGTGCTCCAGGGGGCGGGGCTGCGCACTCCGGCGGATCAAAGCAAGTTTGATATAACGCGGTTTCACCTATAACACAGTAAGATTTTTTGGCTCCTGAGGACAGCGTTATATCGGGGTAGAGGTGTACTTTGCTTGACGGCCTTGGATGAGGGACTTTGCCAATGGCTTTCTGAACATGCAAGTACACTATTGCCACTGGATCACCCGTGTCATGCTTATTGACTCCCTCAAATAATTCTCATCGATTGGGGAGGCATGATTTCCCTTTACAAAAGTCACGTTGACTCTTCCCCAACATATCGTGTTCATTTCTGTGTCTGATAATTCTGTTCTTTACTATAGTTTCAGCCAATTTGCCTGGTACTGAAGTTAGGTTTACCAGCCTATAATTGCCAGGATCACCTCTGGAACCTTTTTTAAAAATCAGTGTCACATTAGCTATCCTCCAGTCTCTGGTACGGAGATTTAAGCGACAGGTTACATACCACAGGTTCCTTCAGAACTCTTGGG
The DNA here is from genome assembly GCA_003942145.1 of Platysternon megacephalum. Lineage (NCBI taxonomy): Eukaryota > Metazoa > Chordata > Testudines > Platysternidae > Platysternon > Platysternon megacephalum. The sequence goes on along the minus strand of QXTE01000220.1, from coordinate 2,422,059 downwards.
TGAATACCATCCGGTCCTGGTGACTTCTTATTGTTTAATTTATCAATTTGTTCCAAAACCTCCTTATTGTCACCTAAGTCTGGGACAGTTCCTCAGATCTATCACCTTAAAGAGAATGGTTCAGGTATGGAAATCTCCCTCACACTCTCTGCAGTGAAGACCGATGCAAAGAACTAATTTAGCTTTTCTGCAACGGCCTTGTCTTCCCTGAGTGCTCCTTTAGCACCTCAATCACCCAGTGGCAGCACTGATTGTTTGGCAGCTTCCTGCTTCTGATGTACTTAAACATTTGCTGCTAGTTTTTGTGTCTTTGCTAGTTGCTCTTCAAATTCTTTTTTGGCTTGTCTAATTATACTTTTAGACTTGCTTGACTTGCCGGAGTTTTTGCTCCCTTCTATTTTCCTCAGTATGATTTGACTTCCAATTTTGAAAGGATGTCTTTTTGCCTCTAACTGCCTCTTTTACTCTGCTGTTTAGCCATGGTGGCTTTTTTTTTTTTGGTCCTTGTACTTTTTTTTAAATTTGGGGTATATACATTTAATTTGAGCCTTTATGGTGTTTTTAAATAGTTTCCATGCAGCTTGCAGGCATTTCATTCTTGTGGCTGTTCCTTTTAATTTAATTTCCATTTAACTAGTTTCCTTATTTTTGTCTAGTTCCCCTTTTTGAAGCTAAATGCTACTGTGGTAGGTTTCTTTGGTATTTCCCCCCTATAGGAACATTAAAATTAATCACATTATGGCATTACAAGCAGTTCAATTATATTCACATCTTGTACCAGATCCTGCGTTCCAATTAGGATTAAATCAAGAATTGCCTCTCCCTTTGTGGGTTCCAGGACTAGCTACTTCAAGAAGCACCTATTAATGGTGTCTAGTAATTTTATCTCTGCATTCCATCCTTAGGTGACATGTTCCCTGTAAATATGGGGACATCCTAATTATTACTGGCTTCTCTGTTTTTGTAGCATTTCACAATCACCATCACCATCCTGGTCAGGTGGTTGGTAGTATATTCCTATGGCTATACTCTTACTAGTCAAGATTGGAATTTTTATCCATAGAGTGTCTTTGGTACAGTTTAAGCATTTAAAATTTGAGTATATTTGACTCTGCTTTCTTTCACATATAGTGCCACTCCCCGACCAGCATGACTTACTTTGTCATTCCTATGTATTTTGTGCCCTAGTACTACTGTGTCCCACTGATTATAATCTTTTCACCAAATTTCTGTGATGCCGGTTATGTCAATATCCTCATTTAATACCAGGCACTCAAGTTCACCCACCTCAGTATTTCGACTTCTAGCATTTGTGCACAAGCACTTATAAAATGTGTCCATATTCAGCTGTCTGCCTTTGTGTGATGTAATTGAATTGGATTCTTTTGTTTGATTGTTTCTCTTCAGTTCTTACCTGAACTTTATCAGCTTCTATCCCTCTCCTCTTTACTAGGATACAGAAGGCCCCCTTTAATAAGTCTATGGCTTAGCTCAGAGGCAGACCCTGAAAGCAGATTACCAGCTATCGCCTCCAAACCAACACAAGAAGAGATATGAAGCTCCCCTAAGAATGGAATTGCACTCCCTGCGCCCCCATTTAGCCCCACGGCCCCCATCAGTGCCCCCCACTGGGATATTTTGTATCGTTTCAGGATGGGGGATGGAAATGCAACAAGATACTTTGAAAAGAACCAGAAAATGATCCAAATGCGATAAAAGGCCCCTTTTCAAAATGGTACCTTGGGAGCGAACCATAGACCCCCGTCAAAGTCAGGGCAAGAGTCCCAAGGCGGAATATTTATGACCGTTAAGTGCACCACTCGGGATATTTATGCCCTCAAATGACAGCCCGGTCAAAGTAAGCTGCACCCATTCCACCAAGCGCGTCTCACTGGGGAGTCAGCCCAAAGGTAGGAGCAGTGTGCCAGTCACTGAGGAACCATGGGGAGGGATCCAGGCCCCAGCCAAGAGCACCACTGCTCACCCAGACACCCCTGTGGATCCAGCAGAAGGCTACAGTCAGCACCACTCTGGGAAGCCATACCCGAGGAGTGTTTGCCCAGGAAGCCGCCTGCATCGCCCCCTCGCAGAAGGATGTGATGAAGACACTGGCTGATGGGGAAGCCCCTACCTGCATCCGAGAGGAATTGTCGCAGCTTGTCGAGGTCGGCGTGGCTACACTTGAATTGCTCCAGGTGGTTTATCTGCTCCTTCAAGGCGGTGTAGAGGTCGGTCAGCTGCCCGATCTGGCGCAGCGCTTCCACAGTATCCGAGTAGCGGCTGGAGGCGCTGCTGGACCCGGAGGACTCTCGCGGCGTGGATGAGGGTAGGCGTTTGTCCTTCTCTTGTAAAGGTGATGCCGGGGATGTAACGGCAGAGTAAGGTCCAGGTGGAATTGCAAGCTGGGCTGCTAGAGCTGAGTGACCTGCTGTAGGTGATGTGGGCTGGAATGCTGAAGTGTCTGCTGGGGTCCCAAGGTAGCCTGCCTGGGACCCTGGAGCTCCAGGCCAGACTCCAGGAGGCCCCACCTGGGTCACTGGGGAACTGGGCCAGGTGCCAGGGAAGCTTGGCTGGATTCCTGGAGCACCTGCCTGGGCCCCGGGGGAGCCTGGCTGGGCTCCTGGCTGGGCCCCGGGGAAGCCGGGCTGGGCCCCGGGCTGGGCCCCGGGGAAGCCGGGCTGGGCCCCGGGCTGGGCTCCGGGGAAGCCTGGCTGGGCCCCGGGCTGGGCTCCGGGGAAGCCTGGCTGGGCTCCTGGCTGGGCCCCGGGGAAGCCTGGCTGGGCTCCTGGCTGGGTCCTGGGGGAGCTTGGCTGGGCCCCGGGGGAGCCTGGCTGGGCTCCTGGCTGGGTCCTGGGGGAGCCTGGCTGGGCCCCGGGGGAGCCTGGCTGGGCTCCTGGCTGGGCCCCGGGGAGGCCTGGCTGGGCTCCTGGCTGGGTCCTGGGGGAGCTTGGCTGGGCCCCGGGGGAGCCTGGCTGGGCCCCTGGCTGGGTCCTGGGGGAGCCTGGCTGGGCCCCTGGCTGGGCCGCTGGAGTGATTGCTTGGGCTTCTGGTATGCCTGCCCTGGTTCCTGGAGTGCCTGCCCGGGCTGCTGGCTGGACCGCTGGCATGCCTTCCCTGGTCCCTGCCTGCATCCCTGGAGTACCAGGTCTGCTGCTGGGAGAGCCAGGCTGGCTCCCTGGAGCCCCTGCCCAGGTTGCAGAGGGTTTTCTGGCTTGGGTGTCCATAACTGAAGCTGGAGAGGGCTGGCCTAGGCTGGGATCCACAGACTGGGCTTCCTGGAAACCAATGAAATGGGAGCAATTTACTGATGGGCACTAGTTCAAAGCAAAGGGGTGGGGGGAAAGCTGGGATATTCAAAACCACCCTCTTCTATTTCTGCACTTCAGCTGGAAGTAATGCTACCATCAAATCAGACAGGCCTATTTGGACAGAATGGGCAATGGGACAGGACGTGCCCCCAAACCGGCCTTTATATTGAAAGGAAGCAGCAATCACAAAACGCCTTCTGAAGACCTTGCTGGTTGCTGAACCAATTCCACTNTGTGCCAGCAATGCCCCTCTGCCATGTACATTGGCCAAACCGGACAGTCTCTACGTAAAAGAATAAATGGACACAAATCAGACATCAAGAATTATAACATTCAAAAACCAGTTGGAGAACACTTCAACCTCCCTGGCCACTCAATTACAGACCTAAAAGTCGCAATATTACAACAACAAAACTTCAAAAACAGACTCCAAGGAGAGACTGCTGAACTGGAATTAATTTGCAAATTGGACACCATCAAATTAGGTTTGAATAAAGACTGGGAGTGGATGGGCCATTACACAAAGTAAAACTATTTCCCCATGCTTATCTTTCCCCCACCCCCTACAGTTCCTTATATCTCCTTGTCAAGTGCTGGAAATGGGCCATTTTCATTACCACTACAAACACTTATTTTTCTCTCCTGCTGACAACTGATCACTCTCCTTATAATGTGTATGGTAACACCCATTGTTTCATGTGTATATATGTATCTTCCTTCTGTATTTTCCACTACATGCATCCGATGAAGTGAGCTGTAGCCCACGAAAGCTTATGCTACAATAAATTTGTTAGTCTCTAAGGTGCCACAAGTACTCCTATTCTTTTTGCGGATACAGACTAACACGGCTATTACTCTGAAACTAGTGGCCAAGTGTTTCCTAGGAGCCTGCTTTCTAGAGGAGTCTCTGGGATGGGGTTCCTAGCAGATATCTGACCCTCCCTCTCAATTGTGTACACTTGCCCCTGTCAGTCACACCCTTCCCCACCATGGGGAAATCACCAGCTACTTCCCACATTCCCTTCCCACCAGGTATTACAGTTACTCTGTCTGCCAAAACGCCTTCCATAGGAACAACAAGCATTGTGTATGCATGAAAATCACATGAGCCAGAACTGAAACACTCTTGAGCTAAAATGTGTGAGGCTGAGGTGGGGGGAAGAGTTGGTAGCAGGATCCTGAGCATAATTCTGTAGGGGGGTCCCCAGGCCAAACCAGAACCCCAGGTCCACCCTCAGACTCTCAGGAGCTGGAAATCCACATCCAACTCTAGATCTGGTGGCTCAGGCCTATCCCATTCTGAGAAGGTCTGATCAGCTTTATCACCTCCTCATAGCACCAATACAGGAATTAGCAGTCACATTCAAATGAAATGTCATTCTGTGGTAAGGAAAGAAATGATTTCTTTTGGAAACTATGCCACCTGCATGTGTCCGTATGGGGTAACTTTATAGAGTTTCTGACACAGAACAAGAATAGCACGCGTTAGGAATATCATGTGTTGCTTACTATAGAGATTAGCACTGGAACAGAAGCTCCCAATTGATCAATTAACTTCTTGTATTCCTATGGGTTGATTTGCCCTATAGGATATCACCTCCTGTGCCCTGTGAGTGTCTCTATTTTTCTACTCCATACCTACAGAGGGATCTCAGTAGCTAATCTGTGACTCCCATAGAATGGTACAGTCATGATGTGGCCACCTTGTATGATGCTATATGAAGTTAATTGTTTGACAGGCATGCTATGAGCCACATGCTGCCCCTGAGCGTCCCTCACAGCCTGTTCATAGATGGAGGGGTGTATTACAGATGTGTTCAATCAGGCACATTCCTTCGTTAGCTTGGATTTAAGGTTGCTGAAGTACAAACCCCACCAAGGTGATCACTACAAGTTGAAGTCCCCAATTAAACCAATCTTCGCCCACAAGCCTTCCTGTGCAAACACGCTCACAGGCGCCTCACCTCCACTACAAGCTCCCTTGTACCTCCAATGAGTACCAATCACAATACACACATGCAGCTATTCTAACCCACTCCCAAGTGCATAACTGTAACTCTGACCGCAGCTAAACTGATCTATTCTCCACAGATGCAAGTGCGCTGGTAAAGTGTATAATGTGCTATTTGCACATGATGAAGGAGGAGGTCAAAGCAAAGGGGAGGGTGTTTGCATGTGAATTAGAGTAATGGGATGTGTGAATTCTGGGAGAGAAATGGGGCTTGAGCCGGAGGGGGAGAAGTGGAGATCTGCTCTGATGAACCTCTTGGAAAAGAGCAGGGTTTAGTCCTACGTGTGTAAAGTACTCAGTTCTGCTAGCACAATGGCTAGAGCTAGGTATGGTACACGGAAACACTGTGTAAGTTCCTCCGCACCTTCCAATGCTCTGCCAAATGCATCTCCATCCTGACCCACAACACCTTGCCTTACTCCACTCTAGCATTCCTCCAGCTTGACCATAAGCTACCAATTGTGTCACGCTGTGGGGCTATTTTCTGAGGCTGGCAGCCATCCCCTGGCAACAGCCACCAAATTCATCTTCACTCAGGACTAGCCATCTAATCAACCCCTATAAGACATGGTGACTTCACTGCTATCTAATCATGAAGATTCAGCCAGTGACTTCCCTAGACAGTTAAATGCAACAGGAAGCTGCCCTAGGCCTGCACCGTGGAGACAAGAAAAAGGAAAGAACCAGATCAGTTAGCTCATCTATAAGACATTTTTAACATGCACGGAAAGAAAGGACCAAATTCATGCACTGGGTAAAGCTGATGGGTCAGTGGGGTTACACCAGTGGTTAATTTAGTCCAGTGACCATTGTAAAATTCTGTAATGCATAAATTCCAAGAATGTGAGGCCTCCAAATGACACAAATAACCCTTCTCATACTGTGCTAGTTAGACACTGTGACAGGGGTGGTGGAGTCTTCCCAAAAGTGGCCCCCTCCGTGGCCCCACTCCTGCCACCATCTTCCCCGAGGCTCCTCCCCCGGCAAAGCTGGAAGCAGGAGGGTGGCCGGGGACCCAGGGCCCCTCCACCTGCCCATGGTGGGGGGGCTGGAGAGCAGCCCCAGGCCCATGTCCCGGCCCCCCGGACCACTCCACCCAGGGCAGATGGAGGGTTAGCGGCTCCCCACCATTGCCTGGGCTCCCTGGGCCAGGCTCCACTTCTGGCCTGGCTGGGAGGTGGAACCTCAGGGGGACAAAGAGGGACAGGGCTGGGGCCGGTGGTGAAAAGTGGACGGGCAAAAAGTGGGAGGGTCATGGCCCCTTGGCTCCCCTGTTCCAGCGCCCCTGCACTGGGAAGCCCTGGGTAGGAGTCATACAAGAATTTCCAGTGCTCAGGCATGGCCCCTTGCTGTCAGAGAATGGCACTCACAAGGTGACATCACAACATGGGGTCAGAGGGCAGGCGGAGGGAAAAGGCCTCGCTGTCTCTTACATCTCCAGTTTCACACAGCTTTGCTCAGAAAAGGCCACTTTTAGAGAGAGAAGCCTTGAATGAGAGCCTGATCAAGTGGAACCTTGCATGGCACTGGGGCCTAGAAATGTGAAACGTGACAGAGGTGCAGGCTCATCCCCCAAAGCCAGTTCCGGACATCCTGCCCCAGAGAAGAGCGTCTCAGATCGAACACGTTCATGTCAAGCCGCATGAAGGCCGGAAAAGTTCCAGATTCAGAAGATCTCCCTCCCCACTATTACAGGGATGTCTCAGCAGAGGTAGAGGAAGGTGGCAAACATATTAAGCTTTCCCCTCCCCCCGGCACCCCTAAATGAAGTCACACTCACAGTGGGTGGGCTCTTGCCTTTGCCTGTCACAAAACAGTCCTCCAGAACTTCCCAGCGCACCATGTTATACATTTCTTCGGGGGAAGGATAGAGGTTTATCCTTCGCTCTAGGTTCCTCTGGAAAGAAAGCAAACCAAAACCAAACAGAGATGACTGTACTTCTATGGGGCATGTCTAGGAAGGGACTTCATTCTCTCCTCCATTAACTCTTCAGAGACTAGCAGGCCAGGGATCACCCAAGAAGGTAGCTCAACAGAGAATGTATGTTCCCCAAACTGAGCAGCTGACTTCGTCTTCGACTCACCAATACAAATAGGGGCCCCTTACAGGGAGAGCCCAGAACCAGCACCAGGAGGAGAAGAGGAACAGTACTATGCTTGGTAACCAGTTCAGCATCCTTGGCTCCATGATGGCGCAGACCCTCCCCCCAGCTGCCCACACAACCACTTCTGCGATCATGGAGTATCAGGGACAGACACCTAAGCCTTCCTAGTGGAGAAGCGGAGGCTCTAACTCCTCCTATAGAAGCACTGGCATTTCCTGCCCCTAAAGAATCCTCTAGCAAGAGAGGAAGCTGGATGGACTGGGGTGTTTCCTGATGCGTCAGGAGGAAGGAGGACACCACAGAAGCTCAGGAAGAGACTCATGTGCCTTGCCCCTCAATATATGTGTAATTCCTGTTCCTACTGCAGGTGGTTTGGGACACTTAGCGCTGCTTAGGGCCTGACCCTGAGACATGCTGAGCACTGAAGTCACAGGGAGTGAGCTGATCAGCACCTCTCAGGATCATAGGTGCCGACTTCTGCTCGTGCCGGTGGGTGCCCCCGGCCCCGCCCTGACTCCGCCCCTGCCCCGCCCCCTCCAGCCCCTGCCCCGGCCCCATTCCAACCCCTTCCCCAAAGTCCCTGCCCCAACTCCACCCTCTCCCTGCCCCTATTCCGACTCCTTCCCCAAATCCCTGCCCCAGCCCCACCTCTTCCCCACCTCCTCCCCTGAGTGTGCCACATTCCCGCTCCTCCCCCCTCCCTCCCGGAGCAAGCGCTGGGAGGTAGGCGGAGGAGCGGGGACGTGGCACACTCAGGGGCAGAGGCAGAGGTGAGGGGGGGCGGGGAGGGGAGCTTGGCTGCCGGTGGGTGCAGAGCACCCACTAATTTTTCCTCGTGGGTGCTCCAGCCCCGGAGAACCCACGGAGTTGGCGCCTATGCTCAGGATCAGGTCCTTCCTGGTCCAAGTAGCTGAGATCTTGACTCAGAGCAGAAGACCTGGGGGGAAGAAATAACAAAGGAGGAGAAGCTAGGGTTTTCAGTGAAGATCAGCATCCAAAAAGGAGGAGTCAAGAAATGAGAATTGGGGCCCCGGGGGTGCCTTGGCAATTCATATGCAAATCGTTCCCCTCAGAGACGTACCACATCACTATCCAAGTTCTTCTGATCAGCGATGCAGGTCTGCAGTCGATCGCCAATCTCCTGGGTATCTGGTTGTAAATTCTTGCAAGAGAAGAGAGTTTAGTTAATCTCCTACAGTCTGGTGTGTGTGTGTGATTGCCTTTAAAAAGGAAGATGGCCAATTTAGACTTGGATCCAAAATGTAGGGGGGACTGTGTGAGCGCACATGTGCAAGCCCACACCCGCACACCCACAATGTGTGTGCGCATTTATATTCCCCCCTCCAATATCTATTTTCCTGTTATTTTTATTTCAAAAGGCAGTGGCATCAGCTTGAAATACAGTCAATTTCAGAAACTGAGTGAAATGCCCTTTGGTCCCCCTGCAAAATTGTGGGTTTACAATGCCATTTTCCTGTCTTTTAAATGTTTTGCTCTCTGCTGTTGCTCTGTGAAAGTCATGCAAGCAAGATGGGAAGAAGCTGACTATTTGTTCTTACCGAGCAGGGAAAAGTTTGACTACACAAAATGCAAAGTAAACGAACTGAAGGAGCGAGCAAAAAACCCCACTTTGCTCTAGTCTATTTCAATTCTAGTAATCTTGGGAGTTATTGTTAACTGGAAAGGGTCCAAAAAATTCAGACAGGTATGGGATGCTTAAGTCGATAGTGTGCCTTTAAATATTTCTTCCTCCAGTACTGAAAACTCAACACAAGAACTTTGTGCTAGTGTATCAAACGGGCCATAAACAGAGAGCAAAACTGAGAAGATTATTTTTTGCACTTCACTCACCTTAATTAAGGAGCGTATGTTCTGAAAAACAGATTAAGAACCCAGTCTGACAAAGCCTTCTTCAGGCAACTGAAGGGGCTGATGTGAGCGAATCAGGTGTTTGCAGGTGATGTGTGTTTGCAGAATCAGGCCTCTGATTTGTAAAGATCTTTCAGTTTTGATCATCTAAAGTGGTATTAAAAACCCAGGAAAGGGTGTGATATTTATAAATATGTTTTTTTTGTCTTGGTCATATCCCTTTAAGCACAGCATACAAGTAAAACACTTGAAACTAGCTCTGACCTCAGTTCATTGTGTTGTATATGATGGGGACTGGGGTGGGCACCTATTAAATGGAAAAGGTCACCCTGAAAAACCCTGAAAGCCCAGCACTATGGGTCTGATCCACAGCCCACTGAAGTCAATGGAAAGACCCCCACAGATCAGTTTCCTACTTACCACAGGAAAGTGGCTTTCTCAAGCCCCACTTGTTGGAGCTGAAGAAGCGAGTGTTTGGAAGAGACTGGAAAGGCAAGAGGGGATGGGCTAGGGAAGCGGGATAGGGAGGATGTTCCAGTCCTGTGTTGTGGGGGACATTGGGGCTGGGCATCAGTGGCAAAGCAGAGGGGGCTGTGATAAGGGACTAGGTCAGAGAGGTAGGCTGGGCTGGCCCCAGTCACGCGGTGTGGGGTCTGGGTTGCAAGCACCTATTCTCTCGGGTAGAGCATGCTTTTGGGGCTGAACACACACAGTAAAGGCTCAGCCTTGGCATCCACTTAGCTTTTGTTTCCCTGTACTCTAGGAAACGAGATGTTTACTGCTTCCCCACGGCCCCCCCTCCCTTCCCCCAAGGCTCATGGGAAAAGGCGGCTTGCCAAGCTGCAAAAAGAATGAGCTCTTGCGGCTGGCTGGATCCCGGGGGAGCTAGCGTGTTTTGCAAGCGTGTCTGCAGATGGCCACCCTGAGGTTCCCTGAAGGTACAAGGAGTAAGCTGGGCACTGCCAAGCTCTGCTGCCTCCCTGTGGGCGGCATCACAAGGTTCAGACTCTCCCCCACCTGGCAACAATCCCTTGGTTGGCAGAGACCTATGGCCGGCACGAGGCAGGTGGGAGCTCCCCCAGGCCTTGCTAGAATGATTTACCTGCTGAGAGTTCTCGCTCGCCATTGACACGGAACGATGGTCCCTGTGTTAGTCCTTCAAGGGGCGTGGTGGACAGTTGCCCTGTCCTGGATCCCATGCTGGGCTCCTTTATCTATCTAACTCCTCCAGCAGTTAGCAGGGGATTGGCTCTTCCTCACCCCTTCCCTGCACTCAATACCCCCTCACATTCCAATGTTCTTTCTCAGCCCCTCCGCCAGTGGGGCTCCTCCTGAGCCCCCGGATGGATTCTAAAGCTGCCCCACCCTGGTGGAACTGGCAGGAGAAGGCAGCGGTGATACAAAGGTGAATGCTTCTCTATCCCACCTGCCCCATGGGCACCTGAGGACGGGAACGCCGCACACTCGTGTCACACCCATCAGGAGCTGGCATCAGGCGTGTTTGTCACCTCGCTGGGATCCCGAGTGCTGAATTTTTACCTCCTGGCTGCAGCATCAGCTCATGTTACCTGAGCCAGGCAATTGGCTCTGCTGTTCCAGGCCTGGCTGCCCCACGGCTTCCCCAGGCCCTGGGAGTACAAACCCCATTCCCTCTGCTCTGGCGCTGGACGGAGCGCTCAGGAACAGTAACAAGGCTCTAGGGAAGGGGAGGCCTGAGAGTGCAGGTGAGCCCAGTGCACGACTCCCCCCCATGTTACTCTCCAGCCACATCGACTGGTGTGCGGGGCCGGCACACAGCTCTGTCTGAATAGCCAGCTCCCCCGTGCCCATGCACAGCTCAGTTCTGACTTGCATCCCGCCCTGCTGTTCCAGGCCTGGGCTCCCCATGAGCCACGCTGCCGACGGACTTCAGCCCCAGCATCCCCTGCTCTTCCTTTCCTAGCTCTGCCGATGCATCTCAGTCCCAGCAAGCAGATCCAGTGCCTTCTGCCATCCCTGGCCAGCTTAGCTATCGGCTGTGTTTGCACTGTCCTCTGGCAGCATCTCCTGCTCCTTCCCCATGTCCCATGCCACAGACACCGCGCGGGCATTTTAATTGAGGAGGCCAATGTACAAGCAAAATGAGATATTTTACATGGTGAACTATGGATTCTCCCCCCTCCTCTCTCCCCAGAGCAATCCACTGCCTGCCCTTTCCTGGTATTAGAGTAATAGGGGGCAGACCCAAGGATACAAGCTGGTCTTCAGTGCAATTCCCACAGGAGAGGAAAGGTCAGCCAGTCCCCTCTGTCTGCTCTGACCAGCATTACCACAGACAGACAGAGAGGGAGGGAGAGGAGACATTCTCCCCTACATGTGCAGCAGGGGAACAGTGTGTTCTGATTGGACACTTACATTAGAGCAGCTGATCGGCTGCACATAAGCCAGGCACAGTCCTGGCCCCACGCAGCTTGCACTCTAAGTTACCCCCAGAACACAGCAGGGGTGGGGAATACCAGCTCATAAAGGCCTGGGGAGTAGCGAGAAGAGAAATCCAGGGGACGGGGACTGGGAGAGAGGTCTCATTCTCTTTGCTGCCCTCACTCAAGCGGTCATGCTGCGTTAACTCCCCTTGGGGTTGAGTGCTGCTCGTGGCAGGAGGGAGAGTCCCGCTGTGGGTGCATGGCACAAGGTAGCCCAGGTGCTGGGGGGTGGAGGACAGGGAGGGCTCAGTGCATACAGCAAGAGGGACTAGGGGATGTCGGTGCCTCAGGGGTGGAAGGAGAAGGCTTGGTGCTCCCCTCACCAGGGAGTGTGACCGGGCCGGCTCTGCTCTGTCAAGTTTCTCCTTGATGTTTTCGAGGCCCTCGTTCATATGGAAATTAGCCGTCTTCACGCCATTGACCTCATTCAGCAGATCCTGGAACAGAGCCATGGCCTGGAACAGACAGGGGAGAGAATTTAGGGCCACAAGAACACCTAGTACGCCCCAGTGAGGATGCTCGGAGGGGCAGTGGGGCCTAGCAAATCGGACAAGGGGCAGGGAGCGATCATTCCCGGCTCTGCCACTGACTGGCTGTGTGACCTGCAGCAGGGCACTCCCCTGTCTGTCTCAGTTTCCTTAGCTTTATAATTAGCAGGGAGAATAATACCCACCTATCTGGCTGAGGAGATGGACACAGGGAGGGGCCAGGAGATGGACCCTGTTAGGCGAGCTCCAGCTGCCAACGGAGTGTGGACGGTGCCAAGGGGCTTGCCAGGGAGCCAGCTTAAACAGGTGGGAGCTAGGGCCATAAGCTTCCAGAACAGAACAACACAGCAGCTCTACCCAGAGCATCCTTCCCAACAGGGAGCTGGACACAGGGAGGGGCTCAGCAGAGCTTCTTCTTTTACTCCCCAAGTAAATAACAGCTTATAATGAATAAATTAATTAAGCCTGGCAGCTCCACACCTCCAGGCAGACCAATGATCTGCTAGATTAACTGGAAGGGTTAAATGAAAGCGCCAGCCTGGCCCTCCTCCCCCCACTCCCCCCGTCAGTGCATTTCCAGGGGGTAAATATCATTGCATTGGGTACCTAACTGAGTGTGAACAGATCAAGTGCAGACATGCCCTGCGGTCTATGCCAGGACACCGTGATGTGCGAGCATTCACTGTTCATTAGCTTGCTGCCTTCCCATTTTAGCTTGGACTCCGCAGACTTCTCCTTCCAGATTTGGGTACTATATGCTTCTCCCTCTGGTACTGTTGTCCTGCCCACACAATACCCTTATTCTATAGCTTTGGCCACAAAACCTGCCTCTGATACACAAATACTGGGATCAAAAACTTCCCTGATGCTGTGCTCAACAGCTGGTGCCAAATACCAGTGAGTGGGCTTAACTATTCATTAGCTGGACTTGGCCTTTCACACAGAGCACTTGACCATAGCAGACTCAAACCAGGACTCTCACAGTAAACAGGCAACGTCTGCTACAGTAGCTCTATCTCATGGTTAGAGCAGGGGGGGCAGGAGATTTGGGCTATGCCACTGACTCACCAAACGGCTTGCCAAAGGCCATGCAATCTCCCCGTGACTCAGTTTCTTCATCTATAAAACGGGGATAGTGATATTTACCTACAGCCACGAGGCAATGATGTTCGGAAAGCGCTTTGAGATCAGCTGGAAGCTGCTGGGGACATTGCAAAGTATAAAAGCAGACTGTGCTAAGCTGCTTGCAGCTGGAAGCTGTTCTCGGCATAAGATATGCCAAGTTACGTGAGTTGCCCTCACCTCACCACCTCCGACGCGGATAATAAATGACCCAGGCCACAGTGTTGTTGGCACTGTCCCGCTTTCCCCCTGCCAGTGGACTGGATGCTCGCCTCTCCTTGGAGCTCCAGCATTAGAGGGTTATTCACTTTGAATCCCATTAACCAAGGCTCTCAGCTGTGCAGATCTTTAGTAGAACATTGATCAGGTATCAACCACTCCGCTGGCCATCTTATTAACAAGAAAAGTTCTACAACAACACTGTGCATCCACATAGCATTGCTCAGTGCGGTGTCTCCCAGTGATTTACAAACAGCCTCGTCTCATCCCTGCCAAGCGCAGAGGATATTATCCTCCATTTTACAGATGGGCAAAATGAAGCACCGAGAGGGTCAAGTGACTTGCTCAAGGTCACATGATGACTCCGTGGCAAAAGCAGGAATGGAACCCAGGTGTCCTGACACATGTTCTAACTATTAGAGCCCCCCGTCTCCCAATTAATGCTGAGCACTTCTGAAGATTAAAATGGCCAGGTATTAGATACACACCTATGACAAAAACGATGATTAAACAACAGGAGTAACTGGAGAGTTACATTCACTAGGCTGGAGGGAGATCCACTTACTCAAAGTGGTGAGCAGTTACCCACGTGGGTAGCCAATTCACCCCAGGCAGAGCCAGCACAAAAATGATGCATCCTTTGCAGTCCCACTTAAACTCTCCAAATAAAATGTAAGTTGTGCATAGGTCTTGTGCTGGGACCGCTGCACGGGGTTGAGTTCCACCCTATTGTATGGGGCTGACAAACTGGCCTGACAACACCTGGAAATTCCAATCTCTTGACCAGAAAATTAGTTTTCTTTTATCTTGGGGTTCTGTGCTGTCACCCGTCAGCAGCTCATACTGATCATCACACTGATGTTTTATTTCCATTAACTCGGCACAAGTAAGATCAATCCACAAAACCATTTAAAAAAAGAAAAAGTCAGGCCCAGTCCTAAAAGGTGCTGAGCATTCTCAATTCGCGTTGGCGTCACTGAGGATGCTCACTCAGCAGCCAGCTGCAGGCTCTCTGTGCCTCACAGAATGGGGCCCTTATTTCCTAGCTGAAATGGTGTTGGATCAAACTAGCGGCAACCCCGGTTTACACTCAGATGGCTTAAGGTGTCAGCGCTGTACTCAAACTGATGGGGAACATCGACGCTCTCACAAATATTAGATCATTCAGGAGATGAATTGGAAACCAGAGCCCAGCTCCCACAGATCACAATGGGATGCTTTGGTTTTTTATTTAACATGACCCTCCCGAGGCAGCACTGGCAAATAATTAAACATTTACAGCCTGCCATATTGGATTGCAATAACTGTGCTACATGAGCCTGGGTGCTGATTTAATGCTCTGAGAAGGAGCTGTGTATCAGCCGCAGAAAAGGCTCATTATCTCGTCAAAGCAGTTCCTTTCCCCTCCCAATATGCTACACGAAGGGATGAATAATTCAGCCGGGACTTGCTTTAATCTTGTGGTTCAACTCTTCCCCTATCACCGCTGCAATTGCTCCTGCTTTGGAGGCATTCTTTGGGCATGGCTTTTCCTTTCACCACATTTGATCACTATACTAAAGACAGCCAGCTAGCTCCGGAAGCACAGCTCAATAGGCTCTGCTGGGTACACGCAAGATCCATGCTGGCTGGCCTCCATGACAAGGTCTGCTCCCCATGCTGGTCTAGAGCAGACAGTCCCCGCTGCCGCTTCTGAGACTGTCAATTTCAGCCAACCATTCTGTCAGCAAACTCTGCTAATAAGTAGGGGCGGCATTCTCCTCCCCACGCCGCACGAGGCCTATGCATCACCTACGTCCTCAACAGAAGTGATGCTAGTCCCGCTGCACAAGGGCCAGTTGCCACCTCAGAGCACGTTCATAACTTTCTCCACCAGGGAACGGCTGCTGTGTTTAGATCACACAAACAGATGGCAGGGAACAGAGAGGGAGGTTCACCTGTCACAATGTGTTACCCTTGCAGACACGCTACCTGCGCCAGGAGCTCCCTCTTTGTGGCAAACGCTCACAGCTCTGCAAAACAGGCAGAACCTAGGATATTAATGTGCCTGCCCCCCTCTGCCCCCACCAGCCCATGGTGTCACACCCTCTTCACCTATGCCAGAGCTTTGTTTAGACCTGCCAATGCCACAGCCCAGCGGGCTCCCCAGTTCAGTGTAGGGCTTGGAAGAGTCCCAATGTTGTGGAATGGTCCTAGGCATAACATGGGACTGTGAGGCCAAGGGCCATCCAGGTGCATCAATCTGGTTCCTAGGCAGAACCAGCCGAGCACAGAATAGGGAGGGCCCTGTTGACCTGCTCTGGGATGAGACCTAGCAACCAGGTCCTCCCCCCCCCAAGCACTCTGTACAGGAGAAAGGAAGGGAAAATCCATCGTCCAGTCACAGATGGAGAAAAGGAGGAGGGATGGGGGGGGGGGGGCGGCGTGGAATGTAGGGACTGCAATAATAACCTTGTTGAGCTCCCTGCAAGCCCTAAATCCTACCCTGACTCATGCTGCATGAATTTTGGACTGTGATGGGAGCTGGAAGGGCAAAGCACCTCCAATCTACAATAGTCAGAAGTATCTTGCTGAATGTGCAAGACAGAAGCAGTAGGATAACCAGCACCTGATCCTGTGAGACACTGAAAGCCATGGGAAATGAGGGCACACGGCACCTTTGTCCATCTTTTGTCAATATCTGTTTAACTCAGATGCATGAGAAATACCTGGGGGATCAAGAGGTCTCTGCTAAAGAGTCAAACCCTTAAACCCTTCGATGAAGGACTTAGAAAGGTCATAATCCACACTGAGGACCTCCAATGAATCCTCTCGCAACAGCACGGACTTAAACATGTTTGAGATTTCTAAGAGGACGGCAAGCAGAAAAACTCACACATTTTCACCCTCCTCCCCAACCCTTCAGATCTTCTTTATCCATACTAAGGAAGCAAAGAAGGCCCAACGCCCCCAATCGCCCTCCCCCATTTGAATATTACCTCCCCTTCATCACCACTCCACATACATTTAATTATCACTTGACCAACCCTACACATTTAGCTCTATACATCTTCCTTCTGAGTCAGCTCCTCCAGGCCACGGGTCAGTTTTTTGTTCTTCTCCTGTCAAACATACAGCTAAGGGTAGCATAAATTCCTTCCTTTACCTGTAAGGGATTAAGAAGCTCAAATAACCTGGTTGGCACCTGACCAAAAGGACCAATAAGGGAAGAAGATACTTTCAAATCTGTGGGGGAAGGTTTTGTTTGTGGTCTCTTTGTTGTTCTCTCTCGGACAGAGAGGGACCAGGGCAGGAAAAAAAACATCTCCTAAAACCTTACCTGAAATAAGCATCTAAGGTTACAAAAATTGTAAGTAAAGCAAGAAAATGCGTTAGATTATCTTTTGTTTTAACTTGTGAATTTTCCCTATGCTCAGAGGGAGGTTTATTCCTGTTTTTTGTAACTCTAAAGTTGAGCCTAGAGGGGAATCCTCTGTGTTTTAAATCTTTTTATTACCCTGTAAAATTACCTTCCATCCTGATTTTACAGAGGTGCTTCTTTTACTTTTTTCTTTATAATAAAGTTCTTCTTTTAAGAACCTGATTGGTTTTTAGTGTCCTAAAAACCCAAGGGTCTGGTCTGTACTCACTTGGTTAACCTATTGGTTGGTATATTATTCTCAAGCCTCCCCAGGAAAGGGGGTGAAGGGACATGGGGGGATATTTGGGGGAAATAGGAACTCCAAGTGGTCCTTTTCCTGAATCTTGGCCTAAATCACTTGGTGGTGGCAGCAATACCGTCCAAGGACAAGGAAAGGATTTGTGCCTTGGGGAAGTTTTTAACCTAAGCTGGTAGAAATAAGCTTAGGGGTCTTTCATGCGGGTCCCCACATCTGTACCCCAGAGTTCAGAGTGGGGAGGGAACCCTGACATCTCCCAATTCCCCCTAGTTTGTAACTGTCCTTCTGGTACTAAGGAACCCAAAGTGACCCCAGTATCCCAGATGTGGTTGTGCTACTGCTGCCTAGGGAGGGAATATTACACCGCCCTGTTCCATGACACCTTTGTCCTTTCTATGGTCACATCATACTGATTGGTCCAGGCTGCACTGCCAGTGCATCCCATGAGTTGGAATGTGGAGAGGCTGCTCTAAGAAGAACAAGTTCTTCCTTGTGCCCCCATAAGAGCCCACTTTTCTCCCCTCTTTTTACTCCCCCCCATCCCGATTTTCGATTGCAGTGCAGACGCTCCCCTTCCAGTGGGGAAAATCCCCAGGGCTTTCCCCTAATGAGCCTATGCAACATGCTGGTATCCTTGGTCTTAGAACAGAACCACGGGTCCCTCTGGCACACCACTTCAGCTCCTTAGCCAGCCTCCTGCCTCCTGGAATGGCAAGAATTAACCTGACAACACTACAACTCGTCCCGAGTGAGAGGGGAGGAAAAGAAAAAAGCTAGAATCTGAACTCAAACCGCTTTCAGGGAGCCCCAGGCTATAAGGGGAATAGCAGACATCCTGGAGGTGATGCTATTTACCTACAAGAGGAAGGGTACGAACTACAGCATTTTACATTATGCCTAGTAACTCCGACAGAACAGCTATACGGTCTCAGGCAGCCCCCTGGGGTATCTGTGCCATGGTAGATCTGCCACTAATGCACATGGAGTGGGGAAAGGATCCGAGGGCAGAGGTAAGTCAGGGGACAGAGATGGGGGAAAATATTACTCCCTCGCTCATAAACCGACAGCATCACATGGCACTAACTTCATCAGGCCAGAGCATATTATCTGGCAATACATCTGCCATGATTTCAATGTAACTCCTCCCTTCCCTTTCCCCCCCGACTCCAATGGAAACTCTGTATGTGATCTGACCGCAGGGTATGACCCCTCAGAGAGACACAGGTCCATTGAACGCTATTGGAGTCCTGGAATAGAAAATGCCACTTGCACCGGGGCGGCAGAAATGGGGGTGCAGGTGGGGAGCAGGAACAGGGAAATATTGTGGCGGCAGCTGCCATGAGTCCTGGGAGCCGGGAAGCAGGTAGTGGGACCCATCGGGGCTGGAGTGAGTCAGGGAGTAGGTAGGAACCCCTGGGCTGGGACCCTCCTTCCCAGCTTAGAGCCAGCTGCCTGCCCCCACCCTGCCAAGTGTCAGTACCTCACCTCACTCCCCCTCTTGTCCCTCTGCCCCCCATTTGCAGGGAGCTTTTCTCCCTCCCTTCCACTTTGCACCTCTATAGTTTCCTTGTGACCAAGGACATCAAAGCATTTCACTACATTAAATTAAGCGCCCCAACTACCTGTGAAGTAGGTAAGTGAGATCACCTACAGGTTCTGGATGAGGAAACTGAGGCACAGAGCAGCCAAGGGCTGGATTTTTAGAGGTGCTGAGAACCCAGTTCTACTGAAGTGAAGAGGAGCTGCAGGTTCTCAGCACTTTTGAAAGCATCAGGCCCTTGAAAATTTGCTAGAGGTCACATAGGAAGACTAGCAGAGCTGGAAACAGAGCACAGAGATCCCACCTCTCAATGCATTAAACCGTTCTGCCCCTTAAAAGCATACAGCGCAACTGGCAATCAGGGCTGACAAGAGGGACAGAGAGAGGAACAACTGTACTGGGGCTCCAAACTCAGAGGCCCCCCAAAATGACTAACGTCTGTGTAAATAAAGAAATGGGAGGGGTGGAGCCCCAACAAACGATGTACCGGCCCCCCCAACTTCTCTTGATGGGCCTGCTCCCAATTCAGGAGTAGCTCATTTGTCAACAGCGTCTAACGGAGGTCTACACAGATCACTGACAAAGGACAATAAAAGGTCACAAAGAAGAACACGGACTCTATGTTCCCTAGATTGAAGATAAGATGAATGAAAACAAGAATACACCCTTTGTTAAAACTATGTCATGTGTTAAATGAGCAACCCCCTGATCGTCCCCATCCAGCACTTTAATTAAATGGGTAGTAGCAATCAGGACTTTATTTCTCTTGCAACCTTAGAGGAATCAGTGCAGAGATGCTCTTGTAAAATTCATGCAACAAGTCACAGCTGTAATAAGAACTGCGTAACACCTGGTCATGGTTTTCCCTGTTATCCAGCCTTGAAAATACATGCCAGATCACAACCCCCATAACAACATGCAACGTAAACAACACTGGACGAAACATGTAAAAGATAATTGGAGGCTGGCCCTGGGGATTCAGAAAATATTTCCCTTCTTATAGTTTAGTTCTAATCCTAACACAGTGAGAGTCTTAAAAATGATTGATTTCTACATGAGAGACAAGGTGGGAGAGGTAATATCTTTTCTTGGCCCAACATCTGTTGGTGAAAGAGAAGCTTCTAGTTACGTGAGCTCTTCTTCAGGTCATGATATCCAAGTGTCTTTCATACGTCCACAAACCTCTCAATGTCCTTCACTTTAGACCCTAACTTACCATCATTTTGCACAAATTTGGAGTCTTGTTGCTTATTATTGGAAATTATTTCTATCAAACTATACAATAAATAAAATAATACCACCAAACACTAATACAGAACACAGATCTGGTAATGAGTGCTATATAAGGAACTTAAAACAGAGCAATTATCTACTACTTTTCTTCCAAATGGCTCAGGACCCTTAATAAGGGTGGATATTAACCCAATTTTCTAGGTGGGGAAACTGAGGCATAAAGGGGTAAAGTGAGTGACTTGCTCAAAGTTGAACAGCAAGTCAGTAGCAGAGGCAAGGCTATAGCATATATTTGCTGATTCTCAGATCTGGGCTCTCACCACTGGACATGTTGCCTCCTCACAACTTAAGGAATGGAAAGCTTTACCTTGGAGATGCCATTCTCATTAGCTTCTATCTTTTTCTTCATCTGCATCATTTGCCACATGTCAGCCACAGCAGATCCATTCAGAGAGCCGCTCTTGGTCCTCTCCAGCAAGTCTGTCCCAGAAGGCAATTTTTCGAGGGCAGCCATTTGCTTCTCAAGCCCTTGAACCTGTTCCCCTATTCCATGGACCTGAGACTTCACCCCATGCACCTGAGCCTCCACTCCATGCACCTGAGCCGCCACCCCAACCACCTTGGTCTCCACGCCATGCACCTGAGCCGCCACCCCAACCACCTTGGTCTCCACGCCATGCACCTGAGCCTCTACTCCATGCACCTGAGCCGCCACCCCAATGACCTTCTTCTCTAAGTCAGCATAGGGCAAGTCTTCTGACTCATCGCGCTTGCCCTTCCTCTCTTTCTCCTGCAGAGGCACAGGTTCCAGGGGCTTAGGTTTCTCATCATGCATCTCGGCTTTGACATCCTGCAGGTTGAGCTGTTTAATGATGGCATGGAGCAAAGTGTGGAGGGCATTAAAATTGACCACCCCGATCTCTGGCGTCCCTATGGAGAGGTCAGCCAATTCCAACAAGCTGATCAGAGCCATTGCCCCCCGACTTTAACTCCTGCCCGGTATCTGATGCCGTTACCTTCTCATTCAAATATAAAGATCCCCCCCCCCCAAATAGATCTAATGACTTGAGCCCATGGGCTCAAATAAGTTTTTCTTCACCTTGCGAGTTATTAAGCAAACAGTTAAAATCAATCCAGGCTGCTCGATCTTCTTCCCATAAGCCAGCTCAGCTGCACACTCCATCGAATAGCAATTTCCAGGGGAATTTTCCTTCCAGGGATTTCCCCCCAGCCTTTTTAAAGTTATTTATTTATTGACTTACATTTCCCTCGACCTGTCTAGGCCTGATCCTCTTGCCCCCCGCCCCCTCCCTCCTGGGCTAATGCCCCTGTCTCAGACACCTGCCGCTGCCATGCCTGACTATGGGCAGAAGCAGGGATCAGGCTGCTGGCAGCCCAGCAGAGCCATCTCCACCGGGACACACCAACCCCTCTGGCTCGGACCCGCCCCTTTCGCCCTTCCATTGGCTACCGAACACACCGCCCCACCGCCGGATTGGCCACAGCGGCTGCCCATGTGCCTTTGTTTACATCAGCGGGTTCTGATAGCTACGTTGTAGCGTCTGGAGTTGCTAGGCAGGGACGCAGCGCCCCCTAGACGTTCTGTGGCTCATTGCGCCTGGGGAAGTAGTCCCCCCCATCCAAGGCTGAAGTGAAGCGGCTCTGAAAGGCGGGGAGAAGGGCTGGATCCTGGCCCTACTCCTGGCCGGATTTGAAGGGCTAGGGCTAGGGGGTTGCAGTGGGCCTTTGCCTCTGCCTGCCTCCAGAAACACGTGGGTAGGGAGGGAGTTAATCTGGGGAATGGGCTGGCTGGGGGTTGGAGTGATGGGGAGGCAGCCTGGCTGCTGAGCTGGGAAGAATGGGCCATGGCTGCCCGAGGACAGAAGGGGCGCTGGGTAGGCGGTGGAGAGGCTCTGGAGGAGTGGGCAGGGGCCCTGGAACAATTTGTACAGTGGGGTTGCTAAGAGCCATTAAACCCTGTCGATGAGGGAAACCACTTCAAGCCAGTTCCAGCGCCGACGGGAGTGGGCTAGCTGGGGCTGCAGGCGGCTGGGCTCTAGCTGGTTTAGCTGCAGGGTCACCCTTCGGTAAAACTCATCAGCCTCTCCTCATTTTAGGGACAGCACAGCAGGCTGTCATGGAGGGTGACCTTAGCCTGAAATTGCTGAGCATGTCAGACTTTACCCACAGAACTGAACTGCTCCTCCATACTGGCTCCCAAATACGAACTGCCTCCTGAACGGCCCAGAGGGCTCGGTGTGAGCTTGCAAAAACAAAACTCAAGGAACTAGCCTTAAAAAGGCCACAGTAAATTCATAGGTGGCTCAACGTTCAGTTTCTGTGACAAATTCACACAGCCTAAGACCAACAGAAATTTGGTCTGCTGATTTCCCCCCCCCCCCCCAAAATTAATGGAAGCTAGTTGTTACTCAGTAAAACACAATCCTGGCTCATTTGCAACCCAGACCTTGCAGCACTGGGAACCGGACTATAGTGACTGCACGGCTTATTACCCACATGGAGGGAAATGCAAGAAGTAAACAAAGAGCTTAAGGAGTGAAAAATAAAATACATTCTAGAAATACTTGGTGTGTCAATAGGCTAGGGTTATTCGTACACAAGCAAAAATGTACGTTTAAAATATTTTTCTTATTTTGCACTGCAGTAGAATTTACTGAGCCCAACCCCATTGTGCTAAGCACTGTACAAACACAATGAGAGAGCCTCAGCCTCAAAGAGTTTATAGTCTAATTAGACAGGAGACAGAAGGTGGGGGAAAGGGATACAAAATATCAGCGTAAGACTGGGAACAAAGGGAAAGAGAGATGAAGTTAGTGACTACCCCAAGGTCACAAAATCCCAGTCTCCTGCCTCCCAGTTCAGTGCATTAACCACTAGACCATCCCTTCCTCCCTAAAATGTGCTATTTTAAAAACTAAGCGCGGGGGTGGGGGTAATCACATAACTCACCATCAGCTAATTTGATCAAACTCGAAAGTTGGTGCATGTTTCTCAGGTGCAGCAGCGTAGAAATTCTGCAAATGTAAATCCAATTAATGAAAACCTTGTTTAAAATAGGAATTGCCAGACTGGGTCAGACCAGCAGTTCATCTAGGCTAGTGGTTCTCAACCAGGGGTCCAGGGCAGACATGTCAAACCCATGAAAAGAATGCAAAAATTGGGCTTGTTTTTGGCTTAATGGGCTTGTGAGTTGCTTGTTGGCTAGTTTTTGGCTTGTAGCTTTTTTTTTTTTGATCAGCTCCCAGCAAGCAGGGGCTGGGGGGGGGGGGGGGGGCAAGCAGGGGGGGGGGGGGGGGGGGGGGTGGGGGGGGGGGGGGGGGGGGCCGGGGGGGGGGGGGGGGGGGGGGGGGGGGGGGGGGGGGGGGGGGGGGGGGGGCAAGCAGGGGAGAGAGTCGGGGTGCACAGCGGGCCCACTACAGTCCCAAACTGCATGCTGGGGGGATCTAGTCACATAGAGTGTTGGGGATTAGCTTGTTTTAGCCTTGTTTTGAAATGGGATTAGCTTGATTTTTGGCTTATTGTGAAAGTCGGCAACTGTGGTCTGAGACCCCCTGTGAGGCCACCAAGCAGGGCCAGCATTAGACTTGCTAGGGCCCAGGGTAGAAAGCTGAAGCCAAAGCCTGAGCAATGTAGCTTCGCGGGGGCCTCTGTGGCATGGGGCCCCAGGCAGTTGCCCTGGTTGCTAGCCCTTAACACCAGCCCTGGCTTTTATATGCAGAAAACAGATACTGTGGCACATGTGGGCTGTGGAGTTTTTATAGGGTGGGGGGGGGAGGGGCTCAGAAAGAAAAAGGTTGAGAACCCCTGATCTAGGCCAACAAACTGTCTCCAACGGGGGCCAGTACCAGCTGTGTCACAGGAAATAACCCCTAACTCCTTACTGTAGGGCTAACTCTTCCCCCAGGGAAAGTTTCTTCCTAGGCCCCAAGAGGCTGGGTTAGGCCCCAAAATTTAAGCGTTTATATGTTCTTTAAACATCCTGTTGGTTTTTGTTTGTTTTTTAATATTGTAACTAGGCCTGCGTACCACATAAATGCTATGTCCTTTTTTGAATATTACTGATCTCTTGGCATTATGAGATCTTGTGGCAACGAGTCCCACAGTAATTTTGTGCTGAGTGAAGAATATACTGTATTATCAGAAAATGTGCTTTGATAGTTTCTCCATGCTGACAGGCATATAGGATTCACAGCATCACATCAGTATCCCTCCTTCAAAGTTGTGTATTTTGTCTCAAAGTATTTTCTACACCGGTAAAAATATCACTTCGTCCACTGCTGCAGTACAGTCAGCTCTGCACTGGAACACAGCAGCTGTCTAGCAGTGCAGATCAATTTAGGACAGGAAGTAAATCTTTATCTGTATCCATCTGAAAGCACAGGACGTTAGTTTAGGTAAACGGATTGAAATCACCAAAATTTGAATTTGGCCAGGACAGTGATGTTAATCGATTACTCTTATGAGAGAAGCCATGGCCTCCCCCCTGGGCACTGTGAGGACTGTTACCGTATTGTTCTGAACCAGCTATAACTTGCCACCTGTTTTTAGGATAATGCTCCCAAACCTCAGTCAGTGGTAGTGGTCCTGTGCTTGTAACCCCAGCACAACTTTCTCCAGCATGACAGTTATTTCCGTGGATGGGAATCCTCCAAGGGTAGAGGCCTGATCCTATACCACTTGAAGTCAACTAAAGTTTTACTATGGACTTCCATGAGCTTTGGCTCAGGCCCTTCCCACACAAGGCTGGACAGTGTAGTTCAGTTTCTTCCAGCAGGACCGTTCTCTTGGACAGTGAAAACCATGCATTTAGTAATGTGACGGAGGAAAATATTTTCAGAGACATTCCAACTATTTTCCTGGCTCCAATCCCACTTGTCGTCATTTTTACCTTACGACAGTCTTCCATAAATCATCGTCCCTTAGGGTTGCTACGTAAGAACAAAGCTAAGGGGAGAGTTGTGATAGGATGTGTGTTTTTACAACCGCTCCACCCAGGCCCAAGGCAGGGAACAGTTATTCTGTGCACACATGGATTAACAGAGCTAGGGCCATAAATATTGATAGGAAAGGGGCTTCCATTTTCAGTTTTCCCCAAAACTAGAACCCATTAGCTTCAACACCAAATGAAAGATGCACAGATGCCAGCCTCACTCACATGGAGTATTAGGAAATGAATGCAAGCCAAACATTCTGGCCCTACTGCACATGCGAGGAGCCGGCCAGGTTCTAGCTTAAGTAACTCCCTTGCATAAAGGTATTACATGAAGTGCTCTTTAAATCTCATTTCCATATTGTATCAAGGCCCTCCAGACTAAGATAGATCCCAGCTGGGTTATTACTTTCAATGCATTAAAAAAAAAAAAAAAAAAAAAAAAAAGCAGTCAGTGGTTTTATTAGGACAGAGCCTCAACATCCAGCAGATGTCAGCACACCACATGAAATGGAGGTGAACATCTCCCCATGACAGTCTATACTCAGTGAGGGAAAGCACTTACCCCCACTTACGAACATCCATTGTAGAGTAATGTTGAGTTCTGACAGCTGCTCGCTTGCAGCCCTCCCAAAAGAGAGGGGACAGGGGATACAGAGGCTTCTGTGTTTTCTGTTCTTCTAACAAGACTGGTTATCCATAGCACAGAGAGGTTGCAGAAAAGTAGAAGGGGAAACTAATATCTTTTCTACAAATGTGACTATATTAAGGATATTTAAAAAACCAGCGAACCAACCTCACGTAATCCTCAGTGCAGAAGTGCTTGAGCACAAACTGAAGTTTAATGGGGAGTGTGTGTGTGAGGGGCAGGTGTTATTCTCTCCAAACCCATGGGCAGGTTTATAACAGGCTGAGCCAAAAACCTGCCATCTGGACATCTCTCCCACCCCTAAAACCGAGATTTTGCTAGGTTCAAACATTTGATCTGAATTTCACTGTCACAGTGGGTCTATGGCCCCAGTCACGATAGTATCTGAGCACCACCCTAATGTTAATGAACGGGTTCTCACAGCAGTCACAGGTAAAGAAATCCTCATTTCAGCAAAGGGGAATGGAGAGACAGAGATTCAGTGTCTTGCCCGCGGTCACAAGTCTTAGCGCAGGGCCCTAAACCTCAGGATGAGCCTTCCCCTGTTTTAACCTGCTTTACAGAAGTAAAAAATAAAATGCTTTGGGGCAGGGACCATATAACGTGCAGTCATTAAAATAGCAGTAACTCTGGGTTTTCGGTTAGGAAAAGTTCTCCAAGCAGATCTCCCTGGGCAGACTGAAAGGATAGCTCACGATACGTATACCACCACTTTGGGGATAGCCTCATCTGCTTTTATACCATTTATATTTCATTAGAAGGTGTTTTTTAGGCATTGCTGTTTGTAGAAAACTTTCCAGTCATCCAACACCAAGTCCTCTTCCTAAGATGGAAGCCAACCTGCCCGGAACAATCACTCGGAAGGTGCGATTGACTTCAGACTTCTGCCACTTGCCTGTGTCTTAGCACAAGGTAACATTCCGTTTAAATCACACCCTTAAGCCCCACGGTGTTGTTTTTTCTGCACATCCTCCATGCAATAGATCTGCAGGCACAGCAAAGTCTCCTTACTGCCATTTGGTGGCTAGGCAGGCAAAGAGCTGCATTGCAGGAACAGCTGGTCATGCTCATATTGTTGCCTCATCCTCCAGTACTCCACGCACTGCCATTTGTTTCATGCACCTGTGGCATCTTGTCATTAACCAAGATCATAAGAACTTTAGGAGAGCCTCTTTACTACTTATACGGTGTCTAACACAACAAAACCATGACTCCTGATTGGGGCCTCTTGGTGCAGTTTATAGAAATAAGTACCTCCCTCTGAAGAGGGCATTAATTCTGTGGCTTAATGACAACAATTTGAGCATCAATATCACTCATTTATCTACAGCAAGCAAGCGACACTCCATGCATCTGATGAAGTGGGTTTGTTAGTCTCTAAGGTGCCACACAAAGACTCCTTGTTGTTTTTGCTGATACAGACTAACAAGGCTACCCCTCTGAAACTGTCATTTATCATGGTAATTTTAGCAGAAACAGGTGCTCAGGGACCATCCACAGAGCCTGTGGAGATAAAATACTGCTTCCATCACCTTCCCAAATATCTGACTCTGTTCTAGGCATCACTATTGCCATGCCTTAAAACTAAAATAAGCCAAGTTTCCTCTCCTGAAGTTTCAGGCTCACCACTTCCATATACTGCAGAGATGGCTGGGGAGACAAACCCAAGGCAGGCTCCTCTGCTACCGCCCTCATTTAAACCCCTTTTATAACAGGGAGAATTACTGCAGTGAGATCCTTCCCTCTTCCCCTCCATGGTCTTGGTATTTGCTTAGTCACTGAACTGGAAGTTCTCAGGGATGACCATTAGTAGGAGAGAGCAGTAGCCAAGTCTTGTTCAAAAGAAAACAGATTCTCTCTCCCCCCCCCCATTTAAAAACAGAAAAGGCTTAAGGCTCCTAACCCAGGTATACTAATAAATGCAGGATCATGCCATATCAGCTTAACCTATAGCGCTACAGCAGGAGGCCCTTGCGGAGGTTACACAAGCCATAGTATAGTATAAACCATATACATTCATCCTAATGAGTTATTTTTTCCTGCACATATTTATGGAAATTACTCAAAGCCACCCACCTTTCCAATAGACATGCAGGTACAGGAAAGGCTTATTACTAGCAATGAAATCAAAATAAAGCTGCAGAAGTGATTGTCAACATTAGAGTGAAGTTTAACCTAGTGCAAAGAAGCTAACCAGGGCCCTTTGCACCACATAACATCTGTATTAAAAGTTTAAGTGGAGTTTAGTCCCTGGGGTAACTAACTCTTAGGGCTTGTCTACATGGCGAGTTAGTGCATAGCCAGCCAAGGTGTGAATCTACAGCAAGCAAGTCTCAGAGATGGGTCTACAGACTCTGGCTCATGTGATGCTCCTCAGAGCCCATGTGTCTATACAGCGATTTTTAACACCAGAGCAGGAGCCTGAGTGCATAGCCCCAGGCTCAGACTTGCTGCCGTGGGTTTCTGCTTGCCATGCTGCTGTACCATTAAAGAGCCTTGTTCTGCAATCCATTATGTATACTGAACTTTTGAATGGTCCCCGTTCAAGTCAAAGGGACTATTGCTTGAGTAAACACTACTCAGTGCAAGCAAGGGGTTCAGAATCATGCCCACATGACCCAGCCAGGCTGATCTGCATGGGTGTACATAGAGATTAAAATTAGCACCTTTTGTCAGAAGCTAGGAAGACGACAAACCCTGAACTGCAACTGTCTCTACTAATGCTGTTGTCGCTGTAGCAGAGGCCAGTTTCCATGTCGGGCAGCTCATCCAGCATAAACATTAAAAAGTTTGATTGGTTGGAGACTCAAACCTCAGGCAGGATTCCTTGCTCTAGGATCAAAAAGAAAAGCCATGACCGAAATAAATTCTTTCAGTCATTTGACAGGCATTACACCTGCTAGCACAGATGACTTAATACAGGCACCATCTGCAAGGAGGGCAGTACAATTCTTTGCAAAGACACAAAAGATGTAGAAAATACTTTCCACCCTACGGATTTAAAATGTTAGCTGGACTTTGACCCTGTAGAGGATTAGACAGCTGTGACCATGAAATTTAGTAAGGGATATATATATATGCTATGGTCTTCCTGAATTTGATCTGTTACTGAACGTTTTGCTTTGTAAGAGTCGTCCCCTATTGCTCTGCACTATGATGTGCCTTAGCTCAAAGGAGCTCTAATGGCGTTAGAATATCATAGGCATCAAATCCTTATGGTGATCATATGCTTCATGTGTCACAGAGCTAAAGGACCAAGAAACATGCAATGGAACCAATGCAAATAGTGATACTATGCATACTCAGCAGGCTTGTGTCTGGGCCATTGGAGTGCTTTTTGCAATAAATTTCAGAGAAACACTCAGTTGAAAATGTAGAGTTTATTAGCATCCACTCTGGGAATTTCTCTACGGCTTTCTAACAGACACAAACATGAGTGCTCATGTCACTTTTTCCAAAGAAATTAGCTAACAGCATAATCTAGATCAAGCAGATTTTATGAACTCTATACACATATGCCAACCACACAGGTGTTTTCACTCTGCCCTGGACAGGAAAAATGCATGAACATAAATACATCTGCAAGAAAGAGGTGCCCCAGGGCTTTCATTACCTTCTCCTGTGTCCTTTACTCACTTCAATGCAGACTGCAAAGACATAAGTATAGTTCTAAAGCAGCTTACACATTGAGAGATTCAATTTGGAAAGGCTCTTCTTCGTTAGAGATTATCAAACTACAACCCTAACGGAGATTTAAGCCATGTGCAGAAAGCAGACATTTATAAGCCACCAAGACCATTTTGAAAGTTTGAATTTGGGAGATAACGGAAGCTCAGTTTAAATTGCTTCCTCTCCAGTACTGTGCATTTAAACTGAGCTTCTCTCCGTTTTTTGAGATATCAAACAAGAGCATGAAGGATCTTCACTCTTCCTATGGCCTCAGTTGAGGGTGGTTTCAGAAAGTGGATGCTAAACACATTACTAAATGGACTTCTAGGAATTCCATGACATCCTGAAGTAAAAAGCCATATCAACATGGTAAAATGTAGGAGGGGAACAAAAATGCATATATTTTACACATGCTGCTAAATAATTCTCGAAAGTAAAATACTCCAAGAATCTTGAGAAGACTGTTTAGAACCTGAGTGATCTATCAGCAAACAAACAAATAAATGAGAACTCCCCATCCCCCCCCACCTCCTTCACCTTAAAATCAACTCTCAAAGTAATACCATCATGTAGCTATTTAGATCATTAACCTCTTCCCCTAGTCAGGCACTCTCAGCCAAGATAACTTCTGAGAAAGGTGGCAGATGGTGGGTTGAGAAAAGAATAGGCCAATTTTCTGTTTTACAAGAATAGAACATTTAAATTTTCAGGAGTTTAAAACCAAAACAGGAAATCTAAATTTATTGCTTTTTAATATCAGGATTGAGTTAGAGGGAGAACACAGGAAATGGGAGGTGGGATGGGAATAAAGATGACATGGGCAGATAGACCAAGACTTTCTGAATGGCACCACTGCTATAAGAAACTAAATCCTACAAGGCCCCCTAAACCCCAACGCTGATAACTGGCAAAGCCATAACGATAATCAAATCTTTCAAAAGGCAGAGGAAACTGGGTGGGAGAGGCCTTCATCTAAAAAAAAACAACAAAAAACTGACAGCACACCCTGTAATGATGGCAGCCACCAGGGCTGGATTCCATGAAAGAAAGAAAAAAAAAGAAAAAAAAAGACTCAGTAAGTTCAATGCCAAGCCAGCTGTAGTTCAGGCAGATGCACTGCAAGCTTCCACATAGCTCTTCTGATGCATTTTAATCCTCATTTGCAATCTCTCATATTGCAATTCTGGGCCTTGTGAGCACAGGCTGCCAATTGGGCCAAACTGGTTGGGGATTTTGTGATGTGACCGATTTATGATTATGGCCCAACCAAATTCATTCTGACTTGTGTCCCATGACAAGATTTGAACAGAGACGAATCTGAGGCGAGAGGGCAGCCGACTAATGAACTGGGCCACTTCACCCAGGGTAGGGTCTACCTTAAAGTAATTAAAAGGGGATATGAGGAGAGAATGTTTTCATGTTTGTAAAACTGGCTATCGCTAGGAACAGTTGTAGCCTAGTACTAATTAAGAACAACGGGACATGAGTATTTATGATTTCTTCACATACATGCTTGTCAGTCAGTCCCTTCAGTAATACTTAAAGTATGGTACCAGGTTAAATATAACTGTCAGCAGCCCTGAGGAGCCACATACATAAAGTCATGGTAATGGAGTATAGTTGTGACTTTTTCTAATACTTAGTGAACAAAGTCACTAAATTAAGAACAGTCCCGTATATTGCTTACAAGAAGATTCAGTCTGGAGGTACAGATCAGCAGCTGGATTCCAGAGAGAAGGCAAGGTGCTCCTGAATCCATAGTTCCATACATGCTCAGTGGCTATGAGATAGGAAGCTAGTTCTATAACATGCACTTCACTCGACTGAGGACCTTTTGTTTGCTGAACATTCAAGGCTCTTCCTGGACTCCCAGCATAAACACGTGCTCTTTGACACGTTTAGAATTTGTTGTACATTGAAGTGCGAGTGAAATATGTAGGTAGAAGTTGAAGGACAAGTAATACTATAAACAAGCCCCTGCTGGACAAAGCAATCAATCTGCACTGTCCTCTCCCAAGCAATAGCCTCAAACTACTGATCACAGAGCCAAGTTGAAAATATTCTAGGTTTTGGTGGCATGCATATTGACCTGTCCTCCTACATGGCGGATGTTTTTGGAATATACCCTTGGATCTTATTACAGCCCAGCAAAACTCATCACAATTCACTAGGATCGCTTTCCCAGCCATATACTCCTTGCCAACAGCCAAGGATGTGTGTCACTTGGAAAAGGAGCTAGCAACAAGGCCTCTCTGTCTAGAGGCAGGAGTTCAATGGGTGTTTCAGAAAACAGGTTTAAAGCATCTACATTTTCTTTTACTTTACAGGGCTGCCCCATCAATGTATTTAACATATTTACAACAGACCAAAATGGCAGCTGTCCACAGAGAAAAGGTCCAAAATAAAAATCCTATGCTTTTTAGCTGCTTGAACATTAGAGTTTCAGAAAGTATAGTCATCTCTGAGGCAGACATGCAAAGTTTCCCCCATACAATTCTGCCAGGGTATATCAATCCCAGGCAACTTCTGAGCCAACAGCCAAAAAAAAAAATCACAAATTGTGCTTAATTTTCAATGTAGACAAGTGTTCCAGCAGGGATCAAACTCACATTACTTTCCCCGGAGTTGTGACAAGAATCCAAGGCTCTAGAGACAAAGGTTGACATATTCTACTACTATGTTCCCACTCCTGCTGAGATAAATATATTTAAGTTGTTACAAACACTGACAAATCTAATTTATTTAAGGATTAGCTGCCACTGGGTCATTCTAGTCTGCCACTGTTGAATTTACTTACAGCCAATAATTTCATAAAAATAAATCTATGCTGAATAAATGAAATTAGAAAAGGCTACAAAAGTTGGCACGGGGTTTTTCTGCACATCAACACTACAGGCAGCACCCTACTTGCCCAGGCAGCTTAAATGAAGTGTTCCCTTCTGTATTCTACAGTCAATCCATAGACTAGAAGCAGCATCAAAATCTTTACTTCATCAGTCCATGTGCAGCAACAAGACTTCCAGATTCCCCTCTCATGAGACTACAGCTTTGTTTTAAAGGGTGAGAGGCAGACACTAAATAGCTTTCAGGCAACTTTAACTTACAATTCAAAGCCTCTCTATTTCCTGATCAGAACTAAAATGTAATCCTCCCTGCAAGGTGAACAGAAGAGGCTGCAGGTATCAGGGCTGTTCAATTTTACTTTTGCTATTCAATCTCGTGGCTTCAGTCCTTAAACATCCTACACCCTCCCCCTAGCAGAAGAAACAGTTGTGTTATGTCTATAATTTATGGCATTGCATTTTCATGCACATTTCCTTCTCCCTTCTCTTCAGGAAACCCAGGACAAGGGCAACATTGCAATCTAGTCATCCACGGTGATGTTGCGGAAGAGATAAGCCATGGACTCCCCATTGTGGATTCGTCGGATGGCTTCAGAGAGGATCAAACTGATATCCACAGTCTTTATCTTGGGGCACTGCAGCTTCTGAACTTCATGAGGAACTGTGTTGGTCACCACCACCTGTAGAGAGATAGAAAGGAAAGAACATTACAACTGCCACCAACACATCAATTCAGATTTAACAGCTACCTAAGAATAACTCTGAAAATCAGTTGTATCTGAAGTTTCTCTGGGTAGTTAGAGGATTTGGGGTAGGTGTAAATATCACTAATATTATATGATTTAAATGACAGATTTTTCAAGGCTGATCATTTGAAGAAAGGGGCAACATCAGTGATGCTCTGCATGAAGTTCCTCCATGTGGACTAGCAAGTCTGATTACATCATAGGTTCTTGACCACTCAGGGTGGAATATTTGATGGCTTGATCCAATAATACCCCACAAAGTCCATGGCCAGACAGGAGAGGCAGAGAAAAGTAAAATAAATATTACAGGAAAGCGCAAACATGCAAATGGGATGTGATGGAGAAGCATCCATGTGAATGGTTTTGCTAGAGGATAGTGTCTGGTGCCAAAGGCTCCTTTATTAAGGTAACTCAGCATAATTTCCAATGGTGGCTGTGCTTTAGACCCTCATCCAGATAGGTATTAATAAGTTTATATGTAGATGGGAAATCTACATAGAGGACAGACTCTTAAGGGGCCATTTGCCTTTGAGCTAAATGAGATTTTCCATTCTCATCTTCTAAAAAATGGATAACAACCCATTTCTGATAACTATATTAGAAGCCTCATTTAACGTCCCCATTACTCTCACTCCTGGATCTTTCTTGTCATCTAGCAAAGGCTAGCTTTATTTTCCTCTCAAGTATATTATGTAAATTTGATGAATTGTTTCACTCATGGAAAAATGAGCATTAGTCTCAGGTAAAAGCTATTCAGTGCAAGCAGAGGCTAAACTTACCCCAAATAAAGCTTTGAAAAATCATCCCAAACCCAGTCCCAGTCAGAATAGGTAACGTTTATTGCATGCTGAATTGTATGTTGGTTGGTTTTGTGATACAATTTTTACTAGGTAACAGTCTGTGATGAAAGTCATTTTACAACTGTGACCTGGAACCTTGCTGTCTGGAGGCAAAAAGCTAGTGCGTGAATCCATGTGGCCACCGTCCAACCTTTTCCCATCTCCACAAGACAAGCAGCAGTGACATACCTCATCGACTGCGGATTCCTCGATTAGACGGGGTGCATCTGCAGATAAGATTCCATGAGTGGCCATCACAAAAATCTTGTAAGCACCACGCTCTTTCAGGATTTCTGCAGCTGCTACAAAGCTTTCCACATCATCAATAATATCATCCTAAGAGAAACAAACAAACCCCACAATCAGAACCAGGAAGTTACCACTTGAAAGAAGACAGACTTTGATCTCTTCACATCTATAGCAGCAGAGTCTGTATATATTTGAGGAAGTTAGTGTCTACCTTGACTACTGCTGAAGATCCTTTATACACCCAGGCAGAACCCACCAGCTCTGATAATTAATGTAATTTTATTTATTTGCAGATATTTCTATAGTTCTCACCACTGTAGTATTTGAGTGCCTCGCACACAATGACTTAAATCTCAGCTCCAGTGTGAGGTATGGAAGGAGTCCCATTTTAATGAAAGGGAAATGTGAGGCACTGAGATTCTGACTTACTCAAGGTCACACAGGACGTTTGTGGCAGAACTGGGACTAGAACCCAGAAGGCTTGGACTTTCAGTCTTGTATCTAAAGGAGAAGACTATCCATCCTCTCAATGATACCAAAACCCCATGCCACCCATGTCAACAGCAGTTCAGCAGGGTGAATGGAGACCAGCAGCAAGTGATTTCCATTCGGAAGTATTCATTTTTGGGTTCTGGTGTAACTGGGCAGGAAAATTTGAGGGTCCACATCCCCACGTTTTGAACACAGGGCTGAACACTGGATATTAATAGGTTCTGTCTGTCTTTCCTATTTAGATACACAGGAAAGCTGGAGAGAGTTGAGGAGAGGATGGAATGTGAACATTCATGTTCTGACACGATACTGTCGTGTCATTTCTACTCCAGAACAGAAATCCCAGCTACATGGAGGCATAAATATTTAGAGATGGAATGGAGAAAAAGATCCCACCCCACTGCTCTTTCAGTCTCGTACCACAATGATGGCGATTCGTCCCCCAACATCTCCGACTACAGTTATTGGTGGCTTTTCTTTGGCCATCATCACTAAAAACAAAGCAAAGCCTAGTTAGATTCCATACATGGCAGTATTGCTGCATGCATATATCCATTTATTGCACTGCAGGACAGGCTCCCACTTTTTTCAATTAAACCTTGGTGCATCAAGTTTAATATACACGTGCATACTTCTTGCAATTTATATGTATATACCCCATAAGACCCACATAACTTCAATTTTATAAATCACTTTAAAAAGGGAGAAGTAGAGGAGCTTAATAAGAAATTAAGAGTCTGATTTCCAGAGGCATCAAGCACCTGCATCTCTCACTCACTTCAACTGAGCCAGCTGGTGCTTAGCATTTTTTTCCCTTTAAATGTCTTAAAATTCCTCATGTCAAGGCAGCTATGATGCAGCTGTTGGTCCAAGTGCAGCTCAAGCAGTGGTGCTGCTCTCATCTTAAAGTGCACTTCTGCTCCAAAAAGTGACTAAAAATGGGTGGTGGGCTTCCACATTTAGCTTCCTTAAAGGATATTATCAAACGTCCCTGGTTTACAAGAGGTAGTTTTCTAATTACTAGCCATGCAAACTGATCTGGGGATGAGAGACTCAAGCTGGGTTCTTTCCTTCTCTTCTATCCCCAATAAAGTGTCCTGCAGACCAGAAAAGACCCTTTATGACACCTGCATATGTTCAGGGCCGTTCTTAGGCATATGCAGCATACGCGTAGCACCAGAAAATTTGGGGCACCGCTGGGTCTTAGTGTCCACCCTTCCGCCTCTTCCTATCCCTGGTCTACCCTTCCTGCAGGCTCCCACCACAGCTGATTGCTGCAGCCTGGTAAGTCTTCCTGGGAAGGGGAAGTATTTAAAAGTGAAAAAGCCTCCAGCCTGCCAGACCTATTAGCACAACATTAAAACTGTTAAAGAGCCATTCAAGTGGTAATGAAGCCATTTAATAGGCATTTGCCAACCCCCAGGTATATACTGTCAGTTTCTGAATTTACTGACAAAAACAGTTGTGCATTACTGTAATATTTACTCAGAACATGTTAGTCTACAGGACCTTAGTTTAAAATTTGCTTTAAAAATATTTCATTAGTGTGTTGCTGAAGATTATAAAATCACATCTCTAAAAAAATCCTTGCATAGATTTTTAGATGCACAATCTGAGTATTCATCTTTAGCCTTAAATGCTTGGATCTTCAGACATAGGGCCCCATAGATCCTAAGGACGGCTCTCCATACGTTCATTGCTTTCAGTAGCATAGGTGACTGGAATTTTGTAATTAGTGTTCAAAAGAAGGACAAATAGAATCCAGCTCAATCTTAGCACTACAAACCCAACACAGGAGTAAAAAGCAGTAAATACACTTATTACTAAATTCTGTAGATGACATATTAAAGGATCAGATCTGTTGAGTAAGAAGGTGCCAATCCCTCTCCGCCTCACCCCCCCCCCCCCCCCCCCCCCCCCCCCCCCCCCCCCCCCCCCCCACACACACTTCAAAGAGCTGTACTTTCATATGGATCTGTGGCATGCAGAAACTACATGTACCAACAGGAAACGCTCCATCTTGAGGCAAGCAGTGTCAGTATCAAGGTGGAGCATCATATGATATGTACTGTCTACTTTGCACTTATATTTTGGATTTAAAGACAAGCCAGGCAGCCATCTGCTCCACAAAGTGGATGTGGCCCTCAGACTGCTGGCAAGTTGTTAATAAATCCCTCACCTGGGCAAGGATTGGCCACCCTTGAGCCAAGTACATTTAAGAAGTCCGTCCTCTGACAATGAACATTTTGATTTATAACACAAGTCTCAGGGCATGTGTATGACACAAAAAAGATATCTAAGGGTATGAAATGTACATTGCATGAATCTGGTGAATGGATTTAAATGGCATGAATCATTGCTCAAATGCAGTAGTAAGGAAGTGATACATATCAGCCCAAGCAAGCCCATCATGAAAACTTTCATATTACCCCATTTAAAATTCTACATATGCAACACCTTTTACATAACTGCTTTAGAAATGATTGAGGGGATTAGAGTATTTTAAAATAAAACTTCACTGATACTTTTTCATAGCCTCCCACTGTAAAGATAGGTGCTTCAATTACTATGATTCAACTGTACAGGCTTCAGAAAAGTTAAGAACTTTCAGACACCTAAAAAATATTTTTTTTGAATATATTGTAACAAAATGTATGCACTTGTCTAATACCTAGCATTCTACCAGGGCAGAAAGAAAAGCCTTATCCTATTACCAAAAAAAGGGATTTTAAGCTAATGGTAAGGAAATCACTTTTAGTCATACTGGATCAGGATATCTCACCTTAAACTGACTGAAAATACCCCTCTTGCACAGACTAATAGAATACTCTTAAAATGATGGCTAAGATACTCTGTAGTTTGGAATGTTAGTAGCTTTGGCAGAGGTGGATATGTGGCAGAGTATAGGTGAGGCAGATTTAGGTGTACGATAAATGTGATTTATGGGGACCACAGTTTCAAATGTATACGGCTACTACATGAAGTATATAAAACAGCACAGTGTAATGAATCATATGTAAAGGACTCATTTTCCTTTAAACCTTACTCAAATTTTAAAAAGCCAAAGAATTATGTTTTGAACAGAATAA
Source organism: Platysternon megacephalum (assembly GCA_003942145.1). Taxonomy (NCBI): domain Eukaryota; kingdom Metazoa; phylum Chordata; order Testudines; family Platysternidae; genus Platysternon; species Platysternon megacephalum. The sequence goes on along the minus strand of QXTE01000220.1, from coordinate 2,384,516 downwards.
GTCAGTCAGTGCTGAATTTTAGTTTAGTTTAATGTCTCAGTTAGGCAGCTAGCTTGAGTCCTAACCGAAGTGCTCCTTGAAGCAGAGATTCCACAGTCACTCTAGAATTGTTTTCTACAGCTTGCTTGCCAATACATAGAGAGACATGAGTGTAAAGGGAAAAAAAGTTCTCGTAAAGGGGAGGGCAGGAGGAAGGGTACTTTTAATAAACCAGGATTACACTTCACAAGAGATAAGCAGGCTAAAATATTTCAACTGCAGGCCCTACCTACCAGTTTTGATTAATTATTAATCTAGTTCAGATAATAAAACTCTTGGTAGGAAGGACTGAGTTATCAAATGCCCAAAGGATTACATCTGGCTCCCATCCCAACCTTAACATACATTCCACAGATGAACAGGGTTCTGCTTACAGCAGACAGGCCAGGGAGAATTCCTTTCAGAAGGATGGTGAATGGATCTTAGAGTTGAAATTCAGCACTATTTTACTGGCAAACATGTAACTCTTCATCTGGAGTTTGCACCTTTGCATAACAAATGAAGTATTCCTTACCAGTAATTTCATCTCCAAACTATGCTCAGAGTTTTGACAGTCAGCTACCAATATTAGCAGCAATTAGTGTCCTTCCTTCCTTCTCTACATTTAAATGCTATATTTAAGCCTTTTTTTTTTTTAATTATTTAAAGTAGGGTAGGCAGCATGTAGACCTACCCGATTCCTAAAGAGCTGTTCTCCCTTTTTCTTGATCAATTATCTCTGTAAAGAAAAGAAAAAAAATTGCAAGCCAATATCCACCCATAACCACATCAAATCTCAAAAGAACTTCGATTGCTCCAATGTGAGGTAAAACACATGCCGAAGTCATTGTGGTCAGTTTCTCCCTCTCCAAAAACCTCAGTCATAGTGACATTTACAAGTCAGAACTGCTGGGAGATGGTGGCTTGAAAAATTGCTCTAAATAGTAAGTGAACATTTTCCTCCCAGGTACAAAACCTTTGTTTCTATGTAGTTGAAAGAGGCAAACAAAGTTAAAAAAAGTAGGCCAGACTTGGATATCAGTTACTATGGTGTAAGCCCAGAGTCACTCTAATTAATTATATTTACAGGGATGGAACCAAGATCAAAGTCTGGTCCAAGGACTGCAACTGCTTCTGAAGAGTCAGGAAGCTGGTTTTAGCGTTTCTAGTATTTTTTTTTTTAAAAGGGTCATACACCAAATGAAGAGTAGTCATTTTTATAAATAGGAACATGAAAAATGTTTCAGAGAATATGTGGAAAAACCCAATTGCTCAGCAAAAAGCTCTAATCTTTGTAAAGGCTTATTCCTCTGATTTAAGTGCTGGATACAATTATCACACTTCATCAGGGCCGCCCAGAGGGGGAGGCAAGTGGAGCAATTTGCCCCAGGCCCCGCGAGCCCTGGCCCGGCGGCGGTCCGGGTCTTCGGCGGCGGGGGGCCCTTCAGTGCTGCCGAAGACACGGAGCGACTGAAGGGCCCCCCGCCGTCGAAATGCCCCGCGAGTCCTGGCCTGGTGGCGGTCCGGGTCTTCAGCGGCGGGGGGCCCTTCAGTCGCTCCGGGTCTTCAGCGGCATTTCGGCTGCGGGGGGCCCTTCAGTGCTGCTGAAGACACGGAGCGACTGAAGGGGCCCCCGCCGCCGAAATCCTGGACTGCCGCCGGGTGAGTACAAATGCCGCAGCTCCCCTGTTTTGCCCCAGGGCTCCTGAATCCTCTGGGCGGCCCTGCACTTCATTAAGAGTTAAAAATAATCATTTCATCTGGCATAAGGAAATGGCATTAACCTGTGCTCAAACTTGCTGTTCTCATTCAGTGTCCAATACTTAGGAATATTGTGGTGGTTTCAGTTCAGAGGCAACAAAAAGTTATCACAGTTTGTGTGTGTTAAACTTACATTCACCAAGTAAAATAATGCTGTATTTACAACAGGACAACAGAAGAACCAACAACAAATAGTTATGCAAAGTGATGCATCTAGATAAGTACAGATTTTTTTTTATGCCCCCATTCTAAATACAGAAGAGGAAAAAGCCCCACAAGTTCACTCAGTTTTTTTACCCTAGTGCCTTTGCTTATGACAGCCTGTTTGGTTATTGGTTTGAGTGGCATATTGCTTACATACATCTGGTAGCAAGCCAAAAGGCTACATGAACGATTTAACATGTTACACACATTTTCAGAAGGGAGAGTTGGCAAGCACAAACTTATGTGCATTTGTTAAAGCACAACAGTCAGCTGCAAGCTTGAACACAAAGGCTCCATAAACAGCTACAAATACAAAACAGAACAGCCTTATATGTCCTGTATTAAGGGCTCAAAGATTTCTGGTATTTTGAATTTTTAGCAGAGCAGTTTAAGAAGTGCATTCAAAAGTGTCCAACTATGGCACTTTAATACAATATAACTTTCCCATGTGTCACTGAGTCAAACAGACAGTGGGTCCTGCGATGCTCTCTGGCAGGAGGGTAAAACATGAACCAAGAGCAGGGCCCATGAATTAAAGGCAAATAATCCCATAGGAGCTGGTGTTTGGGCCAAGAGTAGAATGTGGCTAAGGCCAGCTGACCCACTAGGAAGCCCACCCACAACTGCATGGACCATAGTTATCTTTGCAAAAGGCCATGCATCTCCATGTAGGTCTCTGATTCCTACTCCCACTTAGGTCACATCTACACTGCAGCTGAGAGGCGTAATTCCCATCTTGGGCAGACATTCACACGCTAGCTCTGTTCAAGCTCACGCACTAAAAACAGCAGCATGACTGTGGAGGCAAAGGCAGCAGCTTGGGCTAGCCCCGACTATATATCTAGTATCTCAGACAGGGTTGTACTTGCGTGGCTAGTCTGAGCTGCAGTGACCACACTGCTATTTTTAGAGCACTAGCTCTATCACAGCTAGTTCATGTACGTCTACCGGAGCTGGGCATTACACTTCCCAGCTGCAGTGTAGATATAGCCTTGGACACAGACACCTTTCTGTCTGTTCAACCACCACTCTAGCTCACAAAACTGGAAATCCTGCACCAATTTCTGGTGGGAAATCCACGCTCTACAGAAAGGAGCATATGTCCAGGTGGGCGGCTCCTTCCCAGGAATACCCCAACTTTCTAGTGCCTACCTTAAATCCAGAAGGGCTTCTACAGAATCAAGGGTGTAATTCTGGAGAATTTGCTTCCTCCTTTGGCAACTAAGGAAATTTTCTGACCCTTTTGGTTCAAGGGAACCCAAGTTCTATGTTAGTAGTGTATGCTATGTTTTATAGAGCTAGTTAGATTCTATTCTGCTTCACCATCAAAACTAGCAGGAAACTTCCACGTCCGGTTATTTTTGTTACTGGTGCAAAAGGAAGAAAAAAAAATCCAGCGTTACTCAGACCCTAAGGGTTTTGCTGAAGTGGCATTTTGGAAAAACCTCTTGACTTGTAAACAGAACTAATTGGATCAGGAAGAGTCAGAGGATCGATACAGGACCTCACAATGCCACTTTTCCTAACCCCAACTGCACTTTAATTTTAGCACAGTGAAGAGCAAATACATGGTACTCGCTACAAATTACAGACTTTATGGATTTTTCTTGAAACAGATACTTCTTTGTTGTTTTGTAGCCTAGGTAACAGAGCCCAGCACTTGCTCAAAACCAGGTAGCAAGTAAGACTCAAAGGCTGCAGAGAATCAACAAATAATTTACATAGAAGCACTACTGGCAAGGAGCAAGGCTCACCCCAGAAATTTACCCTGTTTTCCCCCTTTTTAGTCAACTTCAGAGTGGCATAATTTGATTGTTTGACATTTCTGTTTCAGGCACTGAAGAATGCAAGGTAATTAGTCAGGCATCAAGTTTCTAGGATGGATAAATAAGGAGGAAGGTGAGAGACACCAGCTTAGCTCATGTCTTGATAACAGTGGACTGAAAGCATTTCTCTCCTGAAACCATATCTACACTGGATTGGACAAACCTATGTGCAGGCTACCATTAAGGAGCACTCAATTTAAGCCCCAAATCTGATCTACCTTAAGTTTGTTATAGAATCACAAATGTAGGGCTGAAAGGGACCTGGGGAGGTCATCCAGTCCAGCCCCCTGCACTGAAACAAGATCAAGTAAACCTAGACCAGGGATTTCAAACACGCGGCCCGCAGGGCTCTTGCGTGCGGCCCGCCAAGCTCCCCTCGCGCCCCTCCCCCCCGCCGGATTGCCCCTGTGGCGCTGCGAGCCCCACGCTGCTCTCTGCAGCAGCCAGCAGCACAGCCCCTTCCGGCCGGGGGGGGAATGGCTCCTGCATTGCCTCCTTCCAGGCACCGCCCCCCGCAACTCCCATTGGCTGGGAACAGGGAACCGCAGCCAATGGGAGCTTCGTGGGAGGTACCTGGAGGAGCAGCAAGAGGAGCACATGTACGCAACCCTGAGCCCCTCCCCCTCCCCCAGGGGCTGCAGGGACACGGTTCCACCTGAAACGGAGCAGCGCAGGGGGACAGAACAGGCAAGGAGCCTGCCCTGGCGCGCGCCGCTGCCACCCTGGAGCCGCTCTAGGTAAGCGGCGCCGGGCTGGAGCTCGCTCCCTGAACCCCTCCTGCACCCCAACTCCCTGCCTTGAGCCCCCTGCTGCGTCCCGCACCCCAACCCCCTGCCCTGAGCCCCCTGCCGCACCCCGCACCCCTCCCGCACCCCAACTCTCTGCCCTGAGCCCCCTGCCACATCCCGCACCCCTCCTGCACTCCCTGCCCTGAGCCACCTGCTGCACCCTGCACCCCTGCCGCACCCCTCACCCTCTTGCACCCCACACACCAACTCCTTGCCCTGAGCCCCCTGCCGCATCCCGCACCCCTCCAGCACTCCCTGCCCTGAGCCCCCTGCCGCACCCCTCACCCTCTTGCACCCCACACACCAACTCCCTGCCCTGAGCCCCCGTCGCACCCTGCACACCTCCTGCACCCCCTGGGGGCAGCGTTGGGGTGGGGACTTCGGGGAAGGGGTTGGAATGGGGCGGGGAAGGGGTGGGAAGAGGTGGGGCAGGGGCGGGGCCTCATGGAAGGGGTGGAGTGGGGGCGGGGCCAGGGCCAGCGAGGGGGTGCGTGTGTCAGTGATGCGGCCCTCGGGTCAATGTACTCGTCCTCGTGTGGCCCTCGTGGTCATTTGAGTTTGAGACCTCTGACCTAGACCAACCCTGACAGGTGTTTGTCCAACCTGATCCTAAAAACCTCCAATGAGGGGGATTCCACAATCTCCCCTGGTAACCTAGTCCAGAGCTTAACTACCCTTATAGTTAGAAATTTTTTCTTAATATCTAACCTAAATCTCCCTTGCTGCCGATTACACCCGTTACTTCCTGTCCTACCTTCAGTGGACATGGTGAACAACTGACCACAGTCCTGTTTACAACAGCCCTTAATGTATTTGAAGACTTATCTGATAAACAATCTCTTCTGGATTTTCAAGTACTTTAAAACCTGCAATCACCATCAACGTAAGCCTTAACACAAGATCTACATGCTCTACCCCTGGGGGGATTCTGCGGGACTGCACACCCGCAGAACCCCCCTCCCCCCCTAATCATTTCCTATGTTTCCCTGCAGAAAATGGTAGGGAAGCAAAGGGAAACCACGTGGGGGTGGGTGGGGACCATGAGCGCAGTTTTTTAGGGGGCACACAGGGTTACATGCCACTGCCCCCCTCATTCTGCAAGCGGAGAGCTGCCCAGTTGACAGAGGCTGTCTGTGTCCCCGCACAGCTGATTCTGCAGCTGAACGCTGCCTCCTGGGTCCTGTGCCAGCCGTGCTTCCCTTCTGTGTGCTGGGAGCCTTCCTGTTTTCTATTCTGCAGTGGGGCTGGGTAAGGGGGAGGGGGAAAGAGGAGGTGGAATAGGGCAGGGGGAGAGGAATGTGGGAGTGAGGGAAAGGGGAAAGGGGATAGGGGCATCACAGGGGGAAGTGGGAGCCCAGCATGTGGCGTCTCCTCAGCAGTAGCTGGGGCTCCCCCGTTAAGCAGGCCCATTGAACTCTCACCCTGACAAGCACGACACCCGGACCCCTCCAACGAGCCGCCCACACCCAGACCACCACCCCACTGATCCCCAACCAGCTGCACCTGGACCCCCACCCCATCAAGCCCCACTCCCCTCAGCACCAGGACCCCCTGCCGAGCCCCATCTCCCCATACCCAGCCCTCCCCCCTCGAGCCCCAACTACCTTCACCTGGATCCCCTGCAGCATCCCATTGCCCGTGCACCCGGAACCCCACAACGAGCCTCTGTGCATCCAGATCTTCCACTGAAGCGCCTGCACCCAGATTGCCCCACACAGAAACCTCTCACCCCACACCTGGATCTCCCCACACTAAGCCCCTCCACAGTTGGATCGTGCTAGGATGAGCCTGCCCACCCATACCTGGTGCAGAGGGGCAGGGTCCCAGGGTGTTTCTGGGGCAGGCCCAGCCCTTGCACTGTGTCAGGGTCATGTGCAGCCTCACTGCCAAGTCCCTATACCGTGGGAGGTGGGGGCTTCAGGGTGATCTCCCACCTCCATGCAGCCAGTGGCCTGTGCTCCTCACTGCCATGCTGGAGCCACATTTATTTATTGACAAATAAAATTTGCAGAATTTTAAAATATTGTGTGTATAATTTTTAGGCACAGAATTCCCTCAGGAGTAATACTCTAGTTATACTAAAGAGCAAAAAGATTCCACCCATACCTCGGAATCAAGGAAACAGACCAAAGCAGCTATGTTAAATTTCAGTTCCCATTAGAAACAGGAGGGAAAAATGCGTGCAAGAGGACAAAAATCATAGACTAACATTTGCTGTCAGAAGCCAAGAAGAGACTCCTGCCAGCTTCAATATGTCCTTTAAGTGTGCACTTGTTATACTAACACTTGTGACGATGACAATTTCCTTTGTACCCACTTTGTCTCAGCATTGTAACTAGCTAATGCATGAAGGATGTTGATCTCTAAACATCACATCAAGGACAAGAGAGGAACACACACTCTTGGTTATGTATTCATTATCATTCTGCAAGCACTGGACCATCTACGCTATTGGTAACCTCAGCAGAGACAGATATCACTGAGCTAATCTGCTTGATGGACAGGTACCTCAGCTGCAGAAAGCAACATTCCATGTCTCCTCCCCCCCTTCCCTCCCCACCCGCCACCTTGGTCTAGTCTCACATACATACACAATGCATCCATGACTCTAAACCCTAACCTTAGGGCCCAAAAACATGTACCTGGACAGCTAAGAGGGAAGGGAAACAGTTGGATTTTTTTCCTTATCAGTACTGCTACCACTGTTTGAATCCTGATGTTACTAGCAGGATAGTAGCATAGTTCCTTAGAATAGTTTTTTAGGATTTTGGACCTAAAAACAACATTATAAATATACTGTGCTGCCGGCTAATACAAGGGTGAGGATAGAGAGAGCATACAAGGTAGCATTCTGAGTTCCAAAAGTTCTTAGAAAGACCCTTATTCATACTGACCAAACAAGTCACATTAGAATGCTCCCAGAAACAATATCTAAATGAGACTAACTAGCACAGTTTTGTTCCCAGTACGGACAAGGACTATTGTAAAGGCTGCTGTAGTTCTAGGGCATAGCCTCCACATTCAGAGGACAGCAGCCAAAAAAACAAAAAAAAGACTGCACCCAAAAGGAGAAAAGGACTACCCACCCAACAATCTCTCAGCTCAGTGGCTATTCCCTTGCAAATTTCCCTTTGGTATTTCAATAAGATGGTTAGAAGTCAAATTTATTTCATTAACATGAATAATTTTGCCATTCAGTGATGAATAAATGCGGTCTCTACATTGATGTTTGTCAAATTCTCCCGGCACTAACACCAGCTGAAGCTGCACTGGGGCTAGTGTAACAGTGGGAGATTTGACAAAGACCTCAGTGTAGACAAGGTCTTCAGATCTAACTTCAACCTTGTCTACATGAAAAGTTGCACTGGTATAGTTTATATCAGTGGTTCTCAAACTTTTTTACTGGTGACCCCCCCTTTCATATAGCAAGCCTCTGAGTGTGACCCCCCTTATAAATTAAAAACACTTTTTTAAAAATAAATTTAACACCATTATAAATGCTGGAGGCAAAGCGGGGTTTGGGGTGGAGGCTGACAGCTCACGATCCCCCATGTAATAACCTCGCAACCCCCTGAGGAGTCCTGACCCCCAGTTTGAGAACCCCTGGTTTACATCAGTAAAATGAAGCAAACAGCGAGCTCCCATCACCATGCCTTCCCCCATTGATCAAAAGTTAAATGGAGATGGAGTGCTAATCTTACAGGGCAGCTCTAGGCCAGAGTGCACAGTGGCATTTTTGACAGTTGGGGGAGAGTGGCGGCCGTCATCCATGTCCTGCTCCGTACACTGAGCCTCTCCATGGATCACTGCTAGTCCCAGACGCAGTCTCTCGGCATAAGACTGAGCCCTGCATGAAAACCAGAACAGGTTAGGGGGATACATAAGAACACCTCTGGAAAGGCCCTCTGGCTTGGTATACTTTTTAATCACACATGTTTAATCCTTGCCTACAATCAACAGGGGAACTTAGGACTCTACCACTGTGCCACTCAACTTCCAGACAAGCTCCTAGAATTGGTGCTAGGGAAGAACTGCCTTTTCAAACCCATCCTCTTCAAATACCCCAACGCCCAGTACCTCCCCTCTTCTCTACCCCTCCATTCCATCACCAGGAGGTTCTTGGTGTTCCGCCGCATCCTCTCCCTATGACAAGCTGACTACCACTGCCTTCTCAGGCCTGCTGATTCAAACACAGACCCTTACTGCAACCACCACTGTACAACGGTGTTGGCCATGGGCAAGGTGCCACTTCCTCCTAATGGCAATCTCCACATTAGCATTGGATAGAGGCAACAGGTGTGACTATGTATTCTGACTGTGCCCAGTACTGGCTCTATGACTCCTAAAATGTGTGAGAAGCTCAGACATTCTCTAATACCCAGGTAAATAGAAACTGCTCAATACGCCAGCTGTTGAGAGCTCTAAATCTGGGCATTTCCCCACCCCCCCGCCAAGTGCAAGGGTCAGTTGTGTGACAATCCAGACACTTGCACCTCAAAGGTTGGCAGCACTAAGTTTGAATCCAGCATTTTACTGCAAAACAGTTTGACAGACAAGTTTATTGTCTCAGTTATGAGACTCTGCATTTCAACATGCACTCCATACTACCAGATCACAGCAGGTTTTATCAAATGTACACCCAGACAGCCAGGAAGAGTCTATTTACCTTTTCGCTGCATCAGGGGATTTGGCGACAATAACTGCATTTCTGTAATCTGGAATCTAGATTAAAAAGAAAAAGGTTACTAACATATAAGTAGTGAGTCTAGTACTAGGTATAGTACTTGTTCCTAAACTCATTGCAATTTGGGTGAACAATTGTCTACGCATCTTTACAATCAAGTGCAACAGTTGGGGAACCTCATGCTGTAGTACTAATAAAAGGAGATAATTCCATGCTAACACCAGTGATATAAAGAAGGGCAGTCAGGCATTTGTATATAACCTGCCCCAGAATAGAACACAGTACTCAAATTAAACTTTAATACTCAGAATTCTTCATGCAATACAATTAGGTCATGGAACTCACTACCAAAAAGACATTTTGTAGTTCTAGACACCTTTCTTTATTGGCTTCAACAACTGTACAAAGTGCACACTGCCAAACGCAGCTACTTCTTTGGGTACATCTACATTGGATGCAGACATACGTACACTAGCTCAAGCAGATGCACTAGAAATAGAAGTGCACTAGCTTGATCAGAGCAAGCATGAGTGTATCTACCAGAGACAGAAGTTACACTTCCAGCTCCTGTGTAGACATACCCTGAAATGGAGGGCAGAAGCCAAGTGGTTCACAGCATATACTGCATGAGAACTGGGGGGGAAGAGATGGGAAAAGATTTTTTTTTTGTCCAAAGACAACTGGGATCAACCCCACTTTTTAAGGAAAGGGCCAGACATGGAAGATGCACTGTACTCTATTGATCCTGAATGAAGGGATGAGTTGATTCTGCCAGCATTTAAACGTGCTGTTCCAGAGATCCTGGGCACTCTACTAAAAAGCATCACTCTTGCAGTCTGCATGATTTTGCTGGGATTCAAATCATACTTTCTGAATATCTAAATAAAACAAATTGCCTCCCCATCTTTGCATAGCACTGCTGGAAACAGTATAGCATAAAGTCCAGCTATAATTTAGATCACCAAAACATCCACTTCACAGTGAGAGAAACAGCTTAATAGGATTTAAAAATGATTAAAGGAATGAGTAAGAATAGTATCTCAAATGACACTAAGAAAACAATTGTATAGAACAATGAAATTCATACTTCAGAGCATGGCCTTATCTTCAGTTTTGATCAGGAAATAGTTTCCAACCTGCTACAGTATTGCACAATTTGGTCTATTTCACACTTTCCTGGAAAGCATTTGGTATTGTTCTCGGTCAGAGACAGACTACAGGAACAGACTGACCATCAGTCTAGCCCAACAAAACAATTCTTGTGTAAGCAACAGAATGAACAATGCTATATCATGTCAAGTACAGGTTAAATGCAAACAAGTATAGATAAAACTAGAGTAACCTTACTTCTTCCTGTATATACTGAAGCAAGAAAGGGGATGCCCTTAAGTTGTCTACTGGAAAGCTGAAGAAGCCTTGGATTTCCTTTTGATGAAGATCCATAGTGATAATGTGTGTTAAACCTAAAAACGCAAAAAAGAGTGAATCACCAAATAGCCTCTCCTATCCTCTGATACAATTTCTGGAATATATGATCTGTGTCTCCAAATTTCATGGTCTCTAAATTATCCTATGTCAATATATTGTATGCCACATTTTAACAGCTGTATAAGCTGGTAGAAGAAAAAGCTTTGAAGCAAATACTGACAACCAGCCACACTATTATAAAAAACACAGCACCACAAAGAGCATAGCATAGGCAGATCAATACAGCATTCCTAATCAGATATTTGTGGATCATCCCCAGATACAACTGTAAAAGACAGCTGAACAAATGTTAGTTCCCCCAACGTAGGCCGAGGACTTGGGGACAAGTCCCCAAGTGTGAGGGGAGAGGTAGGGAAGGGCAGTTGATTCCCAGGGGTGCATGGTAGTTGAACGAGTTATAGAGGCTAAAATTCCTGCTGCCTCCTTGCACGACACACTCACCTGCTTTGGCCAGCATAGAAGCTAGCAGTTTGCAGACTATGGAGCCCCTCTTCCTCATTTTGCTTTGTTTGCTATAGGGGAAGTAAGGGATGACCCCAATAATATTCCTGGCGCAGGAAGTCTTCAGTGCATAAGCCATTATCAACAATTCCATTACAGCAGTGTTCACATCTCTAAGAGAGGTTTGAAAACCATTCCAAATATTAGTGTAGAAGAACTCTGATAACAATTCCCTCCCACAGTCTCTAGCTTCTTTGCTTAGTGTTCAAAAAGTAATTTGCTTTGAGCCTTTTTTGGATAAACCCTCAATTTTTGTTGCTATGAATGTCACATATGATTTGATAAAGCTAAACAGACTTGCTTGTAGCTCAGTAGCCCACTGAGCTACCAAAGGCGAATTGAGAGCTACCACTTCCCACACTTAACTCTTATCCCTTCGTTTTTCTTGTTTACAGCCTTCCACACCTTTTACTGCTCAGGTTGTCAGCTATAGAGAAAATGAGGTTCTGCTCGTGGCATTTGTTGAGTTAAATATACTTAAAACCATAGATCTTCAATCAACTTTAACAACAGATCAAGCTCTCTTACGCTGAAGTTCATTGTTACTATTTATACTATTTTTGCTATGGAACTTAGTGGTATAACAACTCAATGCTTGTCAAGTTGCCTAAAAGGAGGGAATTTGCTCTACATGTGGCAATTGGTTTTACATAGAAACAAATTATCTTAGATCAACACACCCTGCTGTAACTTTGTCTGGAAGAAAAAGTTTCTTCCAGAAAATATCAAAGTGATATCTTTCTCTAATACTTCATTGATCTCTGTTAGTATTTTGTTTTGCTCATTGTTAAAGGTGAAAATGTAAATGAGCTTTACTGTGAGAAACAGGAAGCTCTGAAGGCTCAAATTGCATTACAGAGGACCATGATAAGGAAGTTGGATCTTCTGGCCACAGCAGTGTGTATAGATCCCATGAACCAGTGCCTCTTGAGATACTCTCAAAGAAGAGAGATCAGGTCTTAGGCCACAAGTTCTGACAGCATATATTTAACAAACTCCAACATGATTTTTTCTAATATATATATGCTCTATTTCAAACAGATATTCTTTCGGGGAAATTCTATGGCCTACGTTATACAGGAGGTCAGACTAGATGATCAAGGTAGTCTCATCTAGCCTTGGTATCTATAAGATCCATTTTTCCACCAAAGAGAGAGAGTGTGCCAGCAGAATACACAGTAAGAACTGGATCATAATTACAAGCTACTTCCTAAGAACTAAAGGACATAGGTAGAGCCCTGCGTAGATATAAAAGTGTGGATCTGCATCCGCCAGGATCAACCACGATTCGATCCACAATCCGACTTTTACCTGTATCCACATCCACACCCTCAGCAGCAAGCTGTCTCACACCTCACAAGGGCTAGCTAGCGAGGGGGTGTGGGGTCTTGCAGGGAAGAGGCAGCGCAAGGGTGGGGACTGGGGGTAAGGGGCAGCGCGGGGGCGGGGTCACGAGGAGAAGGGGTGGTGCGGGGGTGGGGGCTGGGGAAGGGGCATCGCATCGTGTTCTGCTCCCTTGGGCTCACGAGCAACAGCACACGGCAGCAGCAGTGCGTGTTGCATTACAGTGGAGCGGAGGGGTGGGGCGCCGGGCAGGCCAGGTGTGGGCCCTGCTGTCCAGGAGCCAGCGGGATGGGCCTGGGAATGCAGCCAGCGCTGCCTGAGGGGCCCGAGCTGCTGGACAGGAAGCAGCATGGCAAGCGGGTGCTGGACAGCCCCGACCCCGACCTGCTGCGCCTCCCAGGCTGCCCGAGCCCGACGCCATGGGCCAGGTGCCACCAGTGAGTAGAGACCTGCATGATTGTATCTGCATCCGATCCACGATCTGCAAAAATGGTCTGCGGATATGCACGCATTTGCAGGGCTCTACACACAGGAACTAACATGCATGCAAGGAACAAGACCTTGAATCTCAAGTTCTGCAGATCAGATTTTCTATCTCTAGTCTAATACCCCTGTTGTAATATATCCTTTTGGGGATTTTTCTCTTGCTCCCATCACTGCCCAGAAACGAGATGCATTCTATTACTGTTGCAACAATTAACATTTCACGCTGAACATTTTGGAGGGCAATGACTTTTTAACTAATCTGTCATCCTTTGTAGCCTGTATAGTTAAGTTAGGATCTGAATCATGGAACATTTTACATTTACATTGAACATTTTAAGGAAACAAGTGACTTCCCCTCCCTTGCCCAGCTCCAAGCCGTGCAGACGTGATATTTTGCTTGGAGGCCAGCATCGCTGTGCTACTCATATTTTCAGGAAATGAGAGGCAGGCTGCATCAAATCACCCTATCAGTGCTAAACTCCCCAAGCAACAGCTTCTATTGGGTAGACCCATGGAAAAAGTGGTGTACAGTATGTGAAACATTCACAGATCATGGCAGCGGTCTGTGAGAAAGACTCATCTTGCTTAACTTTTGCCATGTTGACTGGACAGCTATGCTTTAACTACACAAATCTTTCCTTGAGCCCAGTTTGGATGAGGAGACATTCTAGCACTGTGTTGCTTTCAACTGAATATGGTGGGCTTGTTCACCAAACATTCTATCCTATCCTGCCAATAAGCTTTGACTCAGCTACTCAGGACTGAAAGACAATTTAGAGCCTTGTGGAAAATATATGCACCACATGGTGGAAAATCCAGTAATATCCTCAGAACAAAGACAACCTTACCCACCCTATTATACCAGCTATCATGGGCTAATTCTCAAATTATAAATCAGTCCTGCAATAGGTCACCAATCTTCACCCCATATATGCCTGCTTTTGTGGGGTACAGAACAGTTGTGTAGTCATTTGGTGACAGAGCCTAAACAAGTAAAGCTGAGTGAGCCAGCTGTCATTAGGGTCAGAAGGGACCATCATGATCATCTAGTCTGACCTCCTGCACATTGCAGCTATGCTGGGCAAGAGGAATGTCATGGTAAAACCTCAACTCTGAGACTCCCATGAATAGAGCCCTGCAAATCTGCAGATATCCACATCATATCCGTGGACCACTTTTGCGGATAGTGGATAGGATGCAGATACCACTGCGCAGGGCTCTACTCACCAGCGGTGCTTGGGCTGCAGCATCCGGCTCGGGCAGCCCGGGGGGCACAGGTACTCGGGGTTGGCGGCAGAGCCAGTGGCTGGGGTTGGGCAGCAGGTCAGAGTTGGGGCTGTCCAGCACCCGCTCACCGCACTGCTTCCTGTCCAGCAGCTCAGACCCCATAGGCAGCGCCAACGTCCCCATCATGGCCCATCCTGGCAACACTGGCCATGCTCCCAGTCCCAGGCCCATCCTGCCAGCTCCTGGGTAGCCCCACTGTGATGCAACACACACTGCTGCTGCCATGTGCTGTCGCTTGTGAGCCCCCCGGCAGGAGCACGCAATGCCCCTTCCCCCCAGCCCCTCCTCCCCGTGCCGCCCCTTCTCCTTGAGACCCCACTCCTGTGCTGCCCCTTACCCCCAGTCCCCAACCTCAAGCTGCCTCTTCCCTGCAAGAACCCGCCCCCCACTTGCTTCCCTCCTCTCCCCCTCACTAGCCCTTGTGAGACAGCTTGCTACTGTGGATACAGGTAAAAGACGGCTAGCGGATTGATCCTGGCGGATGCGGATCCACATTTTTGTATCTGTGCAGGGCTCTACTCATGAAGTTCTGTCTTCCACAAGTCTATTGCAGCTCCACAGAAGCCACTGCAGGCATCTCAGGCTACTGATTACTGCCCTTCATCCAGTCACAGCATTCTGTCCACACTGAGTTCCACTTCCCCCCTGAACACCAGGGTACCGTCCCTGAGAGCACAGAGACCAAGAGTTGTCAAAGTGACATTCCATTCAACTTCTGATTTGTTTCTTGCTTCTCAAGTGTTATACAACTAACTAGTCCCATTTCTTTATCTTCATTACTTCCCCCGTCCTCTGGAAATGAACCTCTATTTGTGTTTCTTCGTGAACATTCTGAGTATTTGTTAGCCTGCTGGCTCCATCAGCCTGCATATACAATGGTACTTAGACACAAGAAAGCTTTGTTTGCTATGAGACACCCAGCCAAGAATTATATAAAACAACCCCCTGCCTCTCAGAAAGGCAAACTAACAAAGAACCATTTATTTTCTTCAGTGGCATAGCCATGTCAGTGGGGCTGGGAGGTGAGAGAAAGATGCTATCAGTGTTACATTTTTGGCTTTAACACAAAAAAAAAAACTGTTTAAAGGTCACTTTGGAACTTTATGTTTTATACCACCTTCTCTTCAATTATACTTTTACATCACAGGGGAAAAAACAAAAAACAGATGAGGGTTGAGTACCACTGATTTTGAAGGCTTCCGTGACAGTGGCTAGGTTCTCCTTTTCAGGAAACCACCCCATATATGACAAACATAACAGAACTGAGGAAGGAGAAGAGAAACTACTGTGGTGAGTACATAATTTAGTAGATTGCACAAAAGCAATAAACTCATTTACGTGGCTTGTCACCTTTGCCTCCTTATGTCTATGCCATCCCTCCTTTCTGGAGGAAGTACTGCACTGCTACTCATTCCTTAAGGGCCTGCACCAAAGTTGTTCAACAAACTGTATTACCCCTGGATTTTTTGATTATCACCCTGAATCGTATTTACGCACTCAGCTCTTACACCTTAGCCTACATACCTCCTCCTGAATGGCCTCTCCATCTAAACAGTTTCCCTGTTTACAGTGTATTTTATCTTTCACCATTATTCCTGCATTCTGGAGCCTTTGCGATTTTCCAACCTTTCCTTGCGAAATTCACAAAGAGTTATTTATTCTAGTGGTTTGTGATGGGATGTCCATCCCACACAATGCCTGACAGGGTTAAGGTGGGTCAACTAACTGCATAGGCTGCACCTGGAGGAGGAGCCAGGGAGTGATAAAGAGGACGTTCAGCTGCACAGGAACAAGAGGGCCTGTATAAAGCCCAATAGCTGAGAGTAAAAGAGGGCTGCAGAGAGAGAGAGAGGGTGCAGTCACTCAGGGTGAAAGAAGGCAAAGTAGGAAGCAGCACAGGGATAGAGCAGCAAGGCTTAAGATTACAACAAGCAGTCAAGGTCTGTGCAGAGTCCCTAGGCTGGAATGCAGTGTAGACGGCGGGCCTGGCTTCCCCTGCCAGACACTGGAGAAGTGGCACCATTAAGGGGCAGTGAAAGGGAAGACTGTCTGGGACAGTGGATCTCAAGAGACTTTGAGAACGCAGCCTGCCCTGGAAAGGAAAACTACAGGGACCTGGCCAGCGAGCCAAGCCACGAAGCAGGACAAGTTGTGTCCCAAAACACAGAGTTCAACTGCAGAAAGGGGTGTCGGCCTGGCAGAGCTAATCCCCAGATGCAGCCAGAAGGAGGCGCTCCAGCGGTGGGTAGAGCACCCAGTGACATGGCTAAACAACTGGCTCAACAGAAGAGAAATTCTACTATGCAACATTTAATAACACTCCTGGAGCCTGGCAGCTCATTCCATTCACACCCCACTACCTTCACCTTAGCTTCTGGTATCTCAATTTACTATCAACTCTTCCATCTTTACTACTTACAGCATGATTACATAGTATCTGAACAATATTTTAATATCAAGTTTTGTGCTGCTGAGGTCAAGATGGGAAGTTGCTAAACAATAATCCATTCACTTCCTCTCCTCACACTCCTGCTTGGCTGACTTAAAATCTACTGCAGAATGGAGACAACCTTCAGCTTGTCCTCTCTAAGCAACGCAGTGAAGCACACATGAAGCTGAAGAATAAAGAACCCTGCCTGCATCACAGTGGCTGCTCATTTTGAGGACAAGCCCTTTCAACACTCAAAGATAAAAGAGCAGAGATTTTTTACACTGGAATGATCAAGTCAGGTCTGGGGAAGGGCAAAATTCTTGACAAGTTGACAACAATTAGTGAGACATTTGTTTTCTCTTAAGTTACTGCCTGCTCAAATTTTGATTTGTCATTTCCCCGACTAAAATCCCTCATCTGTCTCAGATTTATATAATCAGCAGTGTTTGCCCAAACACCCCCATTCTATTAGCAGGTTTTGATCCTGCTGGGGAAAAATAGTGGGTCTGGTTAATCAATCGGGGAGGAGACTCATTTCCTCACCTGTATGTAAGTGATGTGAGAATGGCTTTTCTGGGAATAGACTATTTAAGGTATAGGCTGAATAGTTTTGAGAAAGGAACCCTCAGAGCAGCCAACCCTGGGAAAAAGATTCAAAGATATTTTTATTAATGAAGCCAAGCCTTAGGAAGGGGATGAGTTTGGACTTGCTTAGTATATGGACTCTGTTTGCAGAGCAGACTGGAAAAGGCTTCTGCTCATAAGATGTTCCACCATCAATTTGTTCTTGAGTGCTGGTGAGCAATGCAACAACAACAGAATGTGCAACTTGGGGCAAAACCCTGAAAGCACATGAGTTTTTTCACTTTGCTAGCCAATAACAATGCAATATTCACCTCTGGTAATTTTGCATCTTTAAGAATAGTATGAGACCTAGCTTCAACTACTTTTTTTAATACTCCAGCACTGATTTTCACTGACTGCACTAATCACTTGGCAAGAAACCAGCAATGAGTGCACACCTTCAAACTCAGCTCTTTGCCTTCACTGACACTTCATCTATCCACCTATTCTACTGGAATCAAGCAAGATTCTCAGGGTAGTGGATGGTTTTCTAAGCCCATCATGACTTTCAGTATTTCTTTGCCCTCCTAACCCAAAGCCAGTATAGTCCAACCTAGAGAACAAGTAGACCCACCTGAGGAGAAATGCCCTAAAGCACGGGTGGGCAAACTTTTTGGCCCGAGGGCCACATCTGGGTATGGAAATTGTATGGCAGGCCATAAATGCTCACAAAATTGGGGGTTGGGGTATGGGAGGGGTTGAGGGCACCAGCTGGGGGTGCAGGCTCTGGGATGGGGCAAGAAACGAGGAGTTCAGTGTGCGGGAGGGAGCTCTGGGCTGGGGCAGGGGGTTGGNGGGGGGGGGGGGGGGGGGGGGGGGGGGGGGGGGGGGGGGGGGGGGGGGGGGGTAAGGGCTCCGGCTGGCAGTGTGGGCTCTGGGGTGCAGGAGGGTGAGACCGAGGGGTTCGGAGGGCAGGAGGGGGATCAGGGCTAGGGCAGGGGGTTGGGGCCCTGGAGGGGGTAAGGGGTGCAGGCTCCGGGCAGCGCTTACCTCAAGCAGCTCCAGGAAGCAGTGGCATGTCCTCCCACCGGCTCCTACGCGGAGGCGTGGCCAGGCGGCTCTGTGCGCTGCCCCATCCGCAGGCGCCGCCCCTGCAGCTCCCATCGGCTGCCAATGGGAGCTGCGGGGGCGACGCTTGGGGCGGGGGCAGCGTGCGGAGCCCCCTGGCTGCCCCTATGCGTAGGAGCCAGAGGGGGGACATGCTGCTGCTTTTGGGAGCCGCGCGGAGCGGGGGCAAGCCCTGAACCCCACTCCCCGGCAGGAGCTCGAGGGCCGGTTTAAAACGTCTGAAGGGCCGGATGCAGCCCCCGGGCCGTAGTTTGCCCACCCCTACCCTAAGGCCTACCTAAGAGCCAGAATGGAATGGTACAGTGGTGTGAAAGCACAGGAAGCAGTCAGAGCTTCAACATTAATTCAGTTTCACATCATTACAATCAAAGGAAGGGAAAGAGTAATTCAACCTGTAATGAAAGCAACAGCCCCTATTGTTGCTAGCTCTGCTGCTTGGTAATTGGAAGGCAGAGGAAATTACACATCCTGAAATGGAAATGCCAATCAAAATCACTGAGCAAGAGAGTCTGCAAGGACAACATAGCACAGAACAGACA
Organism: Platysternon megacephalum; assembly: GCA_003942145.1. NCBI lineage: Eukaryota > Metazoa > Chordata > Testudines > Platysternidae > Platysternon > Platysternon megacephalum. Next base: position 2,365,467 of record QXTE01000220.1, on the reverse strand, counting down.
AGTTTTCATTCACAGCCATCAGTTTTATTTGTTGTTGCTTGAAGTGGCACACTTAGCCTATCCGATGAAAAGCTTCTCAGCTGATTGTGGTGCAATCAACTGATCCACTGGGAATTTTGACAGCGAAACACCACCCTCCCAACAGAGATGGACATCAAGGCAGCAGCACTGGTAAAAACACACTATTATTGTAAGCAAGTAGATATGAAACCTCAGAACAAATCTACTGAGTTGGAAATTCAAAGCACACTCCAGTGGACGGGATCCTCATGATCACAGATTTAAATTAAGCCAGAAAGTACCTACCTGGGTATTGTCTGTATAATGAAGATATCTTGGCCCCGGACAGATTCTTTTATTTCAACTCTTGTTTCTGAAGATGACAGAAAAATAGTCAGCCCTAAGCTGCTGCTTGGGAATGAAGCAGATAACGCAGCACATTAATAGCAACTTTTTCCAGTAGGTCAGGAATAAGGGCCAGATAAAGCAATGGAGTTTTAAAACCCACCCAATCTACACAGAGAAAATTTACATATCAGATCATAAACAAGTGAGCCGGCTGGATTTTCCACAAGGCTGCTCTCGGGAACCAAGGAGTTTGCATGATGTAGCATTGAGATATTTGTAGTTACAATGGGATGTAATAAACAGAGGGAGAATTAGGCTGAACTGCAATAACTTTACATGGGGGGTGGGGGGAGGCAGAGAACTACTCAACTCCTACAGGTTGTTTCACCTCCAAAGAAGCATAAAGCTGTCCGGAGGTTTTCTATTTCCTTTCTCTTGCTGATGATAGCTGTCAACACCACACTCAGTGAACAAAGAAATATCAAACATGTAACAGCCTATAGCATTTTATGAACAGGGGAATACGCCCTTCTATATCTTAGGGCGAGGTCAGTGCTTACAGGCTAGTACACAATAACATGCAGTGCAGAATTCAAAGCATCTTTTGTTTTGCTTTTGAAGTAAGCAGACACTCTCCCCCAATTGGAGAGAGAGAGAGTTTCAGGTCAGAAATCAAAGTCTCCACTTAAACCATCTCTCCCTCGCCACTCAAATTTCAAGTCACAATAAGCCAGCTAGTGAACTAGCTTTGCAAGCCAGAACAATACTACTAGCATAGGAAGACTTTTCAAGCACCCTTTTTCCATACATTCATGATAAAATAAAAGGCTAAGTTGGTGGGAAGGGGAGAGAAAAATGGGGCAGGTTTAGCAGGTTGCAAAATTCAAAGTCCAATTATTTGGGCAATTGTGACAACTTAAAGGGATTTAGCTCAAAGAGATTAATGATTTGCAGTGCAGTGATGAAGGATGAATCTGTACCCTGAAGCAAATGTCCCAATTTAAAGGTTATATCACAGTAAACTCAAAAGACAGCGAGCATGAGCCAAGACTCATGCAGAAAGAGTCAATCAGTCACCATAAGTTACAATGGCAGCCTGCACAGATTGAAGAGCAAAACCTGAAAGCACAAGGAATTATGGATGATGCTCTATAACTGTATAAGGGCAGCAACTAAAATCCCAATAGCTTAAAATATCCATATTTTGACGGTACAGGACTGAATCAGCACCTGGTGACAATAACCTCTTCTTGGGGCGTTTCAATGCAAAACAGGCAGAACGTTCCTCACTGTTGTGGCAAATAAGCAAGCCAACAGACACACTGCAAGGTCTTATTGCTGACATATAAAACATTTTTTGTCCTAGGACTGGAGGTACTTATAACAGTGTACATCATTCTATGTGCCACAAGGCAACTGAGGTCAGCTGGGTGGTCCTTGCTCCGTTTCAATCTGGTTTGGGCCAGGCTCCCTAACAGATAAGGAATTCTTCAGATGGGATCCTTTTTGTAACTGTCCGTCAGAGTCCCTCGCCAGTTTTGAAACTCATTGTATAGACTTCCACTTCAATCATTCCTCCTGTTTCTACTTACTCCTCTGTACAAATGGCAGTAGAGAATTGAAATGCTAAATTGCAGCTAGGCCACTGAACTCTTTTTTTGGCTAATAAACACATTTGTTTCAACAAAGCACTCAGATGGCTGAAGATAGGTGCCCAAATACATTTAAATAAGAGAAAGTTGAACAGGGTTCAAAAAAGAACTAGATAATTCATGAAGGATAGGTCCATTAATGACTATTAGCCAGGATGGGCAGGGATGCAAAATCATGCTCTAAAGTGTTCCTAATGCCTAGCCTCTAATTTGCCAGAAGCTGGGAATGGGCGACAGGGGATGGACCACTTGATGATTACCTGTTCTGTTCATTCCCTCTGAAGCACCTGGCATTGACCACTGTGGGAAGACAGGATACTGGGCTAAATGGACCATTGGTCTCACCCAGTATGGCCATTCATATGTAACTTCTAGGGCTCTCTGAGTAACTCTTTGAATTTGCATTCTCTATAGACTGAGACGACAGCACTGGTAGAGATCACCCAGTCTTTTATAGATGGGGAAACTGAGGCATGGACCAATTTATTGACTTGCCTAAGGTCATACAGGAAGTTTAGCAGAGGCAGGAATAGGAATGATCTCCTGACTTAAAAACACAAGATCATCCTTTTCCCTATAATGTTTCTCTGTTACCTGGTCCCTTATTACACAAGTTTGGTTAGCAGATTTACCACTAGTTAATTTCTAAATGTAATAGTGAGACAGGCTTGCAAGCACAGTAACACTGACTCACCTCCATTGGTTTCCTGGTACACCGCAGATTTTCCCAACTCAACACCAAGACGCCTGATAAAAAGGGGGGAGGAGAGGGTTAAAAATAGATTAAATTGGTTTGTTTTCTAAAGCATTGGTGTTCTGAGGTATTAAATGGCTCACCATATGAAGTTTAGCCTTATACAACATAGTATCAAATAAAAATTACAGCATGTGTAAATCATTTATCAAATTACCAAATGGAGTATTTAGTAAAAAAATGCAAGCTGCAATGTTCAATTTAAGACTTATTCATTTTAAAAGCCATGTGTATTAAATATGACTCTCAAAGCTCTTTACTTGTGAAGGTATTAAAAAAGGCCATACAAATTATCTAGTCTCTTCATGAATGTTACCATCATTCCCCTGCCAAGTAACTTGTTTACTTTAATGTTATAAACAGTGTGGTAGGAGGCAGAAGCAGTGCTGGGGCAGACTGTTTGGCTGCAGATTAATGATATAGCAAGAATAGTCTTTTCAGATTTATCAGATGCTATATCTCCAATGGTACAGAATGAAGTGTACTCTCAGCCAGAAAATACACATTTTAAAATGAAATGGGATAGAACCCAAATGACTGCAAGAGTCTTGTACACATTCTTTATTACTGACCTAGTATACCTGCCCCAACTGCACATAAAAGATTAATACCCACACTGGGGTCTATGAAAAAACCCAGAGCTAGGAGATTTCAATCTCAGAATAGAACTGTACATTAAGTTTGTATGCTTCTTCGTAACATATTAACACACTTAAAAATTCACCCCACTGACCCATCTTCCCTTGCCATCCTTCCAGGGTCCCACTCACCTGTTTGGATTAGTTTCATTTTCAAATCAAGTTTTCTGATTTTTCAGATTACTTTTTACATTTTTCTGATGTCAGAAATACATAAAACTAAAACCGTCCATTAGCAAGAAGTCAATTAAAGGCATCTATTTTTTATGTACAAATACACAGAATACAAAACATAACTGTTAGAATTCTACCTACTGTTATATACTAAAGATCCTTTTAACAAGCCTCTTAGAGGTATGTTGACACTGCAGTAAAAGACCTGTGGCTGGCCTGGGCCAGCTGGCTCAGACTATGGGGCTATAAAACTGGAGTGTAGATGTTTGGGCTTGGGCTGGAGCCCAGGCCCTGGCACCCTCCCCATCAGTGTCTTAGAGCCTGGGCTCCAGCCCAAACTCAAATGTCTCACAGCCCGAGACAGCTAACCTAAACCAGCAGCTGCTGTGTGGCAGGTTTTTATTGCAGTGTAGACATACCCTTAAAGGACTCCATTATTTTATGAAGTAGGTTTCATTACATTGTGTGTGTATTTAACATATTTCCAAATTAATTTTCTGTATTTAAAATGTAACTATACTAGAAGATAATTTGTTTAAAAGATATCTGATTACAGGTGTAATTCATCTAGAATGCTCAGCTAAAATATCTCAATGACATGTAGATGCTCTATTCTGCACAAGTGTGTGTTTCAGCTCAGCTGAGTCACAGGGTAGTTAGACTGAGCCCCGAATATTCATGGCCTTTTCAGGCTTTTCAATGAAAAGGATTATTCACTGAATTACCAGTTGTAGTTTTGTGTCTAGTAAATACATTCTTTTAACACATAGGTTTTCCTGTTAGTTTCATGGATCTTTACATAAATACAAAGTATGTAGGCACATGCATAAATACTGCAGTTAGGAAACAAACCTCAAAATAAATCTTATTTTTGAGAACACAATTATCTTCATGCTTGTGACACAAGCCTGTTCTAGCCACAATTTTTATTGCCAATGGCCTACAGCCAAAAAAAGATACCATAATTAGCTGTGTAGGTGGTGGAGGTGAAGTGCAGTAATGGTGCAGACATTTATAAGGTGCTCAAGTGTCTAAAAATGGCTTCATCTTCAAAAGGTCACATATAGCCAGAGATGTACTGAAAAGGAGCTGGTGGCTAGGATACTGTGGTTTTCGCCTACTCTGTGGGTGTTATTTGGATTTTGAACTGCCACCTGCATTGGACACAAGGGAGTTCTATTTACCGTCTCATTTGAAGGACAGCACTAGGTGGTACTATCGGTCTGTGGTATTATTGAACGGTAGAAAAGGAAGGTCAATGTCTCCAGTTTTTATTACTGCCCGGGTTCCACATGTATTGCTATTATATTGCTTTTCAACCATGCATATTGAAGTACTTTACAAAGGAAGATATCCCTCATCCCTATTTTACAGATTGGGAAACTGAGGCAGGGAGTTTAAGTAACTTTCCCATTGCACTCTTAGTACTAGTCAGCAGCAGAACCAGGAACAGAATCCAGAGATGAATCCCAGTTCTGTGTCCTATCCAGTGGGGCATGCTAACTGCTTAAGAGTGCAGGCAGACAAGACATAGGTCCCAACTCCTAGCGGAAGGGACACAGCAGCCTGCAGTGACCTAGCAAAGTTTGTCACCCAATAACAAGGTAGCTCCCTTCTAAGTATCACTGCTTCAACCTAAAGCCAGCAGCTTGCTATGCACAGCCAAGCTCTGATAAACGTGAATGGAGAGCTGTCAGACTGTCTCAGCAAATGCAAGTCCTTCAGTTGAAAGACCTGTAGAGCATTAGCTTCCATTTTGTAGCCTGATGGGATTCTGCAGCCCTCCTGACGACAAAGCCAGAAACTTAAAACCATGGAGGTTTGGCCTGCTACTGAGAGATTCAACTCAAAATCTAGAGAACAAAAAAACAAAAACAAAAATAAATCCAAAAAACCCCAAAAGCATTGGAAAAAAGATGCCTAAAAATGCAAGCTATTTCTTCCATGAGTGCACAGAAATTCACACAACCATTTTTTGGAGATGCATGAATTCCGACTTCACAAACAGGCAATTTATTCTGCTTTCTCCATTTGGAAAAGGTGTTCTGCTAAAGAGACTGTCACCCAGACACCTGTAGCCAACCACTGATCTAAGGATAGTAAGCAATCTAAGCATACGGGAAGCCTTTAAAATACTTTAGCTGGAAAGATCTTAGCAAAATGCCATTTGGAAAGTGGCAGATTCAACACTGAATAGTGTAAGATAAATAAAGAGAAGGTTTGCAATGCTTTGAGAGGTTGCACTGGCAAGAGCCCAGTTACGCAGAGCAGGAAACAAGAGCCTGATGCTTCAGAATAAATAGAGTAGATGATGCAAGCTAGGTTCTGTGCTGCTGAAATAAGACGCTAAAAGAAGGCAACTTAGATCCCTGAACAAGTGAAGGCCAGAGAGGCAACTTTCAGTGTAACTGAACTGGCGCATCCCGGGTTTAGCTAACAGGACAAGTAAAAGTATTGAGAACACACTTGTGGATACTGGGATACTGTCATCAGCCCACAAACCCTAAAGCATTGACTGCTGGGAAACACTGGAGATGGCAAGAGTTGCATTTCAAGTTACCTTTTTTTAATACATGGAATATTATTTGTACAGCTTTTTCTCGGTAGTTAGACACCTGATCTGCAGTGATGGTGTACAGAGCCCACCAAACAATGGTTTCATAAAATCCAGGCAGTTCAGGCAGATTGTGGCCTTTATTACTTAAACTGAGTTGATATAAAGTACTCTAAGTTGGTTTAAGTGTTTCTACACAAAGGAGTTATATTGATTTTGAAAAATCAGTTTCTACACACTTGGGTAGCTAAAACCTCAGTCTTCAACTGTCTTAAAAGGATGCTGATAACAGCCTTGACTAGATCAGGGTTCTATCAGTTGCTTTTTTACCCCTTAAAGGCAGAGGTGGGGCAAGGGCGATGTCAGACTCCCTCTGGAGAGGACTGAATTCCACAGAATTACTTACTATCATTTATGTCAACAGGAGGTTTGCACAAAGGTCCAGAGTAGAATATGGCTTTATGGAATAAACTTATAGTTAGAGAGACAAGGTGGGTGAGGCAATATCTTTTATTGGACCAACTTGTGTTGGTGAGATAGACAAGTTTCTGAGCTTATACAGAGCTCTTCTTCAGGCCTGGGAAACATGCTCAGTGTCACAGCTAAATACAAAGTAGAACAGATTGTTTAGCATAAGTAGATAATAAATTTTAAGGGACCATTCAAGGTGAAGTAGCCCATTAACACCCCTCCAGTCATAATGGGAAAGGCACCTAGAGGTGCAGGGTTGTTGAGGTCCCAGAGGCGCGAGCATGAGCCTGAACATCTACACCACAATTTTACAGTCCCCATAGCCCAAGCCAGCTGACACAAGACAGACATGGTGTTTAATTGCAGTGTAAATGCTCCAGTCAAGGCCCTGTTAACTCCATGACAATATAGTACCAAATCCCCCAGCTACAATTTTGTGACAGCAACCCCTACTTTCAGTGGCAATGTGAATTTATGCCAATACTCTGGATTACCCTCCATTCTCATCTCATCCTCAACAGCTCAGAATTGAAAATATTCATTGACGTAAAGTTATTATTTCCAAGAATGGGCTTCTTCGCTATGCTGTGCAGGTGGCCTGGCTCCATTTCCCAGGCATCAGCTCTCCCAGTGTTATCCAGGTTACCTGTCTCACACCCTCCCTCCCCAGATGTGTCAGAGAAGCAAGAATCTTGTAGCCGGCATCAGCAGCTCACCTCTCTGGGTCCCTGCCTTGGCTGCTGCACTGTTCTCCAAGCAATTCAACTCATCAGCCTACAATTCTAGCTCCCCAATTCTTGGCTACAAGGTGAACCTCTGCTGCCTGGCTCCATGGAACAGTGCAGGGAGCATGCACTAATCCAGCACAAGGTGGAGTTAACTGGAAGATGGAGAACAGCTCCCAGAAGGGCAGACACACAAAACAAGATGTCAGATGCCTGGCTACAGCAAAATGGCAAATTCTGCAACAAAGACACTGATCTTTGTGGCACTGTAGGAAAATGTTGAATTCCACAGCCAAAGTATCATGGAGTCCATGGAGCCCTGACTGAGACAGAATGTGGCAGTTCACACCTCTCAGCTGTTTCAGGCCTTTTCCAAACTCAGGCAGACACCACCACATTGGTTTATGCTAGGTTAACGTTTGAGGTTTTTGTTTTGTTTTTAAAGTGAGAGCTGAGATTCTGGAGTACAACTCTGCAGCATGGGGTGAATTCTGCAGCACTGTAGAATACACCTTTCCCTTTCTTTCTAGATTATACTGAAGATATTTTAAACTAACAGCATGGTGGGCTCCTGTCCACACATTTCCTACAACCTGTCATTTTTATTTGTCGAGTCCTAGTTACAATTCAGATTTTAAACTCTTTCAGGCAGGGGTTGTATCTGTCTCCTGCGAAGCACCTTGCACAATTCTGTGCCCTATAAAACAGTAACAACTGAGAGAAGACAATACAGCCTCTGCTTGATGGTACTTCATCTATATGACCAGACAAAACAATACAGATCCTTACCACCAGCAACAGGTTAAAGTTTGGGAGTTTTCTTCATTTTTTATAATTAGGTGTACAAAGACTCTTCACAGATGAGTTAGCATGGGGAGGATTATACCTTCAGCATTTGCTTCCTCCACTCTATGACAGACACACCAAATGCACATGCAAAATTATCTCCACATAATTTACATTCAAGCCTCAAATGTAAATCAGGATTTAACATTGAAATTAAAGAGAAAATGCTGTTTATATTTGCAGCTGAAATCTCCCAACCAGAATATAATTTCATCCTCGCATTGACCTCCTGGTGACAACCCCTTTTCATTAGTAGTTTTATGTGTGTGGAGGCTGGTAGGGGCAGTGTGCTGGGAGAGAAGCTGAGCCCTGATTAGGGGGCGGGGCTTCTCTGCTTAGGGGTCCTATAAAGGTAGCCAGTCAGTCAGGCAGCGGCATAGACAGCTGCAGCAGCACAGGAGCCAGCAAATAGAGCTCTAAACAGGGGAGTTTCAGTGGGAGTTTGCGGGGGAGACTAAGAGAGCGAGGCAGGGGAATAGACAGGCTAGTGAAGGGAGGGGGTGGTGTTCTGCCGGTGTTTTGGTGCCCCTTGGGGGTTTGTTTTGCTGTGGGTGTTGGTGGTTTGGTTTGTGTTTCCCGGACTAACAGGTTTTAGGTGGGAAGGCTATGACCGATACAGAGGCAGCAGTGGAAGACACAATGAGGATGACTGGATGTGGAAGCTGCGGCATGTACATGATCCTGGAGGGGGTATCTGAAAAGAGTTTTGTTTGCATGAAGTGCCGCCTGGTAGAGCTGATGGAAGAAAAGATCCGAGGATTGGAGATGCAGGTGGAAACTCTGGTGGAGTTTAGAAGGGGGTTTGAGCAGATGATGGAGCAAAGACATGAAGAGGCTGAAGGAAAAAGCTCAGACTTGCAGATGGAAGCGGGACCAAAGAATTCTGAGGGGAGACTGCTGGGTGAGGAAAGTGGACAGTGGAAGCATGTGACTAAGAGAACAAGGCAGAGGAAAAGACGGACTGGTGAAGGAGAAATAGAACTCAGGAACAGGTTTGCGGAGTTGGAAAATGAAGAAGGGGCACAGCAGGTGGTCGCTGAAGGTGAGAGGGCAAGGAAGAAGAGAAGAGCAGCTAGTCCTATAGGAAGAGGGGAAGAGTCAATGGAGATAACACCAAATATGAGCCCCAGGAGGATACAGGATGGGTTGCGGAGGATTGCAAGGGACAATAGAAATCGAGAGGACTTGCAGCCAGAGGGAGCAGGGGATAGACCGGAGAATCGCACCATCACCAGGAAAAGGCAGGTCTACGTGATTGGGGACTCCTTACTGAGAAGAATAGACAGGCCTGTAACTAGAGCTGATCCAGAGAACAGAAGGGTATGCTGTCTGCCAGGTGCTAAGATACGGGATGTGGACCTGAGGCTGAAAAGGATCCTAACGGGAGCGGGAAAGAATCCGCTGATTATCCTTCATGTGGGAACAAATGATACGGCTAGATTCTCGCTGGAACATATCAAGGGAGACTATGCCAGGCTGGGGAAGACGCTTAAGGAAATCGAGGCTCAGGTGATCTTCAGTGGGATTCTGCCTGTTCCTAGAGAAGGGCAACAAAGGTGTGACAAGATTATGCCGATCAACAGATGGCTCAGGCAGTGGTGCTCTAAGGAGGGCTTTGGGATGTATGGCCACTGGGAAGCATTCATGGACAGAGGACTGTTCTCTCGGGATGGACTTCACCTGAGTAAGGAGGGAAATAGACTTCTAGGATGGAGGCTGGCACAACTGATTAAGAGAGCTTTAAACTAGGAATTTGGGGGAGATGGTTGGGAGATGTCCAGGTAATCTCCACGCCGGAATTTAACATTGAGAAGGCAGAAAACAAAGTAAGAAAGGATACAGCCATGGGTATGAGAATGGACGTAAGGAGGAAGGGTAGTGAAGATACCAGTCTAATAGGTGATACTGGTGGTAGAATGTCTGTGCCTAATCGGGTAAAGAATGTCAGTGAAGCCAAACGGCAAAAATTAAGATGTTTGTACACTAATGCGAGGAGCCTAGGTAACAAAATGGAGGAACTAGAGCTACTGGTGCAGGAAGTGAAACCAGATATTATAGGGATAACAGAAACATGGTGGAATAGTAGTCATGACTGGAGTACAGGTATTGAAGGCTATGTGCTGTTTAGGAAAGACAGAAATAAAGGCAAAGGTGGTGGAGTAGCATTGTATATCAATGATGAGGTAGACTGTAAAGAAATAAGAAGTGATGGAATGGATAAGACGGAGTCTGTCTGGGCAAAAATCACATTGGGAAAGAAAGCTACTAGAGCCTCCCCTGAGATAGTGCTTGGGGTGTGCTACAGACCACCGGGATCCGATTTGGATATGGATAGAGACCTCTTTAATGTTTTTAATGAAGTAAACACTAATGGGAATTGTGTGATCATGGGAGACTTTAACTTCCCAGATATAGACTGGAGGACAAGTGCTAGTAGTAATAATAGGGCTCAGATTTTCCTGGATGCGATAGCTGATGGATTCCTTCACCAAGTAGTTGAAGAACCAACAAGAGGGGATGCCATTTTAGATTTGGTTTTGGTGAGTAGTGAGGACCTCATAGAAGAAATGGTTGTAGGGGACAACCTTGGTTCGAGTGATCATGAGCTAATTCAGTTCAAACTAGATGGAAGGATAAACAAAAATCGATCTGGGACTAGGGTTTTTGATTTTAAAAGGGCTAACTTTAAAGAATTAAGGAAATTAGTTAGGGAAGTGGATTGGACTGAAGAACTTGTGGATCTAAAGGCGGAGGAGGCCTGGAATTACTTCAAGTCAAAGTTGCAGAAACTATCAGAAGCCTGCATCCCAAGAAAGGGGAAAAAATTCATAGGCAGGAGTTGTAGACCAAGCTGGATGAGCAAGCATCTCAGAGAGGTGATTAAGAAAAAGCAGAAAGCCTACAAGGAGTGGAAGATGGGAGGGATTAGCAAGGAAAGCTACCTTATTGAGGTCAGAACATGTAGGGATAAAGTGAGAAAGGCCAAAAGCCATGTAGAGTTGGACCTTGCAAAGGGAATTAAAACCAATAGTAAAAGGTTCTATAGCCATATAAATAAGAAGAAAACAAAGAAAGAAGAAGTGGGACCGCTAAACACTGAGGATGGAGTGGAGGTTAAGGATAATCTAGGCATGGCCCAATATCTGAACAAATACTTTGCCTCAGTCTTTAATGAGGCTAATGAGGAGCTTAGGGATAATGGTAGGATGACAAATGGGAATGAGGATATGGAGGTAGATATTACCACATCCGAGGTAGAAGCCAAACTCGAACAGCTTAATGGGACTAAATCGGGGGGCCCAGATAATCTTCATCCAAGAATATTAAAGGAACTGGCACATGAAATTGCAAGCCCATTAGCAAGAATTTTTAATGAATCAGTAAACTCAGGGGTTGTACCGTACGACTGGAGAATAGCTAACATAGTTCCTATTTTTAAGAAAGGAAAAAAAAGTGATCCGAGTAACTATAGGCCTGTTAGTTTGACATCTGTAGTATGCAAGGTCTTGGAAAAAATTTTGAAGGAGAAAGTAGTTAAGGACATTGAGGTCAATGGTAATTGGGACAAAATACAACATGGTTTTACAAAAGGTAGATCGTGCCAAACCAACCTGATCTCCTTCTTTGAGAAGGTAACAGATTTTTTAGACAAAGGAAACGCAGTGGATCTAATTTACCTTGATTTCAGTAAGGCATTTGATACGGTTCCACATGGGGAATTATTAGCTAAATTGGAAAAGATGGGGATCAATATGAAAATTGAAAGGTGGATAAGGAACTGGTTAAAGGGGAGACGACAACGGGTCATACTGAAAGGTGAACTGTCAGGCTGGAAGGAGGTTACTAGTGGAGTTCCTCAGGGATCGGTTTTGGGACCAATCTTATTTAATCTTTTTATTACTGACCTTGGCACAAAAAGTGGGAATGTGCTAATAAAGTTTGCGGATGACACAAAGCTGGGAGGTATTGCTAATACAGAGAAGGACCGGGATATCATACAGGAAGATCTGGATGACCTTGTAAACTGGAGTAATAGTAATAGGATGAAATTTAATAGTGAAAAGTGCAAGGTCATGCATTTAGGGATTAATAACAAGAATTTTGGTTATAAATTGGGGACACATCAGTTGGAAGTAACAGAGGAGGAGAAGGACCTCGGAGTATTGGTTGATCACAGGATGACTATGAGCCGCCAATGTGATATGGCCGTTAAAAAAGCTAATGCGGTCTTGGGATGCATCAGGCGAGGTATTTCCAGTAAAGATAAGGAGGTGTTAGTACCGTTATACAAGGCACTGGTGAGACCTCATCTGGAATATTGTGTGCAGTTCTGGTCTCCCATGTTTAAGAAGGATGAATTCAAACTGGAACAGGTACAGAGAAGGGCTACTAGGATGATCCGAGGAATGGAAAACCTGTCTTATGAAAGGAGACTCAAAGAGCTTGGCTTGTTTAGCCTAACCAAAAGAAGGCTGAGGGGAGATATGATTGCTCTTTATAAATATATCAGAGGGATAAATATCAGGGAGGGAGAGGAATTATTTAAGCTTAGTACCAATGTGGACACAAGAACAAATGGATATAAACTGGACATTAGGAAGTTTAGACTTGAAATTAGACGAAGGTTTCTAACCATTAGAGGAGTGAAGTTCTGGAACAGCCTTCCAAGGGGAGTAGTGGGGGCAAAAGACATATCTGGCTTCAAGACTAAGCTTGATAAGTTTATGGAGGGGATGGTATGATGGAATAGCCTAATTTTGGCAATTAATTGATCTTTGATTATTGGCAGGTAAATATGCCCAATGGTCTGTGATGGGATGTTAGATGGGGTGGGATCTGAGTTACTACAGAGAATTCTTTCCTGGGTGCTGGCTGGTGAGTCTTGCCCACATGCTCAGGGTTTAACTGATCGCCATATTTGGGGTCGGGAAGGAATTTTCCTCCAGGGCAGATTGGCAGAGGCCCTGGAGGTTTTTCGCCTTCCTCTGCAGCATGGGGCACAGGTCACTTGCTGGAGGCTTCTCTGCACCTTGAGGTCTTTAAACCACGATTTGAGGACTTCAATAACTCGGGCATAGGTTAGGGGTTTGTTACAGGAGTGGGTGGGTGAGATTCTGTGGCCTGCGTTGTGCAGGTGGTCAGACTAGATGATCATAATGGTCCCTTCTGACCTTAAAGTCTATGAGTCTATTAGCCTCTATTCAGTGAGACCCAAAAAAGGCCACAATTTGTTCAAAATTGCCTGGAGTGCTACGGATTGTAGACCATGCTTGGGCTGACTGAATGGGAGTGACTGTGCCCTATGACCAGGATAGCAGAGGGCAAAGAAATCCATAGCCTGGGCATGAGCTGCCTCCTGTAAAACTAAATACAGTCTACAGTCAGCCATTCTTTCTAGTGCAACAGCAACCCTGCAACAAGTCGTCTGATTTCTCTTGATTTTGAATGGGTGAAAGGGGAAAGACAAACAGTAGATACTTTTCCTACTATACACACAGAGATTAGGTTTCATGTGATCAGCTCACGTATCTGAGTAAGTCCTATTATCTCAAGGATACAAACCTGGCTTTTCCCCTCACATAACTAGAGCCCTGCAAATTCGCGGATATCTGCTTTATATCCGCAGATGCAGCTGTATTGTTTATCATCTTTGTGGATCGAATCCAATTTTTTTTTTTAATCCATGCAGGGCCCTAGCGCAGCAGTTCTTAATGGGGGGTCGTTTCAGGGGGTCCTCCCGCAGTGCTCCAGCCCCACCCCTGCACCAGGGCTCCAGGCTTCTGCCCCATGGGGCCCATGGGCCCCCTGAAACCACTGATGCCCAGTTGAGAGCAGCAGTTCTCAAACTTCATTGCACCGCAACCCCCTTCTGACAACAAAAGTTACTGCATGACCCCAGGAGAGTGGGGACCGAAGCCTGAGCCTGCCCAAGCCCCGCCACCCCGGGCAACAGGGCCAAAGCCCAAGGGTTTCAGCCCCGGGAGGGGGGCCTATAACGGCCCCGCCACCCCGGGAAGTGGGGCTTGGGCTTTGGCCCCATGCCTCAGGCTTCAGCCCTGGGACCCAGCAAGACTAATGCCAGCCCTGGTGACCCAATTAAAACAGGGTCATGACCCACTTTGGGGTCCCAACCCACAGTTTGAGAACCGCTGCTCTAGAGGGTGCTGGTGCGGATCCAAATTTTTGTATCCCCACAGGGCTCTACACATAACTGCAGACTTGAAAGAAGCTAAGCACCTGCAACTTCCACTCAAATCATCAGAAGCTGCAGGTGCTCAGCACCTCTCAGGATGAAGCCTCGTGGGCATCATTTGTTCTAGTCAGGATGATAATCAAACAGTTGAACCATTAGCATATGTTATGCAGATTCTCCCTTGCCCTTTCCAGTCTATTGCTCATGAGTGAAGTTCCCCTAATGTGTGAGAGAAAGCAAGCAGAGAAGCATTATGCAAAATAAATTCCTGTTTGGTAAGGCTACTAACTCCATCCAAGTCACCCAGAAACTCCCTCTCAAGGTGCCTCAAAACCCTATACTCCAGACTGTGCAGTGACATTCCAGCAAAGAACAATGCTGCACTCATTTTACATTCTTTCCTGACACCGTCTGCCATCCTTCAGTTATCAGTTTACCTCCTTTTGTCCTAAGGCGCCAATGCAGTTTTATTCTCCAAGATTTGGTACTGTCCTGCAGTGAGTCTTCATGTTCTAGCATGAAGGAGAGTGGGTGCTGTTCCCCACTCCTACTCCGGGACAAATAAAGACAGATGGTACACAGAGGCCAGGGAGCATGAAACTAGCAGCCCTGTGGGTCTGTACTCTGATTCCCCCACATCATCCACCCTTTTGCTTTAGTCTTCGCCAAGAGATCCCTGCAAGGAGGGCTGGACACAGCTTTTTCCTGGAACCCAATAATACTGCCTCCTTCTTCAGCTACAGAGAGTTGCTCACTAGCTAGGAGAACAGGAGTACTTGTGGCACCTTAGAGACTAACAAATTTATTTGAGCATAAGCTTTCNAATCAACTTAGGTTTGAACAGAGACTGGGAATGGCTCGGTCATTACACTAATTGAATCTATTTCCCCATGTTGAAGCAGCCTCACACTTTCGTGTCAACTGTCCGAAATGGGCCATCATGATTATCACTTCAAAAGTTTTTCTCCCCTGCTGTTAATAGCTTCTCTTAATTAATTAGCCTCTTACAGTTGGTATGGCTACTTCCACCTTCTCATGTTCTCTGTATGTATAAATATCTTCTTACTGTATGTTCCATTCTATGCATCCGAAGAAGTGGGCTGTAGCCCACGAAAGCTTATGCTCAAATAAATTTGTTAGTCTCTAAGGTGCCACAAGTACTCCTGTTCTTTTTGCTGATACAGACTAACACGGCTGCTACTCTGAAACCTGTCACTAGCCAGGAGCACTTCTCAGGTTTAAAGGGGCTGTGTACAGGGCTCACTATGATCACACAAAGATCAGAACTCCCATTTTTAATCCTATCCTTATTAGTCCATTCTGTTTATGCTCACAATTTTCTGTCTTTAGATCCCCATCATTTTCCATACTTAGAGCCAAATGAATGCTTATCTATACACAAACACACATCTGCAGTATGCACAGGGTTAATGGTAGTACCTCATTCCAGAACACACTGGCATTCTCATGCATTTGGTAGGCATTAGCAGACTTCAGCTCCTCCTCTCAGCTAAAAGAGTGATGAGTGGTACATAGCATTTGTATCCTCTGCATGAAATACATTCTGCAATCAGAGAACGAGATCCAAGTGCATCTGTGGTGCTCCTATATTTAAATTGTTTTGTTGGTAGACCAGATGTTACTACCTCTGAATGCAGTGCCCACTAGAGCTGCAATGGTCAAGGAACCATCTGTCTCTTACAAAAATTGGTATTTTCCAAAGGAGGCTTATAATCAGGCTACACAGGTCCTCCTAGCTACAATGTGACACACAAGCCATCAGTCCAGGAAAGGGATTTAAAAAAACCGAACCCAACAGTAAAAAAACCCCCACAAGTTTATCCGAGATGCAGGAGAGTCTAGAGGGTAGCTTGGGGGGGGGTAGAGGGTGGGGCAGAATTGTACTGCTGTAACTGAAGCGTCTTTGTTGTTTAAAAAGGAAGTTTTGCAAGATATTAAGTCATTCATGATATAGCATATGCTTATCTCCAGAACTGTCAAACATAAGCCAATGAAAAGTTATGGAAATTCAAAGTTAAAGCTAAATCTGTCATTTACTCACTCATCATACATTAGCAATGTAGGTGTCAGTAGCAGAGGATCTTAAAACTTTAAACTTGCTAGGAGTGCATAAAGTGGGTATTTGAACCTTGAGAGTTTCATTCTTGGGAGAATACAAAAGCCAGATGCTTAACATTTAATCTTTTGAAATATTCCGTACATTCTCTAAACTGCAAGAGAGAATAAAGTGGGACTACTCGTGTACTTCCACTACTCTTAGTGGAAGAGTTAAAACAGAGACCCTAAGGTTAATATTTGCAGGTTAAATAGAGCTTAATTTGTAGTTTAGGTACTGAAATCCCTGAACAGATTCAAGGGATATTTCACCACATTTCCGAAGTTCACTTACCTCCTGCTTTTAACAGTTGCAATGTGCAGACTCCACACTCTTCCCAGCCCATCTACCCCTCCCCCCCCTCCCTCCCAAGTCCAACTTTAATTGCTGGCTCCCATTTAGTGTGATAATCCAGCATGATAATCAATTCTGCTGGGCTCATTCTCTGCACAAATGAAGAGTGACGGAGCTTGCATATGGGGAGTACATTTAAGTCACTCTTTCTTAATATTGCGTGTTGTTTTAAAGTTCTTTTAAATCTTATTCTAAAGGGTCACACACACAAAAACTTTAAAGAAAACACACAATATTAGATGACAAACTCACCCTTATAAGCCTGCTCCAACCCTATTCAAAAGGTGCAACTGACATCCCCAGTAGACTGCCTGCTGGGATATCACAGTGAGTGGGAAGCCAGTCATGCATCTTTTGCAACCTGAAAAAACAAGGTAAATGTTATAAGTATGCTGAAGTGGTCCCATGACCTACTGGGGGAAGTCAGTACACAATACTTGCAAATTGCCTTTGAAAATTATTACTTAACTCCAGCAGGTCTTTGCCATTTCTAACTACTCTGAGCCTATTTCCTCCTAGGGTTACCTATATGTTTTGGGATTGTCACTTTAAACAATGAATGCATATAAGAATATTGACTTAATACCACCAATAGCTCAACCTTTGTAATTTAATACAGTTAGGCTGAGGCACAAAAGGAGGGGGCTTTTTTCCAAAATGTCACTGGAAGCCATCCAGTGGATTATGGTTATATATTCTCTGGGGGCAGCTATATTCCTATATGCAAGGATGAAGTTCCACAAATCTTTAAATCTTCACATCCATCTCTGCCTGATCAAATAAGATAGGAAAGCCGATGAAAGTGAACTTGGTAAGTATGTGCTACATACACAGTTATGCTTCCTGACCTTTGGAAGCCATAATCCTGCAAAGGTGAAAGGTCCTATATTATCCCCCCACTACATCTTTCAGCGGAAGTTGAGTCATTAAAAAAAAAAAAAAAGCCCAAAGAACTGGTGAACTAAGGTCAGCCGCTTACTATTCAAATACTGAAGACTGTGGAAGCTGCTTCCTCACCCTAGAGGAGCTGTTTGCAGAATACCATGTTCGAGAGAGAGATTTTTAAGAGACTAGAATAGGCGTAGGTAAAAGCATGATCCATTTGTTGCACTAAAATAAAATTTGTAAGGATAAAAAATATTCAAAACCTTTAAACTCAGAATTGTATAGCTAGGTGCTTGAGAATATTAGAAACAGCTTTGTGGAAAGTATCAGAGGGGTAGCCGTGTTAGTCTGGATCTGTACCTACGCTACATTGATGACATCTTCATTATCTGGACCCATGGGAAGGAGACTCTGGAAAAATTCCACCAAGATTTCAACAGCTTCCACCCCACCATTAACCTCAGCCTGGACCAATCTACACGGGAGGTCCACTTTCTGGACACCACAGTACAAATAAGTGATGGTCACATTAATACCACCCTATACCGAAAACCTACCGACCGCTATGCCTACCTTCATGCCTCCAGCTTCCATCCCGGGCACACCACAAGATCCATTGTCTACAGCCAAGCACTGAGGTACAACCGCATCTGCTCTAACCCCTCAGACAGAGACCAACACCTACAAAATCTCCACCAAGCATTCTCAAAACTACAGTACCCGCACGAGGAAATAAGGAAACAGATCAACAGAGCCAGACGTGTACCCAGAAGCCTCCTACTGCAAGACAAACCCAAGAAAGAAACCAACAGGACTCCACTGGCCATCACATACAGTCCCCAGCTAAAACCCCTCCAACGCATCACCAGAGATCTACAACCCATCCTGGACAATGATCCCACACTTTCACAAACCTTGGGTGGCAGGCCAGTCCTCGCCCACAGACAACCTGCTAACCTGAAGCACATTCTCACCAGTAACTGCACACCGCACCAAAGTAACTCTAACTCAGGAACGAATCCATGCAACAAACCTCGATGCCAACTCTGCCCACATATCTACACCAGCGACACCATCACAGGACCTAACCAGATCAGCCACACCATCACTGGTTCATTCACCTGCACATCCACCAATGTAATATACGCCATCATATGCCAGCAATGCCCCTCTGCTATGTACATAGGCCAAACTGGACAGTCTCTAAGGAAAAGGATAAATGGACACAAATCAGATATTAGGAATGGCAATATACAAAAACCTGTAGGAGAACACTTCAACCTCCCTGGACACACAATAGCAGATGTTAGGGTCACCGTCCTGCAGCAAAAAAACTTCAGGACCAGACTCCAAAGAGAAACTGCTGAGCTTCAGTTCATCTGCAAATTTGACACCATCAGCTCAGGATTAAACAAAGACTATGAATGGCTTGCCAACTACAGAACCAGTTTCTCCTCCCTTGGTTTTCACACCTCTACTGCTAGAACAGGGCCTCACCCTCCCTGATTGAACTAAACTCGTTATCTCTAGCTTGCTTCTTGCTTGCATATATATACCTGCCCCTGGAGATTTCCACTACTTGCATCCGAAGAAGTGGGTATTCACCCACGAAAGCTCATGCTGCAAAACCTCTGTTAGTCTATAAGGTGCCACAGGATTCTTTGCAGCTTTGTGGAAAGAAAATTAAGCATTCTGCCTTTTTCTTTTAAAAAGATACACTCCACCCACAAATACACAAGCCAACATCTCCACCCACCCCTGGAACACCCAAAGATCATTGACCCCAAACACACCACACATTCAGTTTAAAGGAGATTATTTGTGTTAAGTACAGGACAAGGTTTATTTAACAAGCTAGACAAGCCATTCAACTAGCCAAGCTGTCTCTGTCAGTACTCCAAGTTCACAGCACACCTGCATTTGCCAATATCTCCGTGTTATATATCCCCTAGAGATAAGATGCCTCTGTGCATTGAAGACACTATTACTGAAAAACAAGCACTGGGTCCCACCACCCAATTTTGAGTTTGTTATAAATGGTGGAATGGAACCTAAGAGTAAGTGGAGAAGAGACCAAAACCAATTTGATGATGACAGCTGCACCCTGCTCAACTTTAAACAAATGCCCACTCCTTAGGAAAGCCACTTTGATATCAGAAAGCTCCCATGCACTGTCCCCTATTTAAAGCCAACTTAACTCAAAGCGAATGATAGAAAGAAGAAAAGTACAAATGCGTGTGTTACATTTTATAAACGAGTCATTCAAAAGCACATTTTGTAGCTAGGTTTTGATAAGCTTCTAAGTATAGCAGCAAACAGGACTTAAAAATATTTCTCCACTAAATCAAGACCAAATTCTGCCTAGGAACTGGGCTTAAGGAACAAGCACAAACCTGTCCTTAAACTTTTTTTTTTTTGGTAGCATACATTGCCACCACTTCCACTCCTCCTAAAAATTGGGTGTAGCTGACTTTTTATTAGCATACCCTCCAGTGTCCTACTGGGTTTAGTAAAGAAATAGGAATGAGCTCAGAGCACGCTGCTCATTCTAGTAAATGCTGAAGCTTTCAAATAGCAAAATCATAATTATGTATCTGAAAAAAGAATTCAGTAGATATTTTTTTTAAAAGCATCCCCCAAACCAGTTACATACATCACTAATTTCAATTAAGTCTACACAAAATTCTCAGTATTTCTCTGCTGCAGTCCAACCTTTGCAGCAGAGTGATAGGAACCTGAAAGTGAAATTAACTACAAGGAGTTAAACCAACTGGTCTACTTTCGTTATTTAAATTGCCAACAGTCAGCATCAACAAGGAAAAGTAAATTCGATTTTTTTAAATGATCGCAGTTTTAATCATGTAAGGAGGTGTTAGTAACATAGTTAAGGAAGGGATTTTTTGTAATATGATTTTTAACAGGGTGTCCCTTTGAACTAATTTGAAGCAAGCCTCTCCCAACTAATGGCGAGCACTAGGGGGAACAGAAACAAAGTTGAAATAGGAGACTTACTCTGTGATCGTCTTTGCCAGCTCGGTGCAGGCTGCTGTGGAATTCGCCGAGAAGACCCGGTAGCCACTTCTGGCTGCATTCATTGCCAAGGAATCATGCAAACCCCTTGGAGCTCGAAAGTGAGAAAAAACAGATTTGTAAGGCAACAACAGCTTTCTTGGCATCCTTTTCCACCTCTCAACCGCTATCACCGCCCCTTAGGGGGTGGGAGGGGAGATGGGTGAGCCCTCAGCAAACGAGGATCTCCATAGCCCACTGCTACTGACGTGTAAAAGAAAGGGGGAAAAAATAAAATAAAAAAGCAGCAGTTGAGCAGGCTCGGATGGCCACCTGACAGTCTCCAAAGGGAGTTCAAAAAGGAACCAGTCAGACCAGGGTTAACTCTTTGTCCACCACCCCTAAAAACCGCCACCTGTGGGAGAAGAAAGAATTCCTCCCTGAGCATACAGGGGCCAAACTCAACACGCCTGGAGCCGCCGAAAGCTCGGCCTTTCGCTTCTCGTTTGGGTGGGTGGGCTGGAGCTAGGAGTCTATGGATCAAACAAGACACGGGGAGGGGGGAGAGGAGAAAACAGCGACCCGAGGGAGAGGCTGCAGGGTGAGGAGTCCGCAAAGGAGCAGCTCCCGGGGGTTGAAATCCAAGTTACAGGGGAAGAGCGGGAGAGGCTGCGCCCCCTGGGGCAAGCTCAGAGAAGCCGATGGGGGGGGGAGTTTAAACACAAGACGGAGGGGGGGAGAGAGAGAAAATCTCAGGCGAGACAGCTGAGGTGCCCCCCGGACAATAGAGGCCGAGGGACCTGGGGGGAGGGGGATACGGCCCCAGGGGACCCACAAACAGCCCCCACAGCGTGGGCAGGAGAGAACAAGAGCCCCCGGATAAGAAAGGGGCAGAGTGGGGCTAAGAGGGGGCAACGAGGTGAGGCGCCGCTCAGGCCGCCGAGGGGGGGCAATAGGGTGGTGGCCCCTAGGCCGGGGGCAGTAAGGGGGAGGGGCCCGTAGGGTAAGAGAGGGAGGAGCAGGGGCAATAAGGCAGGGCGGCCCCTAGGCCGGGGGCAGTAAGGGGAGGGTGCTAGGAAGAGCTGGGGGCAGTAAGGGGGAGGGGCCCGTAGGCTAAGAGCGGGAGGAGCGGGGGCAATAAGGCAGGGCGGCCCCTAGGCCGGGGGCAGTGAGGGGAGGGTCCTAGGAAGAGCTGGGGGTAATAAGGGGGAGGGCCCCCTAGGATCAGGGGGGGCTGCCGAGGGGCAGTCAGGCGAGTGAGTCCCTTTAAGATCAGACTGGGAGGGTCCCCTCAGGCAGATCCGGCGCTGCTGCTGCTGCCCCGCGAGCCCGTCCCGCCGCTGCCGTCCGCAACCGCCTCGAGGATCAAGAGAAACCCCGACTCACTGCGCGCGCCCGCCCGCTCCCCCGCTCCGCCAACTTGCTGGCACGATCACCGAGCTGCCAGGCTAGAGCGCCGCCCCCCTTCGGCGGCCATTTTCTAATTAGACCTCCAGCCCTTCCTCCTCCTCCTCCCGCGCAGCCATCTTGAGTGAGGGCATTAAACTATTATCGATACCGATGGAGGTGGACCTCGGCTATCCTCCACGTGATCCCCTAAGGAGGGGATAAGATAGGAAGAAGCCTAGGCTGAGTTCTACCTCCGGGCGGCGCAGTTGGGGCCGTTTATTTCCCCGCCCTGTGGTTATGGCTTCGCTTCCCGGAGCCAAGATGGCCGCCGGGCTGGAGGCTCAACGGAAGGGAGGAAGCAGGCGCTCTGTAATCGGGCTCATCGCAGCCTCTATGGTAGAGGGAGTGGGCTGTGGGAGAGGGAGAGGGGGCGGGTGTCCCAGGATGGGCGGAACCGTCTGCAGACTGTGCAGAGGTGCCTGTGAGGGGTTAGGGTAGCAGGGGAGGGGGACCTTGCTAGGGTCCCTGGTCTAAGTGCCCCGCCCTGCCTTGGGGTTCCTGGTCTCAGTGCCCCTGCTGCCCTGGCTGGGGGCTTGCCTTGCAGCTAACACTGCCCGCTGGCGGGACTGGCCTGAGACCCACAAACTCATCACACCCCACACCAAAGAGCCGCCCGGCGGGGATGTACGTGCCCTGGTCCTGCATTGGATTGGAACCAGCAACACTGAAGGGAGAGGACAGGCTCCTCATCCCACCCTCCATCCTCTTGGGAAACATGCCAGTCCAGATCCCCTCCAGAAAACGTACTCCCACCTCGGCGATCTCCGTAAAGATCCACTCCCGCACCCTGTCGTGAGACTGAGCGACACAAAATCTCCCTGGGTGCCTGTAGCAGAAGGAAGAATGGCAGGAAATAAAGCCCTGTACAAAGAGAATGTCTGACCTTGCGTGAAAAGTATTGTGCAAGGCTTCCCTGACTTATCTAGTCCCATCCCCGTTGTTTTTAAAATTGTGTTTGTACTAGCTGCTCCCGGTTATAAACTGTCCCAAAGTTTCATTAACCCAGAGTCAAAGTTGCCAGGTGGTGTCTCATGCCCTTCCAGAACATCACGTTTAGCTACACTCCAACCTCTGAAAACCAGGACATGCAAAGTTAAAATACACACATCACCTCCACAATACAAACTGAACTCCCTGGAGCTGGCAGGGCCACTGAGAGATTCTATCCATCAAGGTGCCCTCTCTGGGTATGTGAGCACCTCACAATCTTTGATCCAGTTGTCCTCACGTTGCCCCGTGAAATAAGGCAACGCTACTACCCCCCTTTTACAGATGGGGAATTGAGGCGCAGAGAGACTCAGGTACACTGCAATGAAAACTTGCTATGGGCTCATGCCAGCTGACTCGGGTTCCCAGGCTCTTGCTGCTCCGGCACTCTGGCCGGAGCGCTGGGTCGGGGCCACACCACGCGGCTCAGCCCCGCTCCAGCCGAGGCGCTGGGTCGGGGCCGCACCATGCGGCTCCCATAAGTCGCAGCTTGGCCCCACTCTGGCTCCTACCCGCTCCAATGGCCCCCTCCGGCACTCCAATGGGAGCTGCAGGGGTGGTGCCTGCGGATGCGGCAGCGTGCAGAGCCACCTTGCCGCGCCTCTGTGTAGGAGCCGAAGATGGGACATGCCACTGCTTTGGGGAGCCGCTTGAGGTAAGCGCCGCTCAGAGCCTGCACCCCCTGAGCTTCTCCCCATGCCCCAACCCCTCTCCCGCTCTCCAAACCCCTCAATCCCAGCCCGGAGCAGCCTCCTGCATCCCAAATTCCTCATCCCCAGCCCCACCCCACAGCCTGCACCCCAACCCCAATTTTGTGAGCATTCGTGGCCTGCCATACAATTTCTGTTCCCTGATGTGGTCCTCGGGCCAAAAAGTTTGCCCACCCATGCTCTAGCACAAGCTGCAATTAAGCAGCCCCTTAACCTGAGCTGCCGTGCTCCAGTAACGAACCTGGGTCTCCCAATTCCTATGCAAGGCCCCCAACCACTGACCCATCCTTCCTCCATAGACTTAGTAAGGAGGCTTGCCATAATAAGTAGACACAAGGAATGACTAAGAGAATGTTCCATTGTTTGTCCAGTGTTCTACAGCTCTGAATTCCAGCACTTACCTGCATGTGTGCTCCGACTGCCATTAGGTGGAGGGAGTAGTTGGAGCAGATTGGCAGAGTTGTTACTGTGAAAGATGAGAGCTGATCTTGCCTCAGGGATTGCCATCAGTCTGGTGGCATAAATGTCAGTGGTCTCCAGGGATCAATGAGAGGGTAAGTGAAAGGAATGTATGTCTCAGAAGAAATCCTGAGGGTGAAGGAGGTTGCCCTGGTGGAGCAGTTGTGGGGAGAAATTGTTGAGAGATGGGGACATTTGTGGGGGGTGCGAACGACACAGGTGGCTTCACTTCCCTTCGGCGTCCCACTCTGCAAATCTGGGGTGGTTTGTGTGGAGTAGGTTTGTGTGTTGAGTGTTTGAATGAAGCAAGTTTTGCTTCAGTAAAGAGAAGGACTTTGTCCTACAGTGCTCAAGTGCTTTGTTCCCAGAATGGGCTGTAGCGTCTGTAAGGCAGAGTGATAATATGGGTGTTACTGGCATATTGGGGCATGGCTCGGGGAGGGCCGAGTTAAGGTTGCATTTCAGGGCTCATATGTGCCTTGTCTCTGTATTTCCTGTTTTTCAGGGGTTTACCTTTGTGTTACCTTAACCCTTCACTTTCTGGTTTCAGAGGTTTGAGCTCTAACTCGGCATTCACAAAGTTCTGGGGCAGTTAATTTCCTTGCGGTTGTTTGTTTGTTTTAAATAATTTCTCACCACATTCATTTACCACAGCCCAGGTGTCCCCCTCCACTGCCTCTGGCTCCTTGGCCATGACTAGACCAGCCACAGAAGGCACTGGATGCACGTTAGTCCTTTCACTGCCTCTGCATCACCCCTTCGCCTCCCAGCCATTGGTCTGGCCCGCACAGATCCTTCCTGCCCATCCTTCTCCTCCATCCCACGGGCAGAGCTAGTTTTGGTGTAGCCCCACAGATTGAGGAGCTGGACAGAGAATGCAGACATTAACATGGAGTCAGTTGAGGCGTATTTTGAAGAGGGAACAAACATTGCGGGACATAGATATGGGGAGAGGCTTGGTGGGTCAGAGCTGAAGCCCCCTTTACCTCCCATACCACGCAGCTTTAGGGTTGCCAACCCTCCCGGTTTGGCCAGGAATCTCCCGAAATCGGGCTCGATCTCCGGGAGGCTACTGAAGACAATCTGGGATATTTTAGGCCGCTAAAAGTCTGGCGGCGCAATGGGGCTAAGGCAGGCTCCCTACTTGCCTTGGCTCCATGCCGCTCCCGGAAGCAGCGACATGTCCGGCAAAGGCTTGTAGGCGGAGGCACGGCCAGGGCATCTCTGCGCGCTGACTCCGCCCCGAGCGCTGACTCCGCAACTCCCATTGGCCAGGAATGGGGAACCGCGGCCAATGGGAGCTGCGGGGGTGGTGCTTGCAGGTAGGGACAGCGCGCACAGCTGCCTGGCCGCCCGTGAGCCTAGGAGCTACTGCTGGACATGTTGCCGCTTCTGGGAGCCACCTAAGGTAAGCACCACCCAGCCAGAGTCTGCACCCCGAATCCCCTCCTGCACCTCAACCCCCTGCCCCAGCCCTGAGCCTCCTCCCGCACTCAAATTATCTTCCAGAGCCCAAACCCACCCTGAACCGTCCTGAGCCCCCTCCCGCACCCAAACTCCCTCCCAGAGCCTGCACCCCGAACCACCTGCCCAAGGTTGGAACCCCCTTCTGCACCCAAACTCCCTCCTGCACCCCAACCCCCTGCCTCAGCCCCCTCCTGTACCCAAACTCCCTCTTGGAGCCTGCACCCCGACCGCCCTCCCGCACCCCATCCGGCACCCAACCTCCTGCCCCAGCCCGGTGAAAGTGAGTGAGGGTGGGGGAGAGCGAGCAATGGAGGGAAGGGGGCTGGAGTGGGGGCAGGGCCTCAAAGAAGGGGTGGGACAAGGGTGTTTGGGTTTGCGATTAGACAATTGCAACCCTACGCAGCTTTGACCCTCTTTTCCTCTCCACACTCTCCTGCACTGCTCTGCCCTCCCTTCTTTAGAAGCAGTAGCCTGGTTGGGGCAGGACAGAGACCTGGTGTTCCTTCCACTGATCAGGGAGGAACTGTTGAGGGCTGGAAGGCAGGAATGAGGGCGGGTATTAGGTAACTCCACACTGCTCTTCCCCTCCAAATATGTTACTGCAGGAGAGCATGCCCAATTTTCTCCCCTTGTGGCTTCTGCTCTGTCAGTACTACTAAGTTCCCACTGAGCAAACATCCCTTTGACGAGGGATCGCAACTGCCAAAAAAACAAGCAAACGCAGGGCAGCAAGTGTCAAAGTCCAGGTCAACTGCTCCGGCTCACCCTCTGAGGCTGAAAATAACAGGGTAGACATTCCTGCTTGGGCTGGAGCCCGGGCTGTGAAACCCAGCGACGGGAGGTGGGTCTCGGAGCTCAGGTTCCAGCCCGAGCGGGAACATCTACACTACTCTTTTTAGCCCTGTAAGTGCAAGCTCCATGAGCCTGAGTCACTTGACCCGGGCTCTGAGACTCGCTGCCACAGGATGGTGGGGGTGGGGGGGCGTTATTGTAGTGTAGACGTACCCATAGAAAAGCTACATTTTTGGAAATGCAGTTCTAGTGAAAGCTCAAGTCGTCATACTGGATTTTCAAAAACCTTTGTTTGGAAGATCTCCTACACTAGGAAGGGTCATTGTCTCTGGGAGTTCTAGCCCCTCATTAGCTGTGCCTAAGTAAGGGCAAAGGCAAAGGCAAAGGGACAGAGCCCACAGCCTTCATCTTAAAGAAGTAGCAAAGGGCACTGACCCTATTTCTTTAAATCCTTAATTGCATGTAATTTTAATGATGGGTCTCTAAGACTGTGGTAGCGAAAGACTCTAGTAACTGCTCTTTCAAATGTCTCTCCAATGATGGCTTGGCTCAGCTTTCTCTGAATTTTCCAGCCACCATTGCTCTCTGTGCATCAGAGATTTAAGAACTCTTCACCCATTCAGGGTTCGGAATTGCCCACTCTTGACTCCCTTTCTCCAAAACCTGGGAGCATAGCTAGGCTGGGCAGTGTGCCTTGAAGGTCAGCAGACCCAGGCTCTGTCAGACCAAGAGTGGGGAGGTGAGTTCCAGAGTTGAAGGCCAACACCCCACCCCCCCGACAATGCCCTTCCATTTAAAGCAGGGGTCTGCCAGCTTGAGTGCTTCCACTGCTCGGGTGTCACCCGGGGAGGCGAAGAGACCTTGTAAACAGAGCCCGGAGCTGGGACTCTGGAGAACTATTTACAGCTCTGCCCAAGCTCACCCAGCAGGTCAGTGCCAGCAAGTCACTTCCCCTCTCGGCTTCCTTTAAAGCACTTTGAGATCTACTGCTGAATAACACTCTCTGAAAGCGAGGTATTGTTATTGATAATGTAGATGTGTAGAAGTCATGCACATCTACTGCTGAAAAGCACATGATCAGAGCTAGTTATTATTATTCACACCAGGAGAAAGGTGCTCCCAAAGGAAGCCAGGTCCCACACAGGTCCAGAGTCTATACAAAACTCTCTTCTACGTCTGTAGCGTTCTTTATTTGCATGCAGGATGTTGACCAGCAGCAAAGCTGCAATGATACACTTGCACATGTTCCTGGTTTGCAAGCCCAAAATACAGGGTTCTTCAGTTTGCAAGCCCAAAATACAGGGTTCTGTTGCTCATTCTGCACTCCGGGGTTTGTTTGTGGTGAAACTATACCAGGCCTTGTTTCCCTCAGACACAGGGAGTGAGTGCAGACTCCCTGTTAATTATTGCTATGCTAGTGTGAATGAGAGGGGGATGAGAGCAGGGGGACCCATGGGGAAGGTGATGTCTGAAACTGATCACTGGCAGCCTGGCATGCAGAAGCTGAGGTGACTCTGGAAGGCTGGAAATAGTGATAATTTGTCCTGGCAAACTGTTGAGCCTGGCTGGATGGTGAAGTCCTGCCACAAAGTGGCAGACTGGACTCTGAGGAAAGATTTCCCTATTGTTGATGGCTGTTTAGTGTCCACAATGTGCTTGGTGCTGTACAAGACACAAAGACCAACCCTTCTCCGAAGAGCTCAGCAACCCTGAGGGTTGTATATACTGGGGAATTTAGAAGAGGGAATTCAGAGCCCTCGTAGGGCTTTTGGGTTCTTCCTTGTACAGCGATGAACTGGTTTTTTAGGCTTTGGAGAAGAAGTGAGTTTTTAAGAGGAAATGAGTGAAGAGTGGGGTTAGCGGCCTTGAACAGGGATTGGTATGGCACACCTAGGGTACAGCATGGTAAAATGTAGGGAGATAGGAATGGGACAGGGAAAGAACAGGGATTCAAGACTGGTCAGCCTGTGAAACCTTGTTAGGGGTTGAGTTGAAACCACATTCAAACTGATGTGTGCACACGAGACCTTCACTTTAGATAGATATCCGGGACAGTTAAGGAGGCCACACTTAAAACAAAGCCTAACAGAGTCTTCTTAGAAACTAGCACCATGTGGGCAGGGGTTCCACGGGGTATTGTGACCAGGTGCAGTGACTGTGCGTGAGAGAGGGATGACACAAACTGAGAACAGACAAGACCAGAGAGAGAGGCTGAGGCAGAAAGCAAGGAGGGCCTCTAGCTCTGGAACTCACCTCCCCACTCTTGGTCTGATAGAGCCCACCTCTGTTGACCCTCAAGGCATACTGCAAAGTCGACCTATTCTCCCAGGCTTTGGAGAAAGGGGGGGAGTTAGTCTGGGAGCACAAGGCAGTAAAATCTCATTACATGAACAAGTAACAAGTAAGGGGGTGTCATTCGATTAATAAAAATCTACAGAATCATAATTTCAATGGCGTCACCCTCTGTCGTACGGAGGGGACTTGCTGTCCCCCGGCTCCCAGCTCCAGGTCCTCTGGTTGGTGGAAGTTTTGATAGTACAGTGTTGTTAGAAATGGGTCAAGTTGGGTATCATCCGAAAGCCCTTTCTCCCACAAACACAATCGTACCAAACATGACAAACCTAGAACAGTTATGTAGATATATATTCCAGAAAATGTTTACAAAAATCAACATTTTAAATTATACTTTAGCACAGGGTTGCATTGCTTACATAAAAAAAAAAAAAAGACACTGACATTGGCTAATCCTACGGAGGTTAGCCTTGACACATAGAACTGAAAACATTTCTCCATCAAAGCCATCATCAGTGTCATCTCTGGCTAAGACACCACTGCTAGACACGTTTGTCAGAGTTCAGGGCAACTGCACCTGTAGTCCCCCTCAGTGGTCCAGCCAGAGCACCTGCTCTTGGCTTTCAGCTCCCCAGCTGTTGCCTTTCTTGGGTGGAAACACACATCTCGCCCTTCTGCCTGGGGTATTCCCAGGCTGAACAGTTCCCTGCCTTCACTGTGTCATTCCCAGCACAGACAGGTTGCCCTAGGACGGGGGTGGGCAAACTTTTTGGCCCAAGGGCCACATCTGGGAATAGAAATTGTATGGCGGGCCATGAATGTTCACAAAATTGGGGTTAGGGTGCAGGAGTGGGTGACGGCTCTGGTTGGGGGTGCGGGCTCCGGGGTGGGGCCAGAAATTAGGAGTTCAGGGTGCAGGAGGGGGCTCTGGGCTGAGGCGGGGAAGTGGGGTGCAGGGATGGGGGTGAGGGCTCTGGGGTGGGGCTGGGGATGAGGAGTTTGGGGTGTAGGAGGGTGGTGCTCCAAGCAGTTCTTACCTCAAGCGGCTCCCGGAAGCAGCAGCATGTCCCCACTCTGGCTCCTACGCAGAGGCGTGGCCAGGCGGCTCTGCGCGCTGCCTTGTCCGCAGGCACTGCCCCTGCAGCTCCCATTGGCTGCGGTTCCTAGCCAATGGGAGCTGCGGTGGCGGCGCTTGGGGCAGGGGCAGCATGCAGAGCGGAACCCCCTGGCTGCCCCTATGCATAGGAGCTGGAGGGGGGCCATGCTGCTGCTTCCGGGAGCCGTGTGGAGAGGCCCCCAACCCTGCTCCCCGGCTGGAGTGCCGGAGCAGGGTCATGCCGCTGCTTCCGGGAGCTGCGTGGAGCGGCCCCAGAGCCCGACCCTTCCGGAGCTCGAGGGCCGGATTAAAACGCCTGGCAGGCCGGATCTAGCCCGAGGGCCATAGTTTGCCCATCCCTGGCCTAGCAGCTCGGGTTCAAATACTGACAGGAGCAGAGGGGTCAAGGGAGGGATGGAATAGGACACAGTATCCAAGATATAGACACGCAGAATTTGTGGGCTTTGAGGAATTTAAATGTGATGGGCAGCCAATAAAGGAATTCAGGGGCGGGTGCAGATTGGCCTTCCTGCTGGGATGATTCGTTTGTTCCTCTAAATCACTTTCCCATAGGAGATTAGTGCTGTGAGAGGCACTAAAGGACAGTCCTGAAGGTTGCCAGTCCCATGGGTCCTGTAGAAAAACCTCTCTCTATCATTGACGTTTGCCTCAGTCCTGACCTGCAGGCTACAAAATATTGAAGCACTACAATTGGTCTCCGTACCAGTCTCCATGTCTCTTTCAATTCTTGGCCTCTGTGCTGAGGCTGCCAACAACGTAAACTGCCAGTTGAGGCATTGGTTTCTGTGCTGGGTATGTTTCTGTCTCGGGAACTGGCCTGAGAAACATCAGATACTGCAAAGTACCAGGCACCCTCAGCTCCCCTGGGGGTAGATCAAGGGACTCAGCCTGTCACAGGATTGGGCCCTGAAGGATTTATTTGATAATTAAGTATGCATAGTAAATTTTCTATTGCAATAGAACCTCGCAAAATTCTACCCACCCACTTCTCTAGGGCAAGTAATTGGTTTTCAGTTGATGGGCAAGTAAAAAGAGCATTAATTTTATTATCCTCATTGGAGGGGTAGCACCAAATGTTTTTTATATCCTGGACAGTAGGTTTTCCTGACAGTTTTCCAACACAGCCATTAGGTAAGTTCATTATTATACAACTGGGCCTATTAGCTACTGGCCTATTTTTCTGGACAACATGCAGACAGTTACAGCATGGTTTTGCAGCTACACAAGAATTGAAAAGAGGGGTCTCATTCAGGACCTGCCAACTTTGCCAGTATTCTTTTAAGACTCTTTGGAGAACGCAGATCCCAATAATTCTTCACCATCCTCCTAAGTATTCATGCAGTGGGCAGTGTGGAAAGTGCTGGCATGCTAAGGGTTAGGATGCAGAACAGCCCCATTACAGGCCGTTGTCTCTCTGCTTTCCACAGCGTTGTCTCTTTTCAGGAACACTATATTTAGCCAGTAGCTGCAGCGTCTCTTCCAGTCTCAGGTTCCCTGGAGCAGACATGCAGTACTGTTGGTTAGTTAACTGCTGTTTCTCTTCAAACACTGCTAGCATGCTCCATCTCTAATGTCAATGACAAGGAGAGCGGTTTGATACACTGCTGCTGCATCTGTTCTCACAGACAATGGCTTAAAACAGAACCTCAGGCTAAATTCACTGCAGTGCAGGGGTGACTTCAGTTTGGTCCCTCATCTGCAAATGTGACCACACCTGCCACTAACAGCCCCGCCTTTGGTTCAGGGGGAGGCATTGTGTATTCACCACACTAAATGAGCTTGGAAAGGGTTAGATCAGGGGTAGCCAATTATTTTTTGTCAAGGTTCAAATGTCTTGGTCAAGGTATAGTCAAGGTCAAGACTTCAGATAGTAATAAAAATGATAACAACAACAACAACAATAAAATAAAATAATAATAAGTAAATAAAAAGATTTTGGGGTCCATTCAAAAGTGTCTGGTGGTCCGGATTTGGCCCATAGTCCACCTATTGACTATTGCCTGGATTAGATTTTAAGTATCAGTAATAGCCAATTTCTCCCTCCACCTAAAAACCTATTGGGGGAGAGGGGTACCAATGGTTAAATCAAATATTACAGAGAGAGGGGAAGCTTGGGTTTTTTTACGCTACATGTGGGCTAATAGAGGATGACATTAACCCTCGGCCGAGAAGCAACCCAAGGCCCAGTGCCAAGTCAGGTCTGTTTTGAGAATTTGGATGCATGCAGTGAATCTCCCACAGAGAACCAGTCTCTGGAGTTTGTTCGAAGCTGTAATGAGTGGAAAACTCGAGATTCAGAAATAGATTTTACCAGGGCTTTGGAGCGGAGCCCGGAGCTGGAGCCTGGAGTAGCTCCGGAGCCGTGGAGCTGCAGGTTTTTGCCTGGAGCTGGAGAGGAGCCGGAGCACAGCTCCAAAGCCCTGGTTTTACAATGCACGCTGTGTTGTTGTAGCTGTGCTGATCGCAGGATATTAGGTAATATTTTTTATTGGACCAACTTCTGTTGGTGAGAGAGACAAGCTTTGGAGCTTACACCGAGCTTCACCTTGAATGGTCCCGTGAAATACGTGCTAACTACTTATGCTAAACAATCTGTTCCACCCTCTATGTAGCTGTGACACTCTGAGTATGTTTCCCAGACCTGAAGAAGAACTCTCTGTAGCTCGAAAGCTTGTCTCTCTTACCAGGTCCAGTCAAAGGTATTACCTAACCTCACCCACCTCGTCTCTCTAGATTTTACAATATTCATTGTCAGACCTGGACAAATGAATTTCTAGCCAGGGGCTCTAAAATACTTACTAGCTTAAATGGTTTTAATTTTCTGGTCATTCAAGAGCATCAGATGATAGAAATCAAAGGAAAGGTTGGGAACAAATGTCAACAGGGTCCTTTGAAATTCGTTTTTTAAATGTATCCTTGCAAGCCAAGCCATGGTCCAGGTCCTGGTCCTGGTGCTGAGAGCCCTCCACCCCGCTAAGTCTATGGGGGTTGAGGGTACTCAGACATATATAGGCCTGTGGCCTGCCAGGTCCTCAGTTATCTGATGTACCATCAATCCTGGGATTTGAACCTGAGAGAGTGATAGATCAGCCAATCGGGGCCTCATGTTCCAGGGAGGGCAGCTCATTTCTTGGCTCAAATCTCCTGCTAATACATGTCACCTGCAATCCTCTGTAGTGTTTGTGGAGCTTCCTCTTCTCCCCATTTCAGCCCAGGAGGGGTTTGGTTTTGTTGTTGATCAAGGCTACATTTGATCTTCATTTGTCTCTAGTTTTACAGAACGTTGGTCACTCTATCCTCCTGCCGTGGGTTTCGAACATGGCATTCCAAGGTGAAGTTGACCAACCATCAGCGTGGGCTTGGCCACGGGCTTGTTGAGTGACTTGCCACTCCTGGGCAATCTCATTGGTCCCTGCAGGAGTTCAGCTGACTTCCAGGGTCTTTTCAGAGTCCAATTACAGCTCTTTTGCCTGTAGTCCCAGGAGCCACTTCCCAGTCCCGCCACAGGTCACCGGCGGGAAGCAGTCCTCCTGGTTCCCTTGTAATGTAGTTTGCCCAATCCAAAGTGGAGATGGGGAGGAAAAGCTAGCCATTGCCTGTAGCTAGGCTCCCATCTACTGGAGCTCCCCAGCAGCCTCTTTACGCCTAGGCAAACTCCCCCTTTCCGGGGCCAGTTTCACCTTTTTACGCTCGCTTTCGCCATGTGGTGCATGTCCGGCAAGCACACTCGTTAACCTTCCTATCAGTGGGATGGGGGCATGTCCCATCACACTGGGGCTTAATACCACCACTAGAAAAACCACCCCAAGGACTAAAGTGCTCAGAGGAGCAGAGTGTAGAAACCTGTACAGAATAAAGAGTCTGTTCTGTGCCCTGATGATCCCCATTTTCTGCTGCCCTCTTATCCCATTTTGTCCCCTCAACCCTTAGTGCCGGGACTTTACAGTAATGTAACCCCATGATGGCTAATCACACTGCCTCCCATGCTGACCAATATCGTCCTGTTGTCCACTTGTACTCCCTCGTCTGTCTAGCGCAGGGGTCGGCAAGCTTTCAGGAGTGGGGTGCTGAGTCTTCATTGATTCACTCGAATTTAAGGTTTCGCGTGCCAGTAATACATTTTAACGTTTTTAGAAGGTCTCTTTCTATAAATCTATAATATATAACTAAACTATTGTTGTATGTAAAGTAAATAAGGTTTTTAAAATGTTTAAGAAGCTTCATTTAAAATTAAATTAAAATGCAGAGCCCCCCGGACCGGTGGCCAGGACCAGGCAGTGTGAGTGCCACTGAAAATCAGCTTGCGTGCTGCCTTTGGCACCCGTGCCATAGGTTGCCTACCCCTGGTCTAGATCCATCTGGTATCTCTCGTCTTGTAGTTAGACTGGAAGCTCCTTGGGGCAGAGATGGTCTTTTGGTTCTGTTTGCTTAGCAAAATGGGGTCCCGGTCCAGGACTGGAGTTTCTAGGTGCTCCGATAATACACACAATAAATAATAATGATAATAATGCTCTCCTACCATTGCAACCCTTGTTTTGCTACAGTTTCCCCGTTTTGTCTGTGGCCATTCTTCAATCTGTTATTCCTGAACCAAACTGTAGACTCCTCAGGGCAGGGACCTGCTCTAGACTCATGAAGCTCTGAGGAGGGCTGGATTCCCTTTGGCATCTGTCAACACTGTTTAGTCACCTGTAAGGTGACATGACATGAGACCCTCCCTTCCCCAGAGTGTGAGCGCTCAGTCCCCTGACGCAGGCTTTATGGAGCATTTTAAAGTCCACATTGAGAGGTGTTGAGTCTTCCTTGGAAATAATGTGAATACGGTGTACAAGGAGGAGGCCCCATACTCCCCTGCCTTCCCTGATCCCAAGGGGAGGATAAGGAGGATCTATATGGTACTAGCCATAGGTTTAAACAGTGCATAGAGGCTTGAAAATGTCCCAAGGGTCCTAGACGTGTGATCAGATGCAGTAAGGTGATCCCTGAGGGACACAGCCCCTAATGAAGCCAAGCTTGAAAATGTCCCAAGGGGCCTAGACGTGTGATCAGATGCAGTAAGGTGATCCCTGAGGGACACAGCCCCTAATGAAGCCAGCACGCAGGAAGGGTATCTTGACTGACTGGGACAATCAAGGCAGATCTTTCCCCACTTCTCCCTGCCCCAGGCAGTGGGATTACGGGTCTCTTGGTCAATTACATCATGTTTCCCCTCATTGTGACATTTGGTGGAATTTAACTGTAACTATAGCACCAGTTCACGTCCTCCCCCTTTCCAACTTACTACATCCCAGCGAGCTATGTACTGTACTACCGTTCCATGACAGATAACCTAGACTCTGACCCCGAGTCAGGCTCATTGTTCCACTTCCATCATCCTTGGTAAGAAACGTTCCATGATTAGGACTCAGTGGCTGCGTTATGTTTGTACAAGTCAGGACAGACTCCAGCTCACTCACTTTCCTCTAGCAGCATCAGCTTTTTGTTTGTATTACCACCATGTCTGGAGGCCTGGCCCCATTGTCCTAGGCACTGTATAGACACATAATGGGAAACAATGCTACCCCAAAGAGATTACAGTCTAAACAGACAAAGGAAGGTTTATCGTCTCTATTTTATATATATAGGAAGCTGAGGCCCAGAGAGATTAAAGTGACTTGCCCAAGGTCACACAAGAAGCCAGTGGCAGAGCCAGGAATGGAAATCAACCCGGTCTAGTGCCTTAACCACAAAATCATCTTCCCTTGTGATGCTAAGAAGAGTAACAGTTTAGTTGTGTCAATAAAATGAGTTGATGTGACTCAAAGACACAGGGAACAGAGATACTGAGTGAGAAGGTCCACTTTTATAGAGGCACTTTTCTGGATATACCAATACTTTAAACATCGTCTCGAGCCATTTAAAGGGTTACAGATCCGCTAGCATTTTAAATACTTTGGTGTAACAGAAATAGGCGTCGATAGCTCTACAGCGAAGCCCTTGATCCTCACATCCTTGCCTGTGGCCCAAGAAGATGCCTCTTTCACACTGCAGTCCGAAACCTGCAATAGCAGAGATGATTGTTCCAGCAATGTCCCTTCTGCTGTGTCCCCTGGAGTTTCCTAGGAGCACCTCTGCCTTCTCTTCCCTTACCCAAAGTATTGTTTTGGGTCTTTCACTCAAGCATCACTTGATCAGGTTATTTTGTCCCTGCTTATCCCTCCATATATTCAGAGAGAGACACAGAAATCTCGGCTCCACACGCTGATTTGTTTTCAGATTTTAGGTTTAAAAAAATAAAGCCAATGGGATCAGCTGCCTGGATTTGCTGATTGCCTTGAAGGAGAAAATAGCATTTTTAATAACTTGTTCTAATGCAGCCAGGCATGCTACACTAATCTGGGCTTTAGGGCAACAAGCAATGAGAACCCTCAAATCCAGTCTGAATCACTGCACTCGCTGCTTGTCAGGTCACAGAAACCCCCCTTGCTCCCAGTATTCTCCCCCTTCTGAATACAGAAGGTTGAGCTCATGAATGTTACAATAATAGCAAACCTTCTCATTTAGAAGTAACAACCCCCAATGTCCTCTCCCCTTGCTGAGGGACACAATCATCTAACATCAGTCACGGTCACCTTGTGGCCAAGATGCTGCAATTAAGAACATCACTAATTTGCAAATGTTGACCTTCAAAAGGAAGAGCTCTGGGGAGGGGGAGGGGAGCAAGTTATTTTAGGAACACAAATTAGAAAACAAAGCAAGTACTTTTGCATAAACACTTNTTTTCCCCCCCCCCCCCCCCCCGATGTCTTCATGCATCCCATTCTTGGGATGTAATGGGCCATCCACTCCCTTTCTTACTTTCTTACTTACTTAAAGCTTCTTGCTTTAGCTGGAAGTCATCTCTTTGGGTTTCCTAGTTGATGTGAAATGAACGTCAAGAAGCAGCTGCACAGAACCTCCTCAAGGGGGCAGCAGAATGCCTCAAAAATAGGCCCCAGCAACTGCACATAGAAAAGGATATCATGGTTGTAGATGCATCAAGATGAACTTGGTGATCTTCCCCCTGGGACAGGACAGACACGTAATCCCCCAGACATATCATATGGATATTAGGCTTGATTTTAGCCCAAAAGCCAAGAAGAAGGGTCTGAATTAGCCCTCAGAAGAGAGACACCCGTTTTTCATGTAAAACACACAGTATGGAGCCAAATGAACACCTGTAAAGCCAGTGGAATTACCCTTGGGATGGATTTGGCATGTTGTGTGTTTGTGTGTGTGTGTGTGTGTGTATATATATATATATATATATATATAGGAATTGACATGGTCTAATGGATTAGGAATGGGAGCCAGGAGTCCTAGCATCCATTCCCAACTCTACCAAGGAGTGCTTGGTAACCCTGGGCAAGTCACTTAGCTTTCCGTGCCTCAGTTTCCCCATCCGTAAAGTGGGGCCAATGATTCCTACCCACCTTTGCAAAGTGCTTTGAGATGAACAGTGCTATAAGGGCTAAGTCTAACAGACATATAGAAATAATACCTAGCACTTTTCAGCAGCAGATCTCAAAGCACTTTAGAAAGAGAGGTAAGCATCATTATTGTTATTATACAGGTGGGGAAACTGAGGCCCAGGAAGGGAAAGTGATCTTCCCAAGCAGGCCAGTGGCAGAGCCAGAAAGACACCCTAGAGCTCCCAAGTCCCAGCTAGTGCTCTATCCACTAGGTAACACTGTCTCACTATGTAGTTTAACCCTCTATTTTTTTAAATCTAGACAATACCATTGGTTTTAAACCAGATCATATGACCTTAAGCAAGCAATGCTATTTCTCCCCAACAGCCACCAAGGGGAGCTAGACTACACAGCAAGGGAAAAGAGTCTCTATTATATGTCTGACGTCACACACACACCCAAGCCTGCCTCCTCCCTCTTCATTACACTGAACAGGTAACAGTGCTCAGATACAACAGTATCGATGGGCACCATAGAAATACCTGTGATAGATAGAAGTGACTGCCAGCAGCTGGGAGCACCAACTCCTAAAATCCAGTATCCCTTGCTTTCCCCATTCTCCTTCGGTGTCTGCAGTGACACTGAATGGCCCTGAAATGGCAACCCAAAGAGCCACACCAAGCCCACCCTCACTGTCATGGGTGCCACTTCAGCAAATAGGCTGCTCTGTGCAGAAGTTCTCTCTAAAAAGCAAAACCCCTCAGAACACATATCACGTCGACCAGAACCACCCCAAAGTGGAACTAAGCTAATAGATCACCTTTGATTCTCCATATTTAACGAAGCTGGTGACATACAGAGCTGTGGATCTCCTTGTTTCTTGGCCTTGGTCTTCACTATGAGTTTAGGTCGACTTTAGCAGCGTTAGATCGATTTAACCCTGCACCTGTCCACACGACAAAGCCATTTTTGTCGACTTAAAGGGCTCTTAAAATCGATTTCTGTACGCCTCCCTGACAAGGGGATTAGCGCTGAAATCGACATCGTCGGGTCGAATTTGGGGTAGTGTGGATGCAATTTGACGGTATTGCCTCCAGGAGCGATCCCAGAGTGCTCCATTGTGACCGCTCTGGACAGCACTTTGAACTCAGATGCACTAGCCAGGTACACAGGAAAAGCCCTGGGAACTTTTGAATTTCCTTTCCTGTTTGGACAGCGTGGCGAACTCAGCAGCACTCAGCAGCACAGGTGACCATGCAGTCCCCGCAGAATGTTTCTACGCTCCCCCTATCATCTCCGTCCCTGAGGTTATCGCAGATTAGAAGGCAAAAAAAACGCACTCGTGATGACATGTTTTCCGAGCTCATACAGTCCTCCCACACTGATAGGGCACAGCGTAATGCATGGAGGCATTCAGTGGCAGAGGCCAGGAAAGAATTGCTGTGTTTGCTTAACGGCAAAAGTATCATGCCTCGCTAGCAATCCTGCCCGAGCCAGGTCGCTGTGTCACATGCACTCCACGCTGTGTCAGCCTTGGGCAGGGGCATGACTGCTTTGTGAGCAGGAAGGCCATAGATATAGACATTGCATTAGGTAGCTTCTGTAGCTAGAGAAAACATTCCTGTGCATTCGGCAAAGTCTGTGGCAAAAAAAGAGAAGCCCCGTAGTGTAGTGGTTATCACATTCACCTAACATGTGACATCCCCGTAGTATAGTGGTTATCACGTTCACCTAACACGCAAAACATCCCCGGTTCAGAAACAGGTCACTGTTCCTTTTTCTGACTCCCCTCCTGCATTTTTAGTCTTAGAACAGACCGCGCTGTGAAATTTTACTTTGAATTATATCAATTATGAGCTATATGGAAGCTCTCTCTAAGTTATAGTCCCGGGTTCCTTACCCTTTCAGCTGCTCTGATAAATTAATATTTTTGTTAGGGGCGGGGGGAAATTTTCATGAAGCCTTTTATAGGGACTAAATGCTATCCAGGACTCTGAAATAATCTTAACGTGGCCCATAGAGTGCAATCCTTCATTCTGGATTTGTCATTCCACAACTTGAACTGCTCCTTACTACTGTCCAGGCTTCATGAGCCATGGGAGCAAGGGGCAGGCTGGGGTAGGTACAACCGCGCAGTGCTGCCGGCTGGGAGAGCAGCCTGAGGCAGAAGCCTCCAGCTCACATGATATTCCAGGCAGGACTGAATCTCCATGAGATGAAAGTTAAAGAGGAGAATGACCTGGAGTCACTCCCATTTGGTGCTCTAAGAGGAGGATAGCCATGTCTGTCCAGGCGCCCTGATTGACCTCACAGAGGTCTGCCAGCTGAGCGGGGCTGAGCAGGACCCCGGCTGGCAGGAGCCGGCGGACGGAGCCCCAGACCGGCAGCGGGCTGAGCCGCACAGCCTGCTGCCGGTCTGGGGCTCCGTCCGCCGGCCCCACTCAGTCCGCTGCCTGCCTGGGGTTCCAATCATCCAGGCAGGCAGCAGGCTGAGCAGGTCCAGCGGATGGGACCCCAGAAAAAATGCGCGAAACGATTGTCTGCCGTTGTTTTCACGGAAGGAGGGAGGGAGGGGGGGCCTGACGACATGTACCCAAAACCACCTGCGACAAAGTTTTTGCCTCATCAGGCATTGGGAGCTTAACCCAGAATTCCAATGGGCAGTGGAGACTGCGGGAACTGTGGGATAGCTACCCACAGTGCACTGCTCTGTAAGTCGATGCTAGCCACAGTAGTGAGGACACACTCCGCCGAATTAATGCGCTTAGTGTGGACATATGCAATAGACTGTATAACATTGAATTCTAAAAAATTGACTTCTATAAAATGGACCTAATTTCGTATTGTAGACATACCCTTAGAGTAATTTCAAGGGAGACGATGGGAAATCCCTACTGCCATTGAAGGTGATAGCAAGCAAAGATCTTGTCCCTCTGGGAAACCTTCATCTTCAAGCACTGCACAGTAGCGGTTCGTTGCCATTCCCTTCAGAATCAGTGAATCCCCAAATTAAAACCAGAGATTCCAATCCCCTGGACTTTGAGGGAGTTTCATTCAGGATCCAAA
Source organism: Platysternon megacephalum (assembly GCA_003942145.1). Lineage (NCBI taxonomy): Eukaryota > Metazoa > Chordata > Testudines > Platysternidae > Platysternon > Platysternon megacephalum. The sequence goes on along the minus strand of QXTE01000220.1, from coordinate 2,324,979 downwards.
TGCTGCAACTCTGGTTCATTTTTATAGGGCGTTGGACTGCAAGACTGGATCCACCACTCAACCTCAGACCAACTGGGGGAAAGTTGAAATTATGATTCAGTTTCAGATCCAAGCTTCGTGATTCAAGCTCATCTCTATTTATATTCACCCCAGCGCCTGGTGCCTATAAATACATTTTATACTAGAGGCACTCCGTTCCCTCAAATACTGTTTACACGATGTACAGATATGGGGGTACTATAGTTAAGGCTTCTTCAGCAGCAGCATCGTCTTTTCATGCTAGACCAGTTTTTGCAACCCCTACTCATGCTGAGTAGCCCTCACTAAGGCAAGCAGTGCCATTGACATCAAAGAGGATACTCCCTTGAGTAAGGGTTGCAGAATCTGGCTCTTTGATTCTTGGTCAAGAGCAAATTTCTTTCATCATAGTTTCCAAACTGGCCTTTTGAGTTCTGTGGAAACAAAAGCCACCCGCACCACCAAATTATTTTCAAATAGGTTAAGATGGGCTCAGATTTTAATCTTATTTTAAATATTGCCGTCCATCCACATGAATCTCTCTTTCTTCTTCCTGTTACAAACGAAAGCAATCCTTTCTCTGCTGTAAACTCCCCTGGTTGGTAGGCACCAGCTGGAGGTTTTCTTTAGGATCATTTCAAATGGCAGTTTAGGATGAAGAGCTCCTAAGCACATGTGGCTCCTGCGTAGGCCCTTGTGTCCAAGATTCATGAATGAAGAAACCTCTAACCAAATTAGACTCTCCTGTCACAAGGGCGCTTTGGCCCCATTGTCAGGGGATATATTCAGCTAAAACAGCTGCAGTTTGGTTATAGGATTGGGAGACTTTTCCCCAGAGATTGCTGGTTCAATTCTGCCCCACATCAGCAGCGCCATGACTTGTCAAGCTCAGTCTGGAAGCCAGTGAGGTTTTTTGTCCCCACTGCTCCCCTTGGGAAGCTGATCCAGAGCTTCGCTCCTCTGATTGCAGGGCCGGCGCAACCCATTAGGCGACCTAGGCAGTCGCCTAGGGCACTACTATTTGGGGGGCGCTGGCGCCCCGGTCATCAGCGGAATTTTGGTTGTATTTTATCTCTAGATCACCATTTCTTTGTGCCTTTCTGGATGGGACTGATCCTCCATCCCATGAAGCCAATGTACCGACTCCCATTAACTCCTGTGGGACTTGGATCAGGCTCTATGTGAAATTAATTGGTGGTTTCAATCCCCGGGGGATGGGCATCCACATCACGCCAAGGAGCCTATTATGGTAACTAGCAGTAATTGGCACCACTGTGACAGCAGACTCAGTACAGGGCGGAGGCTCCAATGGGCCACTAATGGGGTCAGAGAGGCTGCACTACCTTCAGCTGTGTCTACTCTGGGATTTCTTTGCTTGAGATTTCCCCACCATTGCTACTGCTGCTTCATCTCCACAGCCATGAGCCCTAGGATAAACAAGGGGGCAGCAGCCAGCAGCATTTTAAGCACCATGTTGTATTGATTTGCTCTGAGCAGGTGAGATGTGGCTTTAAAACACCTGTGGGTCCCCTACATTAGAGTTCCCACTGCTGAGCTGGTGGGAAAGCCAACGTGAGCATTTCATAGAGTCAGTCACTTTTGTGCTGCACACTGGAAAAGATGGGAGGACATCAGCTTCATTCCTTTCTTTTTGGAAATTGGGACAATCATGTTTTACCTTTGTGGCCAACTCAAGAAGTGATTCTGTTTCCTTGCGGGTTATTTACTCTCCAAGTTCCCTGCCTTGTACAATTCAGAGACCTCCTCGTCAGCACTATCAGCATGGAAAGCAATGCTGAGATTCACAAGAGTTTCTTATTTCGTTATCAGACAGGCAGGATTAGGAGGGGGAGGTCAGGTAGCAGCACTGGGTTTAAGCAGGTTTAGCTCCTTTGAACAAGGCTTATCTGGGTTCTGTGTCACCGACTGGTTGGCGGCGGAATTATTTACTGAACAGACACATGCTGGTTTGGGGATTTTTAGAATATTAAGGAGTTCACGGAGGGGGGGAAAAAGCCTTATTCATTGAATTTCACATGTGAACGAATCTTGCAGAGTAGTTTCCTGTAACCGCACACCTCTTAATACTATTCAGTGGGCCAAATTTTGCCCTGCTAGCCCAAGTTAAACTCCCAGTGAAGTCAGAAGGTGTTTGGCTGTAAGGTTTACTTTTTTATTCTGTGTATACGGATGGTTTTGTACCTAGGTGCCTACATGCCGCTGGTCCTTTAGTGCTTCTCCTGGTGGGGAGGGCAGACACCTTATCCAGATCCCTGGGTCTGGAATCGCTCATGAAACACAGGCCAGGTTCCCTGTGAGCAGCTTCTCACCCCTTTCAGCAGATCCAGGTCATGCTTTGAACAAGCTTGGCCTGAGTTATAGGTCACACTGCAAACAGCCCAGGCTTAGTGGGTGTGGCTGAGTGTCACATAGAATTTATCATTTGATCCTGAAATGCAAAACCAAGTGCAAAGGACCCATGTGAAACAAAAGAGAAAAAGGCATCACTGACACCTGGCAGGTCCCCCTCCCCATTCCCCTGCTCCCTCACACTAATCCACCCACACCAGCAACTAGACTGGTAGTCACCTGGGTCTCTCTCTTCCTCTGGGTTACAAGTGCTGTAGTGGGGCATTGCTGTTAAGTTTCCACTAGAAACACTGCCAGCAGTATCCAGGTTTGCAAGAACCGAGCTGTACACAACGTATGATTGGAACCAACAAACCCTGGGAAAGCCAGGTGGTTCGTGTTGCTGGAGATCTCTGCTCTCTGATTCAGCCCTGAACCATACATACAGTTCAGTTCTCGATTTGTACCATAAAAGGAAACAGTTACAGGGAAATCACATGCAACAGCTCTACTGAAAGTTTCTATTTTTCGTAAGAAAAATGTCTCTGGGGATGATGTGGGCTCAGCAGCTCTGGCCTCTGACTACAAGCTTTATTGATTTGTTTGATGTGTGGGATGAGCCACAGTGGCTAACAAGCAGGGTCCTATGAGTGGATGGGAGTGTGTGAGGGTCACCGCAGGCCAGTTACCAAAGACAAAACAGACGTGCCTGGGCTTTGGAACGCTGAGTCGTAGTATTTCCATGGGTTGAGACTGACCCCACAAAGATTCCTGAGTAACTCATTAACCAGGAAGAACCAGCTAGGTTTTCTATAGCTACCAGCACTTCTGGTGCCCTGTTCTGGGCTTCATGCTCTGGAGAATGTCAAAGCCACAATGAATTAATCTGCTAGGCGGTGTATGTCCAGGACATGACTTAAATCAGGGTGGGATTTACAATTGAAGCTGCAGAACCTGGCTTCAATGTAGGGAGCCAGAGAAGTGTTCCCATTCGTCTCTGCTTCCAAGGACTGTCTTTGATCGGGACACGCACACTCCAACCCTGGGACTTGCCCCTCATCCCCTGCCCGTCCCTGTGCACATTCAAAATAATGGACTAGTTATTTTATATATTGTCTATGGATAGCACAATGGCATTTTTCACCATAGTGACCTCACACTGCTCCAGGGAGCTATAATCCCTTCTTGGACAGACGGAGGAACCAGAGACAGAGCAGCGAAGTGATTTGACCAAGGTCACACAGCAGATCAGTGGCAGAGTCAGCAATAGAGCCCAAGTGTCCTGATTCCAGGCCTTGTGTCTTAGTCACAAGACTATTCTTCTGATAGGCCCCAAGTTTCTAATCTGCCAGGGGGTGCTCCCCCTGGCTCCACCCAGGCCCCGCCCTACTCCACCCCTTCCCCCAAGACCCCGCCCTGCTTCTTCCCACCCCCACTCTGCCCCTGCCCCGCCTCTTCCCGCCCCGCCCTTTCCCTGTCCCCTCCCCCGAGCACGCTGCACCCTCGCTCCTCCCCTCTCCCCCCCAGCGTCTCCTGACACCACAAAACAGCTGATCCATGACAGGTGATAGGCGCTGGAAAGGAGGGGGAGGTGCTGATCGGTAGGGCCTGCTGGTGGGCAGGAGGTGCTGGGGGAAGGGAGAGGTTCTGGTAGGGGGGCTGCTGGTGGGTGCTCAGCACCCACCATTTTTTCCCTCTGGGTGCTCGAGCCCTGGAGCACCCACGGAGTCAGCGCCTATGATTCTTCTCTGTTACTTCATCATAAATGATCTGGAGAAAGGGGTAAGCAGTGAGGTGGCAAAGTTTGCAGATGATACTAAACTGCTCAAGATAGTTAAGACCAAAGCAGACTGTGAAGAACTTCAAAAAGATCTCACAAAACTAAGTGATTGGGCAACAAAATGGCAAATGAAATTTAATGTGAATAAATGTAAAGTAACGCACATTGGAAAAAATAACCCCAACTATACATACAATATGGTGGGGGCTAATTTAGCTACAACTAATCAGGAAAGAGATCTTGGAGTCATTGTGGATAGTCATTGTGCACAGAGTGCAGCGGCAGTCAAAAAAGCAAACAGGATGTTAGGAATCATTAAAAAAGTGATAGAGAATAAGACGAAGAATATCTTATTGCCCTTATATAAATCCATGGTACACCCACATCTTGAATACTGCATACAGATGTGGTCTCCTCATCTCAAAAAAGATATACTGGCATTAGAAAAGGTTCAGAGAAGGGCAGCTAAAATGATTAGGGGTTTGGAACGGGTCCCATATGAGGAGAGATTAAAGAGGCTAGGACTTTTCAGCTTGGAAAAGAGGAGACTAAGGGGGGATATGATAGAGGTATATAAAATCATGAGTGGTGTGGAGAAAGTGAATAAGGAAAAGTTATTTACTTGTTCCCATAATATAAGAACTAGGGGCCACCAAATGAAATTAATGGGCAGCAGGTTTAAAACAAATAAAAGGAAGTTCTTCTTCACACAGCGCACAGTCAACCTGTGGAACTCCTTGCCTGAGGAGGTTGTGAAGGCTAGGACTATAACAGGGTTTAAAAGAGAACTAGATAAATTCATGGAGGTTAAGTCCATTAATGGCTATTAGCCAGGATGGGTAAGGAATGGTGTCCCTAGCCTCTGTTTGTCAGAGGGTGGAGATGGATGGCAGGAGAGAGAGCACTTGATCATTACCTGTTAGGTTCACTCCCTCTGGGGCACTTGGCATTGGCCACTGTCGGTAGACAGGATACTGGGCTGGATGGACCTTTGGTCTGACCCAGTATGGCCGTTCTTATGTTCTTATGTTCTTAAAGAGTAGAGGTATGGGACTCAAAGACTGAGGGGGGCAGGGTAGGTAAAAGATCTGGGGGGCTCACAGAGAGCAGGGAATGGAATTAGCTGTTCATGGGTGTGTACCAACAGACAGTATAAATCCCAAGCTGCAGGCCCTCTGGAGGGGCAGTCAGTCCTGTTGAGCTTACCTAGGTCCTGGCCAGCCGGGGGAAGGGTTCCAATCAGTATTGCCTGCTCCAGCAGAATCTTTGCTGGAAAGTTTCCACTACTGCAGCTGGCTTCTGCTTCCAGCTCAGCCCTGCAAGCCCTCCCCAGCCACCAAATCATCAAGGCAACGTTCGAATTGTTTAGCTTCTACCTTGAGAGACCTACAGAGCATGAAAAAAATGACTGCAGTGCTTGCGATCCCAGTTCCCTGCTTAAAGCAGAGGCAACAGAAACGTTCTATATTAAGCTGAAGCAGGCTGCACGAGGGACCCTGTCCCTATGCACACCTCTTCCCCTAGGGCAACCCTGCCCCCGGCTCCGGCGTGCAATTGCACAATCAGCTGTCTCCGGCACCCAGCTGGACAAGGAGAGACACAAGTCACAAGAGGAGCAGAGATGCGTCAGCAGACGGATTTTGTCAGACCAGGCTGAGCTCTCTGGAACGTAAGGGGTTAAGAGCGAAGGCAGCGGCAAGGGGAGTCCGTACAAAGCCCTCTCAGCCAGAGATGCCCCTCTGAATTCTCCTGTAGAGAACTGTGAATTCAATACCCACACCTAGGAATACTTCCACGGGGTGGGGTCAGTTTGTCACTAGCAGGCAGTGGGGTCAGTGTCCCATCCACCGGATTTGGAGGTTAGGAGACACGGGGGAGGAAGGAGCTGTCAAATTCCACCTCTAACACTGGCCTCTTCCATGACTTTGGGCAAGTCATTTCACCCCCTGTGCCTCCGTTTTCCCATCTGCAAAATGGAAAGGACACTTCACCTCCTCTGTAAAGCACTTTGAGAGCTACCACTGAAAGAATCTAGACAGAGTTTATTATGGAAATAATTTCTGACCTTTGCAAACTCCCTCCCCTATACAATATCTTACATTTACATGTATCGCGCACAGCAGATAAGACACAACGGCTGTATAAACCTACACTGTTGGAGGAGCTGGGGCCTGCAGTTCCCAAACCACCAGCCTGTCACTTGAGCTAGAAGAGAGATCTATCTCCCTTAGTTAAAAGTAGTAAAAGACCCTTATCCTCTACATGGCCCGCCCACGAGAGGGCAACCACACACACCACATTAGAGCACCGTTCCTTCCTATGGGGCTTTACAGATGATACACAGTGAAACTGCAGAGAAATTTCACCGGTAGTGATGGCAGTGAAAACCCCAGCATGATTCAGTGCACGTCAATGGACTTTTGGTCTTCTAAGGTGGTGTCTACAACAGAAAATCCTGCCCCATGTGACCATAACCAGCACCATGGCTTTCCCCCAGCTCCCCACCTCAATCTGCATTTAAAAGGGTTATCTCACTGGTGTGGACAGGATCCACTGAGTTCAACATCTGCTGCTGCACAGCGTGGGAAGGCCCCTTGTAGAGGAGCCAGGGTTGACCACTCACTGCTACTTGCAGTCCGCTCCTCTCACCCCCATCCGTACCAGCAGGACAACCACCATTGTGCCATGGGTTCAGGGGGAGCCCTAGTAGATACAATGTCATCGAAGGTAGCTAATCTTCCCAGCCAGCGGCGGCTCCAGGCACCAGCGTTCCAAGCACGTGCCTGGGGCGGCAAGCCACGGGGGGCACCCTGCCGGTCCCTGCGAGGGCGGCAGGCAGGCTGCCTTCGGCGGCTTGCCTGCGGGAGGTCTGCCGGTCCCACGGATTTGGCGGCAATTCGGCGGCGGGTACACCGAATCCGCGGGACTGGCGGACCTCCTGCAGGCATGCCGCCGAAGGCAGCCTGCCTGCCCTGCTTGGGGCGGCAAAAAAGCTAGAGCCGCCCCTGTTCCCAGCCTAAAGTGGAACCTAGTTGGGCTCTGTCAGGAATGCAGCAATGATCCCAGCGGGAGGTGCTGCATTCCAGAAGGGATTAGTTAATTGTTTATCTCCTTCCACTGCTCTATTCAGCTGGCAGGGAGGAGAAGCCCATGGACCAGGTTCTGTGCTGCCTTGCACTGTGCATTGCTATTTACCCCGGAGCAAAGAGAGCATGACGCACAAGCAGGTCGGAATTTTCTGCTCACTCCCACCAGCAGAAGCATTTTACACCCACTTTGCACAGGGCTGCAAACAGGTGCAAGGCAGCAGAGAGTCGTGCGCCCAAGGTTGCAAGGCGCCAAGTACCTACAGCAAAGCTCTGAGCAGCTCTCCCAAGGGCACTCAGCCCCTGGCAGGACTGGGCCCAGAAAGAGTTGATGTTCCCCGGGCCATGGGGGTGGCCTGGTGCACTCTCACGGTCTAGGGCAGCGAGGAAGAGGTGCCCTATGTGGTTTGCCTTGGCATGGGGAAGTCTGCTGTTGCTGTCTTGCTAGGGGAGTAAGGGCCTGGGAGGAGCTGCATGCTGGGAGAACCAAAGAGTAACTGATGGAGGCTGGTTGGGCTTTTTGTGCTGACTGGCTAATACCCACCCGGCTCCTCAAGGATCCTGAGCCCAGGGTACGTAGTGAAAGAAACATGTTTTATTAAAGCTATTAAACAAAAATAAACTCGAGAACTTTTCACCCAAGCTAAGATACCGCTCACAATACTAAACTAAGACTAAAACAATGGAGCTAATGAATCAAGGTCAATTCCACAAGTTAGCAGCATACTGGGTTGGAATGAAATCAATACAAACAACCATCAATTCAGAACAACAAACTTGTGACAGACATTAGTCCCATTGCTTAACGCATTACCGGCAGGTGCTCAGACACCATGTTGATGGGCGCAGTGTAAGAACCTATATATTATAGAACCTGTACGGCTCCTAAGAAGCGATTTAAGGAGGTGGCCGCCCGCTTGTTAATAACCCCCAATTAAATATGTTTACCCAAGTCAGTCAAATCTGCCATTTGGAGCTGGTAAAGTATCTTGATACCAAAACCAAATGATTGTTCACTCTCTGTACCACAACCTCCCAGCCAATTACAAAGCTGCCTCCGTCGATTTCAATTCCTCTGTGGTGGCTAACCCTTCTCCTCCGCCCAGGAACAGAGATGTCACAATACAGGCCCTAAAGAACTCGGAGAAGCAGAGTGTGGACAGCTCTCACAGACCAAAATGTGCATGAGACAGTCTGAGTTTCTTAGGACTGTTAGAACATGGAACACACTTTCCTGAGTAGCTTTGTCAGACGGTTCAGGGCTGTTTAAACCGGGGGCACCTTCTTTCTGACACTTTCCCCTCGGAGACTCTATAGGAGCTCGCACACAACCACACTTTCACACAATTAGGGAGTAAAAAGGCCGGGATGTCTCCCAGCTAATAAAAACAAAAGATTTAAAAATTTAAAAAGAAAAGGAAAGGAAAAATAAGATACTTAAGCTAAGGGGGGAGGAGGGGAGGGAGGGTTTGCAAACACTTCAGCTCTCGCAATTTTCTGCACTTGCGCACAATAGGTGCTAGGGCTGCAATCAAAGAGCCAGATGGTGATGTTGCTGGCACAGCCTTTCTCACTAGCAGGCTATCTTGGGTGCAGGGAGACTGGTCAAAGGCTGGCGTGGCCTGTTCATGGATGTCATAACTTCCTGCCCTAGAGCGTCCCATAGGGGGCTCGTTGACCCCAAAGGCTTCTCAGCCTCACCCTTGGCTCTTCAGGTTTGCAAGCTTTGGTCACTCTGCCTTGCAGTACCTCCCTTGGCCTTCAGACAAGTCAGGTGTGAGGTCGACCTTGGAACCAGGCAACTTGGTCCAATCAGGGTCCAATTAAATCATCACTAGCTAGTATCGCCTTGGAAAAGTCCTGCTTAAGCCAGCAGTTACTAAATACAGTATTGGATGTTTGCACACTGAGACTGTATGTTTGCGAACTCTCCCACAAAATATCAAAAATGCAGAACGGAGATCACTTTTAAGGAAGCTGTCATGAGCGTGCCTACGTGTAAAGGTCTCGAGATGACATTATATCACCAGCTTACCCCAAATGTAGCACAAATCCTAGAAAAATAATGGATTTAAAAGACTCTAGCAATATCCCTCTGCTGATATTCACCTCTTCTTGTCAACTGTTGGGAATAGGCCACATCCACTCTGATTGAATTGGCTCGTTAGCACTGACCCCCCCACTTGGTAAGGCAACTCCCATCTTTTCATGTGCTGTATATTTATACCTGCTACTGTATTTTTCACTCCGTGCATCTGATGAAGTGGGTTCTAGCCCACAAAAGCTTATGCCCAAATAAATTTGTTAGTCTCTAAGGTGCCACAAGGACTCCTCATTGTTTTAGCAACAAGCAGCCACTCAACATTAATTCACCTGCAAAATTAAAAATAAGTTGGACAGTTTATAACCAGATGTCATCGTTGTCTCACAAATGAGACAATTTAGTAATCTCATCTCACAAACAAGACAGTTTAATTATCTTTATATTTAGGAACTAGGCAGACATAAGTCAGACAGCTTCTCTTTGAGAGTTTTCATCTGGATAGGAAAAAAAAACGTACTTTAAAAGCTTATCAGGATGGAACTCACTTAAGGAATAAAAATAATTAACTTTTGAATAAGGTCTATATGCCCATATAGACTGTTTCCCTCACATTGCTGAGCCTTCTTCACTGGCTGGGACCTGGCTGCAGCAAACTGGCTACTGCCTCCTGTCTTCTCTTGCCTCTGTGTGGCCATTTTCTCCTCCACTGGCTCACTGATTTGCTGCATCCTACTTCCTTTTCCTCCTTGCCTGTCCCTTTCCAAATCCCCTCCCATACCTGCCTGACCTCCAACTTCTCTCCTATAAAGCAGCAAAAAAAGGATACAAGCTCTGTGTTTTTTAAAACCCTTTGCAGGTCACTTTAAAGCCTCATATTAATACTTAGAGGAAGCTATTAACCCCATTTTACAGGTGGGAAATGTAAGGCACAGGGCAGCCCATGGTTACATGGCAGAACCCAGTCAATGGCAGAATCCAAATTCCCAGTCCTGTGTTTTAGCCATAAGACCGTCCCCTCCCCCTTTCCTAAAGCAATTCCAGGTCGGAGCAGAGCAGTGTGAATGACTGATTTTCAGTTCACTGCCCAAACCAACCAACCTCATTTCAGGTCAACCAGAAACAAGGTTTGTTTCCTGGATTTTTCAGGAAACTGAAGATGGAGGCAAGAATTGTTTCGGGTCCAACAGAACATTTTGCTTGACCTGAAACAAAATGTTTGGTTTCATTTTTGAGTTTAACTCAAAAAAATTGGAAGTAAATTTCAAAACAAAAAGTCATTTCAGATGGAAATATCAAAACATCTTGTTTCGAAAATGTCAAAATGAAACATCTTGATTTTTTTCCAGGTTTTTTTTTAAACTGAAACAATTTGGCGAATTTCACATGAATTTACAAAATGTTTCGGGTGACCAGAATCTGACTTTTTTAGCCAAAAAATTTCACCTTGTTCTAGGTAGAAGCAACCCAGACTAGAGGATGGATTTTGAACCCTGGTTCAACCCCAATGACAGTATCTGGTTAAATCACATCAGGCTGCTAACTGATCACTAAGAAGTTTGTACTGCACCTAATAATCTTTAGGCTTAGTTGTTTAGACAGGGTACGTGGTGAAGTCACTAATGACATTTTCTCCTTCCCCACACAGGGAGCTGGTGCCAGAACACAACAAACAGGCAACTCAGTAGACACTTAACTGTTGACTGGCTACATTTAGGGACAGTACCCGCACAGACAGGAAACAGGGAATTCCATAGCTGCAGAAATATGTACGTAAAATGGTAATAAGAGAAAAACCAAAACCAAAGTAAATATCCTCAATCACAGTGCAGCACCTGCTGGAAATAGTTATAAAGGTTACATCGTTTCCTCTGGTGAGGCCTGGAGAATTTCCTGAGAGGAAGCAAAAAGCTGTTTAGTCATTTTTAAGGGACCAGGAAAAATTTGTCTCTCTGCATTATCAATTCTTAGGATGTTTCCTTTCTCAATAGCTTATGCTGCTAAGACTTTACAGAGGATCTCAGAGTATTTTACAAACACTTAAGCCTGACAACATTCCTTAGAGATGAACTTTATCCCTTATTTACCAGATGGGTAGGTTAAGTGACATGCCCAAAGTCGCACTAAATCGGGGGCAGAATGCAACACAGAAGCCATGTTTCCCAGTTGTGTGCACTTAATCACTAGCCTAGATTCCCTCATCTGAAAGCATCAGACAGAGGAAGATCAGTAGGAGAGATTTCCTATCTTTATCTTACCTTGGATAGGTTTATTTATGTATTAAGTTTGCTGGTACTTTGCCTCATGGCACCAAACAGGCTATTTTTAAAGTGTAGTCCTCCAAATGAGAGAGTTTTTCCTATATTTATGTAGCTACCTCCAAGCACATTTTCCTACCAGAGCAGTGAGACAGCATAACCTGCTCCAATTTTAACGTGGGAAAATTCCCCAAGTGTAACTAGCCAGAGGATCTGTTAACATCAAATAGCCTGCGAAGGCTGGAAAATCTTACTGGTGGGAACTGCAGCCAGAGATTAGGATCAAAATGAAACTGGAGCAGTTTCATGTTAAGCACATAGGACTTGTTACCTTTAAAGAAGGTCGGAGGCACAGGGCTAGCTAGAATCCATCTCTCATACCGACTCAGGCCCATATCCGCAAAGGTATTTAGAAAGGTAACGCCCTTTGGATCTGGGCCTTGGGGGGCAGGGGAGAGAGAGAGCTCATTAACCATGAGACTTGGGTATAGGAGTCTTAGGCTATGTCTATACAGCAACTAGACACCTGCAAACTCGAGCTCACAGGGCTCAGGCTGTGGGGCTGTTTCATTGCTATGTAGACTTCTGGGCTTGGGCTGCAGCCTGAGCACTGGGACCCTCCCACCTTGCAGGTTCTAGAGCCTTAGGGTATGTCTACACTGCGGTGTACGCCCATGTCTCAGCCCAGGCTCAAGCCTAACCCCCCCCCTTGTGTCGTCTACACTGCAATTGTGCTAACCCAGAGCTCAGGCTCAAGGTCCAAGGACCCTGCAGGACTGGAGTGTCCATCTTGAGTTAAGCTGGAACCTGGAGTCCAAGCCCTATTTCTCTGCAGTGTAGATGCAGCTCTGCTTGACTTGGGTCCCAGGAGTCAGTTGGAAATTCCGCATTGTGGGATAACTTCCTCAGTCTTCTCTATCCCAACAATCTGCAATCCACTCCTCAATGGAAGCCACGCCCCTTTGCGAGGGCCCCAGCTCAGGTCAGCGTTAACCCATTCTCTTCTGACCACCAATCTGCAAGCACACAATCAGCGAGCATCCTGGGTTTGCAAAGGAGAGCGAACCATCAAGCCTTTTGCAAAGCTAGCTGCTTCCAACTTCCTGTAGCGTGCGGGGCTGGCAGTGAAGTGTTCCCACAGTGCACCGCAGTCCTCAGGCTAGAGTGGCCACATTTGGGGTGGAGGTGGGGCACCAGGGCCTCTGGTCTGCGTGCTGCAGTGTGGATGCCAGAGCCCTAGATTCAAGCAGAGGTTAGAAAAGTCTTAACATAGGGTTAAAACACAATGTAGATGCACAAGGGCAGGGTTCCCTAGCACAAGTCAGCTGACTCGAGTCCCACTAACCATGGGCTTACACTGCAGTGTAGAATACTCTGTGATCACCAGTCTTACAATACTGTCCATTCTTCCTTTAAAGCCCAAACTGCTCTGATGATACAGGGAGTTCCCTTTAGCAGAGGCAGAGCACCCTACTCTATATCCTCACTCTAAACTCAGAAATGCCCTCACACACTTGCCTCAGAGACTCCTTGGGGGAGGTCTAGGTTGGATATTAGGAAAATCTTTTTCACTAGGAGGGTGGTGAAGCACTGGAATGGGTTCCCTAGGAGGTGATGGAATCTCCTTCCTTAGAGGTTTTTAAGGTGAGGCTTGACAAAGCGCTGGCTGGGATGATTTAGTTGGGGATTGGTCCTGCTTTGAGCAGGGGGTTGGACTAGATGACCTCCTGAGGTCCCTTCCAACCCTGACATTCTATGATTCTATGAGGCTGGTTCTCGTCTCACATCTGTGCACATCACGGAGGTGGAGTTACAGGTGTAGGCAAGATCAGAATCAGGCCAACTGACAATCTTTCTCCTTCCTCCTCCAGATAATAATTAGAGGGATGGGTGCCTGGGATGACAATTAGCGTATCAGCTCAGGACAGGGTAAACCACCATGGGCTCACATTCCTCAGATGTGTTACCTCTTTCCCCAAACTAGTCCTGATCGTTTTTCAGTCACTCCCTCCATCCGGTCTCATTCCACTTGCCCTGGGTTAATTTCTCCTGGTCACCGGCACTTGTGCTCTACCTGTCTGGATCGAGGCATAGCCTCTTGCTGCAGGATCCCAGCCCATCACGCTGTTCTCTGGGCCACGCCCTTACGCCTCCTCTTAGGGAAGTTTGCTTCTTTCCAGCTTTTTAAAAAATCTGTCAACGACTAGCGCCCCCGCCCCCGCAATCGCCGAGGTTTTCTGTGCCAACTCTCTGTCTCTGCTCTGTCCTAAACGACTCCTGTATTGTTATTAGCAGCACCAGCCAAGCACATTCCTTCCCTGGGGTGGGTTTCACTGGGGGAAATCCACAGCTCTCCGGCCTCCGGGCGCTGACACTACTTGCCCAGGAACGTCCTGGTTTTTCAGGGGTCCCGACGGACTGCATTGAAACCAGGGTTTTGATGCACAAGCACATCAGAATCAGAGGGGCCCCATAGACTGCAGTCCAGAAAGTGCTGGGATCCGACAGAGGGGCTCTATAGGGAAAAGGAAACAGGCAGCTGCATAGAAAGGAAGGAGCTGCCGGGGGAATGGGAGGCTTGAAGATGTAGGTGGGAGAAAGCCCTTTGCCTCAGGAACAACCCCAGCACTCCCCAGCGTTCTTCACGCCCCCTTCAGTGACACGGGCTCTTAACCAACCTGCAGCAGCTCAGGATCCTCACGAGCTCCAGCTGCCTCGACTGTCCTGCTCTCCTCTTCCCTGGCAACAGACGTGCTCAGCCAGGCCCCCCTGCCCAGTCACTGCTGGACAAGACACCCCAAGCCTGGCCTGAGACGCCTCCCCCAGCAGCAGTATTGTTATTCCTGGGGGTGTCACACACTTCGCAGCCTGTGTTGGCCGAGCTCCCTGCACACACCAGAGGCTCTTTGCATCCCCCCACTGCCCTGTGGGCCACCCTCCCATTGCAGGACTCCCTGCAGCTCCTGCCAATCTCTCAGGGGTTCTGTGTGCCCCTCTTCCCCACCCGCCCCCCGCCCATACCAGGGTCCCCTCTTCTCTCCCTTGAGCCAGGGAGCGATGTGCACCCTCGTTCCCCCCGTTTCTCCCTGCCCCCCTGGATCCCCTTTCTCCCCACCACACCAGGGCCCTTCTCCCCCTTTCCCTTCCCCCCCAGATAGCTCCCCCATTTTTCCCACCATGCCAGGGGCTCTGTCTCCCTCCCCCCAGTGCCCTCCTTCCGCCCCCCTGGCCAATGTCCCCCATCGTCCACATCACACCAGGGGCTCTGTGTGTGCCAAAGTACCTTTCTTCCCCCTAGACTGGAGGGGGGCGGGGGGGGTGGATGGCTGGTACCCTCTCTGCCTCACCTGGAACAGGCTTGGAAGAGGCAGAAAAGAATGAAGCCTCCTCTCCTTCTGGCCAAACATGGGGCCCATCCCTTTCCCAGCAGGGAGAGCTATTATTTCTCTTCTGTCAGTCAGGGTGTCAACCTGTTAAACTCTCTTGGGAGGATGAGTAGGAGCATTGTTCTGCTGGAGGGTGTTAACAGAGGACAGTGGCTCCACTTGGCTCCCATTTTCCTCTCTTTTGATGTACCAATTATCCCCCAAACCAGTAGGGTTCTGGCTATTGATGCTTAGCACAATCCCTGAAAATTTGGAAGTGATCGGATGCAGCATTCAAATGTTATTGTCAGACAGACAGACACATTTTTTTTTTTTAAAATAGACATGCCCTGGAACTGAGTGTAAGGCCTCACAAACTCAGCCAACCATGTCACTTCGGCTCCCTTTCTTAGGGCACGCAAATCCCCAAAGCCTTTCACAAACGCTTCCTTGATTAAAAAATGCCAAGTCCCACAAAAACTAGACAGTGAAAACTCTGCCGAGCAGCCGAGGAACACCCAGTGAAAGGCAGAAGGGTCATACTGTTCCACAGCCATTTGGGGTACTCACTCATCCTGCTATCCTAGGAATTTCTAGGGCACCAACCAATCCATGCAGGACCTAGTCTCTGACGTCACCATTATTGTTTATTATTTGTATTGTGGTAGTGCCTGGGAGCCCTTGGACCAGGACCCCATTGTGCTAGGCACTGCACGGACACAGAAGAGGACAATAATTCTATGTCATTTGTACAATGCTTCCTAACCCGAGGCCTTTGTGAGGTTTTTAGCGGCATCATTGTTGTGAGTATATTTCTGTGTACTGCACCTTTAAATCACTAAGGACTCTGCTGTCTTCTGAGGTGTGGTCTACACTACAGACCTGGATCAGTTTAACTACATTGCACAGGGGTGTGAAAAATCTCCCCCCCCCCCGAGTGACATAGTTATACCAACCTTCCCTGCTGTGTAGACAGCGCTACGCTGGCAGGAGAACTTCTCCAGCCGACAGAGCGTTACCGCCTCTCGGAGAGGTGGATTAACTACGCTCTCTCCAATTGGCTTAGAGCGTCTTCATGAACGCCCTACAGCGGCGCAGCTGCAGCACCGATGCAGCATTTTAAGTGTAGACTTGCCCTGAAACTGGCAGCTGTTTTGTGAGCAGTTCTATGCAGATGGCTGCAGAGGAGACACTCACACTGTGTTCTCTCCTAGAGAGACTTTACTGTTGGTCCCCTTAACGTAAAATCAAAGCAATAGCCCATAACGTTTATGGTTGCTCTTTGTCTATAGAAAGGTGAGAATCTCATCTTTTTATGTGGCATCTCCATTACTGGAGGTTTGCAGCCATGGTAGCCCATTTTGTATGATCCTCTGCTAATCTCTTTGTGGATGAATAGTCCTTTTGATCCACTCAGGATACCACATCCTCCATCCAAGGTCTTTTTTTTCTGCCTTGCATACGTCTGCCCTTCCAGTGCCCGCAAACATGCACCACATGCGGAACCTCTTAAAATGTGCCCTGCACTTTCTCATAGTACTTGACAAAGGCAGGTATTACTGAAAGCTTCTGGGAGGCAGGGATTTTTGTCTTTTTGTACAGCGCCTAGCACAATGGGGGTCCCTGACTGGGGCGCCTACTAGCTGCTACTGCAACACTAATAAATTAATAAATAATATTCTCCCCAATTGTACGTATAGGGAAACTGAGGCAGAGAGCAGTGAAGTCACTTGAACAGGGTATCACAGCAAATCTGAAGCAGGAAGGCAGCCTGACTCTCCTGACACCCGGCCCTGCACTTTAACCCCCTAGATCACACCTGCTCCACTCGTTTTAAGAGGCAGGATGGTGACCAGACAACAAATGTGAAAAATAAGGATGGGAGTGGGGGGTAATAGGAGCCTATATAAGAAAAAGTCCCAAATATCGGGACTGTTCCTATAAAATCGGGACATCTGGTCACCCCTACTGCCGCTATTGGTGCAACTTGTCCAGGAAGCTGCTGGGAATCATCAGTTCCTCCCCGGTACATGGTCCCTAGTTCTTTATGAATGAAACCAGAGACGCTGCCCTGCCCTGCCCTGCCCTAGAGACGCCGCCGGGTGTCAGCAGAGAGCAGGGCGCGTGGGCTCCAGAGCCGTTCCGCCCGGGGTCAGAGCCGCGCTCGCGCTCCAGCAGCAGGGGCAGTCCCTGCAAGTGACAGCAGCGGCTCTGCCTCTCTCTCTGCCCCATCAGGTGCTGCTGGACCAGCCGCTAAATGAGCCAGCGATGGAGGGCGGGCAGCCGGGCCCCGGGGCAAGCGCCCCGCAGAGCGACTCCGCCGAAGTTTTGCTCCACGGGGTGTTCGCCCTGCTGGACCCCGCTCCCAAGATGAGCTACGCGCTGAGTCTCACTCGCGGCCGGGAGCTGCGCATGCAGCGGGTCGGCTCCGCGCCGGCCGGCCCGAGCGCCGGGCTGAAGCTGGCGGACTGCATCGGCTGCTCCGCCTTCGCCGGCCGGGAGCCCCAGCAGGAGCCGGCCGCCTACTTCTCCGTCTTCTGCTACCCCTTCCGCAAGGGCTGGTGGGACGCCTCGCCCTCCAGGCAGCGCCTCGCCAGGACTTTCCGCGTGTGCGCGGCCCAGGAGCCGGAGGACAATCTGAAGCTGGCGGAGACGTGGGCTGGGAAGATTAGGGAGCTGGCTGCGCCCAGGATACCCCGGCAGGAAGGTAAGTGCCTGGGGAAGGCGAGCAAGGGGGTGGTGGTGGTGTCAATGTCACCCCCCACTTTCTAGGGACGTGCGGAGTATGAGTGACCCCTGCTCTCTGCGCGGGTTTCTATGGGGGGAAGGCACTCCCCCCCCCCCCCGGGTTTATCGCTTGTAAACTTGACTCAGAAGTTGAGCAAAAGTAAATTCACTTGCAGTGGGGAGCTTCCCCCGTCCCAGCTCCCCGCCCCCTGCAGGCCCCCGGGGCTTTGCCGGCTGCTCCAGTGCCCCTTTAGGAAGTTGGCTTCCCCCCAACTCTCCCCCGAGTCCCCCTTGGTTCTAGCACGTGTCCGGCTCTGGGGGGGCTCAGGGAACAGACAGGTGCAAGCCCCGCCCATTTTCTGGATTCCCAGGGGCCAGGGGAGGAGGAGGAAGGGCTAGAAAGAGGTGTAACATCCAATGGGTGAGACTCAGGAACTCCTGGGAGCCTCAGCCTTGTCCTCTCCCAGCCCCAAACCTGTCTGACCAGCCTAGCCAGCGTGCCCAGGTGATGAGTGGGCTGTGGGTGTCAATTTGCCTTCTCCTCTTGTTCCTACTTATTAGGCTTCCATCACTTGGTGCTTTGCATCCAGCTGCAGGGGCATGTTTAAAGCAATGCTGGTTTCCTCTGCAGGGAACTAGAGAGGGAGAAAAACACCCTCCCTCCCCCCCGCTTCTCTCGCCCCTGCTTGATTCAAAGTTGTGTTGCATCTACTTAGGTACACAGGGGCTGGGGTAAGAGGAAGAGTCTTATCTCAGGGATCCAGGTTTCACATTGTATAGCACAGAGACCGCTGCGCATAGCATTGGCCTGAGGGAGTCCGTGTGCTTGGACAATCGCCTCGTTCATGTGTGTCAGATGCTTTGGGATTCACTCGGACAACCGGTGTTCTAGAAATGTAGAGAGCGAGCAGCAGTGAGCTCTGCTGTCCTGGGACAAAGTCCCCCTTTCCACATGACGCAGGGGGCTAAAGTAACCCCCCTGATCTCAGGTCAGTTAAAAGCTCTGCGAGAGTCTCTGGGAAAAGGGCTGCTGCCTGATCTTCCAGCCACCTTCCTGCCCCTCTCGGGCCTGGGAAATGTGGGAGCTCCTCATCCTCATATTGAGTCTTATCAGCTACCCACAGCGAGAGCCTCCAAACCGACTGCACCTCAGACACTCTGTAGAAAGTTGTAACCGTTGCAATTGCTAATCTACCCAGGGCAGTGCAGTGTTTACCTAGCGACTGCGGATGGGCTGAATGATTGTGCAGATTACAGCAAAATTCCTTGGGCTAGCACCGCACGCACGTGGCTACCTTCCTCTGCCCTGCAAGGCTATTCTCCAAGCACCTTTGCTTTCCCAGCGGGACACCACGTACGTTGATGCCATCTCGAGAGACTGGGGCCCACTGGGAGCCTCCATGTGTCTAAGTGGGCTTGTCTGGTGCACTGAACTACACGCTAGTCGTGACATTGAGGCACGTTGCCTTCAGCTAGTTCTTCTGGGCTTTCACCTATCTTATGTCCCTCAGGGTCTAATTTTGTACGACATCCATCATGTGACGAGGCTGGAAAGGGAGAGGCCACCCCTGGGAAATCAGCTGCCTTTCGCCAGTGTCAGCAAATCCTCTTCCCAGAGGGGGTGTCCCACCTAGCCATCCATACACTGCACTTCACGGTGCTAATCCCGGGTCTCTCCCTTTCACAATAGTTCCTAGGATCTGTCAGGGTCTCGTTCTCCTGCGAACTGTGTGCTTGCTGGGAGGGGGAAGGGCACGGTGACTAGCTCAGGGCTATTAATAGAAACGAGCCTCTCAGTTCTAGGTCATTGGCACAAATCCAGCCCAGATTAGCAGCGATCAAGACGTACGAAGGCTGTTTAGTGGCCCAGGTGAAATCAGATTTGTGGTCTCAGGCCAATTCCTAATGGGCAAGTGTCCACCTCCCAACACCAATTGGCTGCCTGGCTGGCTCTCTTGGCCCAGGGGCCAAGGAGCGTGGCTGAGGGGCAGGGGCAGTGAGGGAAAAGCCAGGCTGTTGCCATCAGTGCTGTAGGGAGAGGGGCCTTGGCTTTCCAGGGCTGCTAATCCAGCACCTTCCACCAGCACTTAAAGAAGCGGGGGCGTGAGGTGGCTCTTCAGCTGGTTAACACAGAAACCTCCTCCAGAGAGGGAGTTCGGAAGCCAACACAGAGCAGGTTCCTTCTGCTCTTGGAGCTTTTCCCCCAGGGTCCAGGAATAACCCTTGTTTTATGTGTTCGTAGTTCAAAGATAAGGGATGAAACCAACCTGAATTCTTTAGGATCTGAGCCTCTAGGTGGTTCCAGATAACTAAATTTAGCGGAGGACTGAGGCTGACACGATGAGTGATAAAATTAAAGACTTTATTTAAAATAAAATAAAGCAAACAAGCATCACAGCGTCCCCACACACTGGCTTGATACTCCCACTTGAGATGAACAGTGCACCCAGGGGTGATCAGTCCCTGGATGGAAAGTGAGTACAGCCCTTTCTCTAACGCAGGGGTCCCCAACGCGGTGCCCGCGGGCGCCATTGCGCCTGCCGGGGGGTGTAAGTGCGCCCGCATAGCCCTCGGGGTGTGGTTGGTTTTTTTTGCTCCACCGGCAGCACTCGGGGTTTTGCTTTTTTTTTGCGCCCGCCGGCAGCACTCGGGGTTTTGCTTTTTTTTTGCGCCCGCCGGCAGTGCTCGTTTTTTTTTTTTCTTTTTTGGCGCCCGCCAGACAAAAAAGGTTGGGGACCACTGCTCTAACGGTACTGTGATGGTGGACAGGCATGCCTCTCTCAAATCAGTGTGCTACCCTTTGCATAATCAATTCTAATCATGCTCCCCATGAGTTAACATTAAATCCACCTTTTACCATATCTGTATTTCTGCTGCCATCATTAAATATTGCTACTCCCTCATTGGCTATTTAACATTGAGCACCATCTTAATTAACATCTGCGTAAATGCCAGACCAGTAACTATCAATACAGATAGCGCTTTCCAAAACACTTGTAATAACCAGCGAGGACCAAAACATGTTTACGACGGGCACTGGGGTTATGGCCGAACTTATCTGTAACTGGCCTCTGAATTGTCTCACTTCACTCCAATTTTACCAGCTATTGTCAAGGCTATTGTTAGGAACTAGATTTTTGGGCCTACTTACATTTCAACACATTTCTGTAGAACATAAGTGAGCATCATCTCTACGGGCTACGCTGGCTGAAGTTTGTACAACAGAAATCACATAGCAATCAGGCCCTGATCCTGAAAGGTGCCAGGCTACCTCCCACGCTCCACTTAAAGTCGAATGAGTTGGGGGTGCTCAGCAGCATGCAGAATCAGGCCCTTACCTATCACGGGTTAAACGGCCCGTTTGGTGGTGCCAGAGCTGTCCCCGATGAAAGGCTAGCTTGGTGCCACTGCTCATCGGCGAGCCCACCCATCTAAGGGTGCAACGTGGGACAGAGCCACGCTGAAAGACCCTGCAGAAGCTGATGGAGCAGGAGGAATCCCTGAAATCCTGCGGCTGTTTAAAGACCACGTCCCAGTTCTTCGTTTCATGACTCAGTATTTCTGAGTATTTCCCCTCCCCCGGCTCCATGGGGGCCAGAAGGAAAGACTGGCTGGTGTGTATAAGACGTGCCTCTTGCTCAGCTGCGGCGGAGAGGCACTCTAGTTAGGAGGCCCCGGCTTTGCCTCCCCTCCTGCGTGGGCGGTGATGCTACCACTGCCTCGGCCTTTGCGACCGATCTCCCCGAGGGGAAGCATGTGCGAGGGGAGACGGTGAAAGGGAGCGACAGACAGAGAGGGATGGCAGCTGACTCTGTGCCCAGAATACTTGGCTGTAATTCAGTTCATGAAGTGACAGACTGGGGGATAGAGGAGGTTTCTAGCATTGACCTTTCTGCTGTGAAAGCGAGAGAATCCAAACGTAGTCACCACTTCGGAGCTGGTGATAGGAGTGGGATCCTTTTCGTTTCTGACTCTCTGAAGTGTCTCCCACCCTCCAAAGCTGGAGGTGTGGGGATTGAATAGGTGAGGCCTGGTTTATTCTGGCTCTGGTTGTCCCAACAGATGTATGTTGCATCCCTTGTGCGTGCATAGGGTTTGTCCATCCTCGCACACGCGTTACGTTTAATGGGTAGAAGTAACGTGGTAGAGTAACTGTTGCTCTGTAAGCTGTAACTTGGCGTTTGCTCCCATAAAGTGGCTTTAATTCTTTTTCCCAGTGAATTTCTTCTCACTCCAATGGCCCGGGGCCCTCTTGCAGACAGATCCCAGCGTTGAACGCATAAGCGCTTGTAGCCAGGGATTCTCAAAGGAGGGTCATCTGCTCTGGATCTGTCAGCTCCCAAATTTGGGGACCTTCGGTGCCTATTGAGAGCAGTAGCGGCGCCAGCTCTTCTGGCGCCCTAGGCGGCGGAAGGTCCCGCCCCCGAAATCCCGCCCCCAACAGCGGCGGCGGAAGGTCCTGCCCCCAAATTTCAACGGCCGGCCGGGGCGCAGGCGCCCCCAAAATAACAGTGCCCTACGCGACCGCCTAGGTCGCCTAATGGGTTGCGCCGGCCCTGGTTGAGAGACATGTATTTAATCAAGCATCTCCCTCCCGAGCGGGCATGCCATTGGGTGGGATCTGTGTGGCAGTGCCCGGGGATGGCTATCAGCACGTTGTTTGTTAGGAGCGGCGGGTAATGTATTCCTAGGTTTTGTTTTCAGTTTGCTATGATGATCAGATGCCAATGTGATGGGTGCTGGATCCATTTAAATCCAAATCTCAGGAATATAAAAGGCCACATCCATTCCTGGCTTAATTCCATTGTCTTCAGTGAAGTTACATCAGGGCTGAATTTGGCTAGATCTGTGTAAATCTGACTCTCTGATCAGAGATTCAATTATATGCACCAGTTCATTTATTTACATATCCAGTCACAATGATCAAACTTTGAAATTATCATTAGTGTGTTTAACCACTGGGCCAAATGTGAGTTGACTGTGTCTCTTTAGATTTGTATTTCCAAAAGCATCTTTTCCAAAACCTAAGGCTAAAAGCAAATATTTCCTGAGCTCTAAAAACAGATACATAAGATTCCAGTGGAAACGTTTGTTAAAGCAGTTCCCCTGCTGTTTGTTGTCCAAACACTGCAGCATTAAGAACCAGATTTCATTGGCTTATACAGCCCAAAGTAAACTGAGTAGAAGTTTTAAAACTCCCCCCCCCTTCTTAATAATTAGACGTGTCATTGGTAGCCTAAGGGGAAAGGGTGTTTAATGTGTGATTTAAAAAAAAAAAAAGGCACAGTGTGAATATTTTTAAGAGGACATTTTCAAATTAGAACACATTTAAAAACAACTCCTTCTGTAACACCTTATTCTTGAGACAAGGTTTTTCAAAAAGGTAATTTACCTCTTGCTATTTGTGCTGTTTATTTACTTTGCATCTTTCACCCGGCTTGGACAAAGAAACCAGATAGGCCGATTTCACTTACTATTGATTTCTGTTCCAGCAACACCTAAGGAACCCAAACAGGGCTGAAGGCCCCATTGTACTAACAAGTAACATGATCCTGCCTATTTGTGGTTCCTGTGTACCAGTGTGATACTGTTTGGCTTGCGTGGAGATCATTGCAGGAGCAGGGGCTCAGTTTCAAACACTGAAAGGAAATGTGTAGAAAAGGGCTAAGAAATCAATGGATTTTTAAATGATTTGACGAGAGCCTCTAGGAGTGGCAAACCTCGCCACTTTGAGAACAACCATCTACAAATGACAGATGGTGCCCCATGCTACAACATGTTGTCATTCACAGACACACACATGTGTATCTGGAAGTTTGCACCTTGGAGAGCTGGGAGAGATAAGGATAGTGGCACACAACTCCCAAGCACTGTGTGATTTTTGCACTGATCAGTATTAGGGGGATGACTGGACAGCTCTCCTCCTGTCAGGGGAGCCCATGAGGCTCTCTCAGGGTGAGGTTACCTCCCACACCCATGCAGGAAGCCAGCACTTCACTTAAGGCAAGGGCTGGCTCTCAGCATGGGTGAACTTCACCCCCACAGAGCAGAACTGGCATTTCCCCAACATTTATAATTCCTTTAATTGACCTCTTCAGACGTGGCACAGAGCTGTCCCTCCCCCCCACCCCTCCAGCACTGAGGGCTGCAGGAGGGGCAAGGGTGCACTTTATTGTTAAAGAAAAGAGGCCATTAAAAAAATCTCTCCAAGTACAAAAGTCCTCTGACAAAACAGCTTTAGATAGTGACACCGCATGTTCCCCGGGAGTGCCACCGCCCTGCACTGCCTAGTGGAGCAGACTCCACCCTGACAACCTGGAGGTGTTTGCAGTGAGACCCGCTGGCCCAATGCCAGCGTCTGAAACCACTCGCGAGATGCAGCGACGTTGCATCGAGACGTCCTTGCGGTGCAGTGCCTTGGGGCAAGGAGATGGTATTTCACTAGCCCCGACTGTGACTGGGGGGATTCGCGAACTGCTCCCAAGCTCAGCTTTCGGGTCAGGAGCTGGCTTGGTGTTTGGTTATAGTGCCCAGCTGCTCCGCTCACAGACCAGGGTCGCTTTCTGCACAGCCAAAAAGGGTCCCTGCCCCAATCCGCTTACTGTAAAAATGCCGGTGAGCTGCAGCGAGTGGCAGCTCTTCAGGAGCTTTCCAGGCCCCCTGCTACGATCGCAGAGGGCCAAGAGGCGGAATGCCCCCAAATTAACAATGGGGGGGAGGGGAGGCGGCGCTCCCTATTCTAGCGCATTCCCACTGCAGCCCTGTCTACATACGCAAGGGAGCTGGGTTCAAAGCCGCACCCAAGCGCAGTTCATCAGACACGGCTCCCTCTGAAGCCCCTTCCATCAGGATTTGGCCCAGTCTGCCCCCTGCTAGATCAGTGGGAACAGCGCCAGAGCTGCGTTTTCACACGTTTCTTAAATACAGGTGCCAAGGTTTGGAAAAGTGGCCAGTGACTTTAGGTGCCCAACTGGAGCCTGATTTTCAGACAATGTTGAGCGCTCACCCGCCTGCTCTGAAAGCCACCCCCCCTTAAAACGTCTCCAGTTGGGCACCCAGGAAATGAAGCCCCCCAAAATCACTAGTCACGCCTGAAAACTCTGGCCAGGATCGTTTCTCGCTGGTTTTACAGCGACAACCAACTCAGCGAGGCATTTAAGCATGTGGCTTTGGGGATGACTCACATGCTTAGACGTGTGCTGAAATCCCTTGCTGAGTCAGGGCCCCAGCTTTTCTCAGAAAGTCTCCCCCATTTACCCTGGCGCTGCTCCAGCTGCCACTAGCAGTAGACTGTAAAGACTTTGGGCAGGGCCCGTCTTTTTGTTCTGTGTTCGTACAGCACCTAGCGTAATGTGGTCCTAGGAGCACTCATAATACAAAGTAGTACCAGACTACCTGCCAGCATTATAACCACTGTGCCATGTGACCCTGTTCAGCCGGTGGGGGGGGACTCGTACCTGCCTGCTGGGGGAGGCTACACTCTCTCACTTGGCAGAAAGTTCCAGGGATCAGGAGCAGCTGGAAGGAGAGTCCAGCCCATGGTGCTGGGAGGAACAGTCTGAGTAGGGCTAGAGGAGGGGGTGATGAAAGGACCAGGGGCTGGTCTACGTGACCGCTCCCGGGGCAAGAGGATACTTTCAGAGAGAGCTCAGTGTAGTCACGGCCTCAGGGCACGTCTGCACTATGGAGACGACAGCAACGCAGCTCGGTCACCCTGGCTAAGCTGGCACAAGCAAGCCCATAGCATAGATGCAGCCCCCAGAGAAGGGAGGAGGGGGAGGGTTCTGTCACTGTAGGACCCCTTGCCCGAGCGACGGTAGCTACGCTGATGGAAGCATTCTCCTTCAGGCTGGAGAAAGCTTCCGAACACCACTCACCTGCCTGCTTGGTTCTTATTTTGCTGGGGGCGGTGGAGTCAGGTGAAAGGACCTGCTGGATCCACCCTTTCCCATCTTAAGTACAATGACACCAAAGTCTTCCTCTCCCCCCCATCACCCCTTCCTCCCAGTGCCCAGCATTCATTCTTTCCTTCCTCCTCCTCTTAATCCCGTGGGCTCTCTGCTAGGAGGGAGAAGATGGCCTCCCCCAGCAGGCAGGGATGGCTCAGCTGCTGCCTGGGCTCTGCTTCATTGGTGCCTCCAGACCCACTCTGACTACAGGGCCTGGTCCCTAAAGTTCCAAGCATCCTGCTTTAATCAGCCCCTGCTGTGCCTGGCAGTGTATTCATTCCAAGAATCCCCAAGGTGCCGATGAAGCGCACAGATGCTAATTAAGTTTTGATTATAATTAGCACTTTGTTTCCCAGCTGTTTAAAACGAACTCCTAGAAATGCCACTGGCCCGCAGGTAGGCGCAGGGACCTGTTTAGTGTTGCATTGCGTCCAGCACTCAGCTTCTGGTGGGAGGCTACGGGAAGGAAGAGCATGGCAGCCGGAGCCCCGTCTGAGTGATTTGCCCTCTGCCTCTGGAGGACGGTGGGGGAAGCAGAAAGTCTTTGATCTTATTCTCTAGCACAGGCTCCCCCAGCATGTGGCGCAGTCAGATGGGACTTGCTGGCTTGGGGCATGGGAGCTGCCGGAGGCCAAAAACCCACAAGAGAGAAAACGTTTCACAAGCACCCGAGAATCGTTCTGTCAGCTGGAGCGAGCTCCTGGCTGATGGCACTTCCTTAGCATGCTGTTCCTTATGAAAGTGTCTGGAGTTTAACTGGGGCTGGGCGGCTCAGGGACTTGGTAACAGGATATGGGGACAGTCACCTCTAGGTTACTGGCTTGGGCCTGGGCTACCTGTGAAACTTAGGCTGACATAGTTAGAGCACTCAGGGATGTGAAAAATCCACACCCAGAGTGCCATAGCTACACGGACCCCATCCCCCGTCTGGATGTGGCAAGCTCAATGGAAGAATGCTTCTGTTGACCTAGTTACTGTCGCTTGGGAAGGTGGTGTTCCTACAGCTATGGAGGAACCTTTCCACCGCTGTAGGCTGTAGCTACACAATGGAGCGATGCTGGCAGAGCTACAGTGCCGTACCTATTCCACTTGTCCCTGTAGTGTAGACATGGCCTTAGTGTGTGATCTGAGTCATCCCCAGCAGGGCTGCTCTTTGGCCTGTGTGAAATGAGTTGATGGGTCATCACCAGCTCCTAGTGGACAAGCATCCACATCACAGAACCAACCCCCCATCAGTTAGTCTCCACTGAGCGACCAAGGACTGAGCAGGCCACGGAGACCCCCTGCTCAGGGGGGCTTACACGGCTGCTTTAACACTAGGTCTCTATTAAATGTGGCCATGGTGTCTCTTCCCCTCCTTTAAAAAGAACACGAACTTCGCGCTAATGAAGGATGCTGGAGTGGAGGCCAACACCTTCCCCAGCATAGATACAGCAGAGGCATGAGCAGGGCAAGCTTGCCTCCGGCTTAGCCTGGGGAGGCCACCTCAAAGAGTAGACGGCAGCTCCGTCTCTGGGATCTAGTCCGTCCTTGCTCAAACTTGCCAGTTGTGATAGTGATTTCTAATGTGATGCATGCCGGGGATCGGAGCGGAGACCAGCTGCTCTATTCACACAGGTAGTGACAAGGTTCATCACTCTTTGAGATGGTAACAACATTCAGTGTTGGTTGGGGATGGATTGGAATCCGCAATGGAGAAGTGAAACTATCTATACTCTGATCCCAATTCCCATCTAATCCAGGCGCCTCACCCCGGCCATCGGTGTGATATTGACATGCCTGATCGTTGATTTGATTCTCATTCCCCACCCTGCAGAGTTTCAAACTCTGTTGTGGAGCTATTTTTGTGGTAGATACTTTAAATGCGAGATCATTGGCGCTCTCCTACTGCGGAGATGGGGCCGCATGAGGATCTCAATAGGGGCATTGCTGCCCGCTGGTGAGCCTAGCAGTTCATTTATTTCTTACACAGAGAAGCCAGTTTATTTCAGAGAAAGGGAGTCGGACTGAACTTTGCACCCAGCGGTTTCTCAGTGTGATTGAAGGGGGTGAAGGAAAATCAGCCGACTCTCTGAAAGGGCAGACGTCCCTCCCCTGCCTCAGCCTCTGTCTGCTGATGCACACTCAGCTTGCCGGCTGTTCTTCTAATCTGATCCCCGAAAGAGGAACCAGGCTGCCAGATGTAGGTCTCTCTCCTGCTGGGACGTCAGATGTGCCCTTTGTCCCAGAGTTACTCAAGAGAAAGGGAGGCTGTTGAAATCTTGTAGTTTCCTGTGAGCATCTCTTAGATCNCCCCCCCCCCCCCTTCTGAGCGATGGAGAGGAGGGAGCCACAGAGGCCTCCACAATCCGATACACCTGTAAGTCCCTCCATGGTCTGCTGCTGCTGGGCTGGCAAGGCCCATCAATAGCCAGACCCCCACGCCAGTGACTCTGGAAGTACCTTCTAGCTGCTTGTCATGGCCACATTCTTCTCTCATGCCCTGGAAGGGCTCAGCAGAGGGATCCTGGCCACCTCCCCCCTCGGCCGTTCCTCTGCCAGCATGGGGGCTTTGCTGTTGCAGTTTCCCCCAGGCAAGTGCTAAGAGGGTGAAAGCAAGTTCCACAAGTACGACCACAGCAAGGTCAGAACGCAGGCTGCCTAGGACCGTGGCCACCTCCTTTCTGCCCCCACTGCCCAGCTTTCCCTGCTGGACTCCTAAGAGCCAATTGTGAACAGGGCCACTCCTTCAAAACCTATGGAGTCTCCTCCTGGGCATGTCCCCATGCCACCCACGATTCGGCACAGGGGGGCACCCCGTGCTGGGGGGAGGGCTGGACTAACGGAGCCGAATGCCTGAATCGAAGCAGCAGCATTGCCAAACCCACGCGTTCAACAAGCATGAGTCAGGCCCCCCAAAATCATGAGATCGGCTTAAAAAGCATGAGATTGTTTTAAAACAATGATAAGTAAGGCCTGGCTTGACAAAGCCCTGGTTGGGATGATTTAGTAGGGGTTGGTCCTGCTTTGAGCAGGGGGTTGGACTCGATTACCTCCTGAGGTCTCTTCTAACCCTAATCGTCTATGATTCTAAGTATTTGGGCTCTTTTTCTTGGCCTTCTGGTTTGAGCCTTTATGGTGTTGTCGCTTCACATTTCCTAGCATTTCTCCACAGCCATGGGAGCTAAACTCTCACTCTGTCAATGAAATTTGAGATTCTCAATCACCTGACTCCAGGAGCTGGGGCTTTATGAAGACCCCAAATATCATGAGCTTTGGCAGCGTTGGACCAGTGCTAATGGAACCTCATTTTCAAGAGAGGCAAAGCAAAACCCCTCTGAGGAAAAAGCAAAATCAAATTCAGGGGAGAACAAGCCGGGGTCATAGATTAGTGTATTCGACTAGCTGCAATGGAGTCCTCTTCCCACTCTGATGGGGTTATATTCTGCTCTGAGGAGGCTGCTTAGGGGCCCCAGCAAAGGGGAAAGCATGTTGGTCCCTGCACCTCTTCTATGCAGAAGGGTGTCTGTTCAGAACTGATAATGAGCACCAGAGGGCGGGGCCAACCAGCTGCTTCCCGAAATCCCTTGGCACAAGCCTGGGCGGGGTGGAGGCAGGGTGGTGCTGCTGTTTATGAGCCAGCCTTGGAGAGCGCTCTCAGTAACAAGGGTCACCAAGTCTCCGGCTGTGCAGAGGCAGCCGATCAAGAGGGAGTCTCTTCCCCTCCCTCCCCCCCGCCCCAGCACAGCTGAGGACTGGCACATGCACAGTGGCGGGTTCTAGCCTCCTCCTCGTTCTGCCTTTGTCTGCACAGGGTACTCGCAGCCCCAGCCCCAGGTGTGAATAGCCGAACGCGTGCTGTCACACACGGCACCAGTCACTTAGGAACGCACTCAGACATTCAGGCTTGGATTGTAGTGGCGAGAGACGCCGTCGCTAACTGAGCTTGATGCCCCGTTGTGCACTGTACAGCCGCACAGGGGGGCCTGTTGCCTACCCCAGAAAGCTTAGTCTTTGCCTGTAAGCCCATGACTACACTGGGAGCGCTGCACCGGATGTGCTCTCCCAGCGAAGAGCCCCTATGTGGACACAGCTATGCTGACAACGCTGCGTTTTATATCCATCTAGTAAAGCCACCACCATGAGCAAAACAAGCTGTACCGGCGGCAATTTGCCAGTATAACTGCATCTAACCAAGGGGCTTCTGCTAGCCCCGCTCTGTGGGTCAGGGATCACCCCCCACATGCCCCGGACCCACACAGCTGGGCCGGCAGAAGTCTGTAAATTGCACATTAGTCTCAAACCTGGGCCACACTGAAAAAGCTTTACCGACGGAGCCATGCTGGTAAAAGCCTTGTGTGGATGCAGTTAGACTGGTATAACTTACACCGGCAATGCTTATGCCAGTGCCCTGGGCCGGCACAAGCTGGATTGGTATAAGCATGTTAATACCAATAGAGCCACAGCCACACTAGAGGGTTTTGCTGGTGTAGCTACGCCAGCAAAACTCTCCTGTGCGAACAAGGCCACGCTGTAGAGAAGGCCCCAGAGTCAAATCCTAGCCCCAGTGAGACGCACGACAAAACTCCCTAAGGCTTCAGCGGGGCCAGGGCTTCACCCACGGTGTATAAACGAAAGGCCCCTCGGACACAGCCGGTGTGCTGCTGCCGAGTGGGCAGACCGCCCCAGCTCTGGCCCCGACTGGTGGACCTGCTGCCACAGAGGGGCTTCGATTATTGTGCTGCAAGTCTTTTGGACCAGACCTGATGTCCCCCTGGAGATCATGAGCGTGCATTGTACGGGAATCCCACGCCTGAGAGCGTCACCGTCTGTCAAGCCACATGCGCGAGTTTGTCCCAAACCGGAACGCAGTCGCGGTCGTGTCTCGCTAAGGGGACGCGGTGAGAAAGGGGCGCAGGGGTGAGGCGAAGAGAGAGGAATTGTAAATCGATATTAGACGCCCACCCCATCGATACGGCATCGACTAGCGCCAGCCTCGTCTAGGGGGGGCAGAGGCCTTCTACCCCTAAAGCTGTGTAGAGTGTAGACTCCTCTTGCGGTGGAAAGCCAGCGCGTGTGTTTAAACTCCACTCCAGTTAGGGTGAGGTTTCACTCAGACTAAAAGAACAGGAGTACTTGTGGCACCTTAGAGACTAACAAATTTATTTGAGCATAAGCTTTTGTTAGTCTCTAAGGTGCCACAAGTACTCCGCTACCTCGATATAACGCCACCCGATATAACATGAATTTGGATAGAACGCGGTAAAGCAGCGCTCCAGGGGGGCGGGGCTGCGCACTCCGGTGGATCAAAGCAAGTTCGATATAACGCGGTAAGATTTTTTGTCTCCCGAGGACAGCGTTATATCGGGGTAGAGGTGTACTCCTGGTTTTTGCAGATACAGACTAACACGGCTGTAAGACTAGTGTTCCCCACCCCCACCCCACCCTGGAATGCCAGGGCTGCTCAGGCCTGCTTTAAACGCTCTCCCCCCTGGCTGACACTGTTCAGTCTGAGCGTAGGCCGGTCCGTAAGGTTAGGGGATTTGTTTGTATAGAACCATGCCTGAGTTCCCCAGCTGTGCAATGTGGGCTGCTTCCTTGGTGACTAGATTTCACAGAACATGACCAAGCAAATATTTCTGGCAATATCAGTCTTCTCTCTCTCTCTGGTGGGGTCAGGAAATCTGAGCTTGAGTCCGAGCACTATGAGCCATGTGTCACTATCCTACAGCGCTTGCTGTGGAGAATGACTTCTGGGAGGGGAAAGGAGGGCTTAGTAGTTAAAGCACCGACCTGAGACTCAGGAGATCTGGATTCAGCCCACAGCTCTGCCACAGACTCCCTGCGTGCCCTGGAGCAAGTCAGTTAGGCTGAGACTTTTTCCAAAGCCACTCAAGGGATTTAGACACACGATTCCTATTAACTTCAGAAAGTGGAGTGTCTAAATCCTCAGGAGCTCTGAACACCTCTGCCTTGATCTGTCTCATCTCCCCATCTGTAAAATGGGGATACAGGTGTGTCTCATCTTACGCTGGGGTTACGTTCCGCGGTCAGCGCGTAAAGCGAAAACCGCGTATAGTCAAAATTACATTGAGTGTAATGGCGGGCAGAATCGCCCGCCCTACAGAAACAGTATTTAAATTGTTATTTTTCTCTTTTTTGTTTTTTTTTCCTTGTTTTTGCCGACCGCGTAAAGCTGAAATCGCAGATGTTAAATGCGCCTAAGATGCGACAGACCTGTATAAGCACCTAGCTCTACAGATCCACACTGCCACTTCTACCATGTTCAGAGACGCAGGGCCAATATGGCCGGTTTCCCTACCCCTCACTCGGGACATGGTTCGAAGATAGTTCAGGCTTGTAGGGTCGATGGGCCTCATCCATACACTAACCATGTTCAAGGAAAGCAAACTCAATAGGAGAGCCATCGCAGCTCCAGTGAATTCACTCGGAAATGTGACCTGTTTGCAGAAACTTCCTTGCTGTCTCTGCCCATCTCCAAGTTCAACTTGGTTTCATTTGTTTAATTATTCACTGGTATTTACAGCAAGCATCTTGTTCATCTGGGTTAAATGCAAATGTCAGGCGCTTAATGGAAGGTGTTACCTTGTTGCTCTCTTTCCTTTGAATTTCTCCCCTTGGGGTGGAGGAGATTTCACAGATCCCATCACAGGCTCCTGAGCAGCTTATCCGGAGGGGGAAGGGAGAGAAAGGGGCCAAGACATGCCCCCAGTTTATGCTGCTTTTCACTTTATCACCCAAAACAGTCTCGAATTTGCTGGCTAGCAAGTTTAGCTGTGCTGCACCGTCACCAGCCGCTTCCCTGACCTCCCCCTCCCCCGGCTGCCCAGAGATAAATGCATTGTCACAGCTGTAAACTAGATCCCAGAGCTGGCCCCCCGGGGACCCGATTAGCCCCTCCTGCAGGATTCAGTGGGTCCAGGGAGTTATTCCTGTGCTGGAGGGGAGAATGCGATGCAGAGAGGAGGGTAGTGCCTGGCTGGAGGAGGAAGAGGATAACCTCTGTATAATGAACAGCTTAGCCCCACAGCCACAGGGCTTAGTGTGGTGGTGGCGGCACTGGGCCGGGGCATAGCTTGGCTAGCTAGTGTGGCTAGGTTAATAATAATACATGGAGAGATACCTATCTCATAGAGCTGGAAGGGACCTTGAAAGGTCATTGAGTCCAGCCCGCTGCCTTCACTAGCAGGACCAAGTACTGATTTTTGCCCCAGATCCCTAAGTGGCCTCTTCAAGGATTGAACTCACAACCCTGGGTTTAGCAGGCCAATGCTCAAACCACTGAGCTATCCCTCCCCCATAAACAACATTCCAGCTTTGTTCACCCTGTTGGCTTAAAGCACACTGTATCCCCAGCTGGCCTATCCATGCTGGCCAGCCCCAGCTGTGCTTCAGCCTGGCTGATCAGCACTCACCATTCTCATACGTCGAACCACCGTCCCCTCCTCCAGCGTGCACTGCTCTACGAAGCCGCTCTATCGACTACGGCTAGGTTCTCCCAGCACTTGACCTAGTCTGTGGCTCGAATCACTCAAGTCTCCGCTGGACTTTATGGCCCTCTACGAAGGACTGAGCCTGCAGCCAGAGACGGCACAAGGCAGCAGTGATGGAGTCATGGGGGGGAAAACGAGAGGCTGTTGCGTTAGTTAACAATAGATCTGTTCTGCAGGACTTGAGCTGGAGCCTGCAGGCTGCCCATCCAGCCTCCACACCATACAACACTCAGCCCAGACCTGCACAGCAACAAGGACCGGTGGGAAGAGCAGGAAATGAAAGGCAGGACACGGTTTGCCACTGACTTACTGTGTGACCTACAGCAAGGTCACTGAGGGCCTGATTTGCAGAGGTACTGAACATAAGAATGGCCATACTGGGTCAGATCAATGGTCCAGCCAGCCCAGTATCTTGTCTTCCAGCCGTGACCAGTGCCAGGTGCTTGGAGAGAATGAATAGAACAGGACAATCATCAAGTGAACCATCCCCTGTCATCCACTCCCAGCTTCTGGCAATCAGACACCCAGAGCATGGGATTGAGGCCCTGCCCATCCTGGCCAATAGCCATTGATGGACCTATCCTCCATGAACTTCTCTAGTTCTTTTTTGAACCCCATTCTAGTTTTGGCTTTCACAATATCCACTGGTAAGGAGTTCCACAGGTTGACTGTGCGTTGTGTGAAGAAATACTTCCTTGTGTTTGTTTTAAACCTGCTGCCTATTAATTTCATTGGGTGACTCCCTAGTACTTGTTATGTGAAGGGGTAAATAACACACTTCCTTATTTACTTTCTCCACACCAGTCATGATTTTATAGACCTCAATCATATCCCCCACGAGTCTTCTCTTTTCCAAGCTGAAAAGTCCCAGTCTTTAATTGCTCCTCATCTGGGAGCTGTTCCAGACCCCTAGTCATTTGTGGCCCTTCTCTGTACCTTGTCCAATTCTAAGATACCTTTTTGGAGATGGGGTAACCAGAACTGCACACCAGAGTCAAGGTGTGGGCATATTGAACCCTCTCCATTCCCAGCGAAGTCACCTGGAGTTGTTCAGCACTGCTGAAAACCAGCCCCTCGCCCTCTTGGCCTGTTTCCCCCTCTACCAAAGTGAGAGCAATACTCCCCGCCCCCCCCCCTTTGGGTACCCCCAGTAGGTGCCACACAAGTACCAGAGACTGAGCAGCTCCAGCATTGGCCTGGGAGTCAAAAGACCTGGGTTCTAGTCCCAGCTCTGCCATGGCCTGCTGGGTGACTGTCGGTAAGTCACTTGGCCTCCCTGTGCCTCAGTTTCCCATGTGTGCAGTGCGGATGATGATACTTAACTCGTTTGTAAAGCACTTTACGATCTGCAGCTGAACAGCGCTAAGAGCTCGGTGTTACGCTTGTAATATCACTCTGCCCTTCTGTACCACCTTGCACCACAGGAGCCCAGAGCTGCTCATTAACCTCCGTGAACTCTCCCTTACCCCTGCCCTGCGAGGTGGCTTTGTTTCCGACAGGCAGCGTGGCTGGCGCTGTGGGAGATACCAAATGACACAGTCCCATCCCCAAAGGGCGTTTCTCTTACTATCTGGCCCCATACACGCACAACATGGTGCTTTTCAGGCAAAGGACAACAGGTCTGGGCCCTGCAGAGCTCACGAGCTGCAAACGCCAGGTCTGCCAAAGCCTCGATTGTTCCCATTATACAGATGAAGACCCTGAGGCCCAGAGGGTTTAGTGGCCTGATTTTTAAGAAGAAAAGTGAAGCATTTATAGCTCCCCTTGGCTCCAAGAGCAGCTGTTGCTGCTCAGAACCTCTGCCAGCCAAGCTGGAAATGACTCACCCGAGAACCCAGAGTTAGAGGGAGAGTGGGACTAGCATCCTGTTGCTAGTGACTTCAGTGGGGCCAGGATTTCACCCCAGTAGTCCTGACTCCTAACTGGGGGCCTAAAGTACAGGACCATCCTTCCTCCTTACTAGCCATCATCTAATTAGTGCAAGTCCCTCAGCTTCCTTGTACCCTTCCTGGAGTTGTGTAATGTCCCCAACACACTCACAGCCTCTCCTCTTCCATCCTCCTTCCCCCGCAGCACCCCTCCCTGGGGACCGACAGCGCAAGGGCAGACTGGCTGCATGTTAACGTGCAAACCTTCTCCAAAGCTGCCGTGGGAGAGGAATTCAGGGGGGGATTTCGTTCCTTGCCAGGGTAGCTGAATGTTTCCTTTGGAGGCAGATGCATTCAAAGGCAGAAATGACAGCCTGGCTCTTCTTAATCGTTAGCGTTGCCTGCTATTTCTGAACTGTGTACATGGTCTCGCTCTCTCTAATTCACACACAGAAAGCCTGGCCGAGGTACAGCTCGAACAGGGCTAGCACCCAGCGGGTTGGAAACACGGTCGATGGCACACACATTTAACTGAGCAAGGATTCCTCATTCAAGAGAGGACAGGGGCTTATGTTTTGCAAACTGTGCCAGCCAAAGCCTTGTGCCAGATTACCCGGGGGGTGGGTGATGGCTCTACCCTAGGTTGGTTTGTAACACTGTTAGGAGAGACACTGTTTATATCCGCAGCCGGGACAGGCAGTGAAGAGAGATGGTTACCACCCCCGGTATGGATGGGGCCAGGAGGAGCTGGAGTTTGCGGGGGTCAGCAGTGCATCCACTGTCCTTCTGGTGGCCTTTGACCCGGACAAGCCACAAGCCTGAATTACACTGGTGTCCTTGAGTAAACTCTCACCTGTGATAGCAACAGCAGGAGCGTTAGAGCACAGGGCTTGGGAACTCTTAATCCCACATGGTATTTAGACCTGCTCCCTACAGGGTGAGGACACAAGGTGGCAAAACCACCCCAGCCCTGTTTACACTAGCACTCCCTTCCATCAGTCACGGAGATGCCCAGGTGTGAAATATCCCAAACAATGCCTGTTTAGAGACAGCCACAGAGGCTGCATTTGGTCTGTTCATTCATCCATCTCTGGCAGCCTACTCTACTACAAACGTTCCCAGTCTCTTGTGAAACACGGCTGGGGCCCATCTGTGTTATAACCATGTTTAAACTCTGGCAGATACCTAGATACCACCTAGGGCCAAAATGCGGCTCCTCCACCTGAGTTTCTTTTCCTGTCCACCTCGTCACGACCCTGCCACGTTTTAACACCTTTTTCTTGCCCAGATTTCACAGTCACATTTCAAGCGTCATTTACCTTTAGCGAGGGCTTTATGAGCCCTCCAGACCACAGTGACAAGGTGGCCGTCTCCTGACCTGCGTACAACGCTGTTGCAATCTGTAATGAGGACAGCACCTGAAGTGTGGGCCTTATGAGACAGTAACACGCTTAGAGACCCCAGTTAAAGCCACGTCCATCCTATTCGCTGAGCTTAGCGGTCACGTTTAAGGTCCGGCTCAATGCTGGAACGGTGTGATGAGCAGGACAGGTGACAATGGCATCTCCTCACTCAGGTGTAATTACAGTGTAGACGGGGCCTTATCTCATGGAACCGAAGCGAGAACCAAGAGACTAATAACTACAAGGTGAACGATAAGCATCTGCCATGGGTCCCTCTCTCTCCGGACCTATTCCATTGGGAACGAGACTGGGAAATTGCTGGGGATGAATACAAATGGCAGCTTTTGTCGCTGGTCTCTTCCCTATGGCTAGTGAGCTCTGTGTTTTCTGCAAGGATTTCAGTCTCACTAGGCCCAGAGCGGCCTCCAGCCCAGCCCCCAGCAAGCTTTACGCAAACAAAAGCCTTCTCTCTCTCCCGCCTTCCTTCCTCTTCCGTTTGCCAAGCGTGCAGCAGGTGGGAGCTGCTCCCGGTCACAGGCCGAGGGGAGGGAAGAAGAACTTGCGTGTCTAGTGCTGGCCTGGCTGCAGCTTTTGATTTGCGACCTGTCCTCTGAGCCAGAGCGAACACTCGGGGTTGTGAACGTTGGTCTAGTGTCCAGTCGCGTCTCTTGCAGGATGTGCAGAAAAATGTGTGTGTGTGTGAGAGCGAGCAAGCGCGTGTGCGCACAGCAGGAAGGCTGCATTCAGCAGCTCCAGGATTTTAGGAGTGCTTTATTCTCTGGGCATGGCAACGCGTGCCGCTCACCTGCAAGGGGGAAACTGCAGGGATCAAAGACGACCCTAAAACGCCTGCGCCACCGCGGAGATGGCTCCGCCAGCATTGCACAGTACTTCCCCCTGCCTAGCATCGCTGTAGGTTGGGGGAGAGGACTGTGCTGCTCAGTCCGACCACTGATAAAATAGCCGTGAACACCCTCGCGCTGTAGCTCCAACCAAAGGGAATGAGCTGTGGTTTTGAAATGGGGAAGGCAGAGTTGCTGGTGCAAGGGGGGGGGGCTTTTCACAGCCAAGGGCGGTCGCCCAGGGATCTATGTGGGAAGGCTGTCTTCCAGGCCACCCTTTTGCTTCCATATGAAATGACTGTATTTAAAGAAACCAAAAACGGAGCAAGGGACCCTATTCTCCCTGGCCCTGGGTGACCATGGAAACTCTGCTGCTGAGCCTCGTCTACACTAGAGCAGGCGCGGTCTGGCCCACTGCTTTGGGCCTCTGCCATACTTGTAAGATGCTCTCGCCCATAGTTCAGACCCACCACCTGCCGGTGCAAACGCACTAGTCCCCAGCCGCTCTCCTAACCCCGCCAGCCTGCACCCCTGCACCCCCAGCTCAGAGGAGCAAGGCCGGCATTGTGGCTGCACCAGTTCAACCAGTGCTCTTAGCACCATCCCACAGCCATGCTGCCCACCAGTCACTGACCGCTCAGAGCACCATCCATCAAACCACTTCCTCGCAGGCCCCAGAGCAGCTCCAGTGATACTCGACTGGTCCCTGCCATGCCCTGCACCCCTCCCCCTGCTTAGCAAAGGCTCAGGAACGCCATCCCCAATCAAGTTTCATTCAGACTTGCTTTCTTTACACAATAAGAAACTTTCACCAGCAGTTTCACAGTGTCTGACGCGTGGCTCCTCCCCTCAGGCAGACCCACGCAGCACAGAAAGGTTAGCGAGGGCTCCCATCACATGGCACCTAAACACCCCCCCGCAGCAAGCCATCAGGGTTCTGACCATGCCACTGGCTGGGGCTAGTGCTGCAGGGAGGCGGCTACCTTTCCCAAGCTCCTGCGAGGTATGGGACATTCACAGTAACATACGCACCTCAATTAGTCCCAGCTCTCCACCCACCTCCACAGCCATTACCCTCAATCCACCCCGATGGTGAATCCCCGATTGCTACTCACCTGCCCGTGGCCCAGCGGTTCTTACCCCGGGGGATGAGCTGTACGTGTTCCACTGCATAAGCCTAGGGATGGGGGAGCCAGCTGGGCTCTGTGGAGGGATCTCTTCCCTGCGGGAATGGGCCTAGACAGACTCTATCTGCCTCAGCGTCCTACAAGGAGATAGGAGGAGAAGGAAACCAGCCAGCAGAAAACAAACAACCCCCCAAAGCCCAGCCCAGCCAGCAAACTCTCCCAGCAGTAACACAAGCTCCTCCCTCCTCATTTAGTTTGACTAGATTTGAAACACCTGGCACTGACTGGCTGGCTCAGGACTGCATGGTGCATGGGGGCTGACTACCCCCCTAGGCTGGCTGAGGTGGCACTGGGGCCAGCCGTGCTGTGGAGAAGGACGTCAGTCTCCAGAACTGCCGACTCAGCCCTGAGGGTCTGTGGAACTGGATGTCGGGTCTAAGCAGCCTGAGCCGCTAAGGCACGGGGCTCCCCCGCAGGCTGGGGACAGCTGTGTCAGGTTCCTGAAAACTTGGGCTGAGGAAGCTTCCTCAGGTCCCATCCGACCCATTCCCAGCCTGGCCAGGGGAGCTGGGCCGGGTTCCGCCAACGCGGCAAGCTCAGGAGAGGCACCGCCAGCATTGAATCTCTTCTCTCTCGTCTCTGTCCAGGGGTGACATGGGGACTCTTGCTGCGGCCCTGCCATGTCCTGGTGCTGCTGAACCCCCAGAGTGGAACGGGGCACGCGCTGCAGCTGTTCCGCTCCCTAGTGCAGCCGATGCTGGCCGAGGCCGACGTAGCCTTCACCCTCTTTGTGACCGGTAAGTCTGCTCCCGCTGCAGGCACCCGGCGGATTCTGCCTCGCCCAGGCTGCCTCCTAGGGGCCCCTCACTGCCAGGCGGAGGGGAGGGCATTTCACTGGGTAGGGGACTTCTGTCTGGCTGAGCTCTCCCTGCATGGCTGGCTGTGTAGCCTGGGATAGCAGCTGATGGCCCTTCATTTCTACCTCTCTACCCACCACCCTGCCAGGTAACATCAGGAACTCTCCAGCTGGGAGCATCTCAACCAGTCCTGCCTTGTAATATGCAAATACAGTGCAACTCATTTAAATTTGACCAATGGATGCCCAGTATTCAAATGAACAGAAGGGGGCAAGAAGCAGGAGAAGGGGGAACCCTCCCCTCTGGCGTTGCAATCCCACCTGGCAGCAAGGAGAACCCAAGGGTGGCAGCAGAGGGAGGAGAGCTAGGCAGGGGGAGATGCTGGGGTGTCATTCTCCCATGCACCCATGAAGCCTTTCTGGGGGCCTACAGGGGTCCACAGCTTAGGAGCAATGGTTCGTGGTGCCCTTGGCCATGAGAACTCCTCCTCTTGGCTTGGTGGGTCTCTCCCTGGCTCCCAGGCCAGGCTAGGCTCTTGGGTTGAGAAGCCCAAGTGACATCCTGTGGCTGATTCCTCTCATGCCAGGGAAGGCTGGGCCCTCCTGTCTCCAAGGATTGTGCAGGGAGAGGAAACCATGCCGATTCCCAGCAGCCCATGGTTACGTGAGGCCATGCCACCCCCACTGCCAGCAGTTCTGTATTTCTCTCCCCAGAGAGGCCGAATCACGCCCGTGAGCTGGTGCGGGCCGGAGACTTATCCCAGTGGGACGCTGTGGCCGTCTTGGCTGGGGATGGCCTGCTGTATGAGGTGAGGAGACGGCCAGGAAGCAAGGCAGCTGTTATGCTGGCAACTAGGAGATGAGCCAGTCCCTTGGGCCTGGCCTTCCTTTACACCGTGGCAGTTGGGCAAAGGGAGTGTGGTTGTCTCCGGCCACTGCCCCCGGGCAGAGGCTGGGGGTGCAGAGCTTGGCTCTGCGCTTCCTCAGAGTTCGACATGGGAGCGTAGGTGGAGAACAGAGAGCTGGGCGTGGATGGCGGCTCAGATCCGGGGAGGGATGAGGGGTGAGTCTCTGGGCAGCAGCCTCCGTCCCAAACAGCACAGGCGGGAGCCCCAGGCCTGGAATGGGGAGGGGAAGTAGGTCAGGACTGAAGGGCAGTGGCGGAGCTGGAGGGTGGGAGGGAAGGATAGGCCTGGAAGAAGAGGGAGCTGCAGGCCCGGGGGAGGGGGTGTGTGTGCATGTGGGGCACATGGCTGGAACAGCAGGTGGCGCTGCAGGGCGGGACGGAGGAGCAGCAGCGGGACATGGGCTGGATGGTCACTGTGCCTGGCTGGGGCAGGCTCTCATGCTGCCCTCCCCAGCACTATCAAAGGCTAAGAAGGAGAAAAGACACCAGGGACAAATAGCTCCTGGTTCTGCTGCTTGTGTCCTGGAGCCAAGCTGGGCAGTTGCCAGAGGCACCCAAGGAGAGGAGGTGGCACCCAAAACCTCCTCAGGCTTCCCTGGCCTGGGTGGGCATGAGCAGCTGGAGCAGGGGGCTGTGTTGCCCCTCCCAGAGCGGAGACCCCCTGGCTCCCTCTGGTCCATTCCCTTCCCCTTCCCCCAGAACGGCCAGGGACAGGATGGGGCTGCTGTCTCTGGGAAGCTGCCAGCTGTGTGGCTCTGTCCCCGCAGGTGGTGAACGGCCTGATGGAGCGTCAGGACTGGCAGGCCGCCATCAAGAAGCCTCTCTGCACCCTGCCCGGGGGCTCTGGGAACGCGCTGGCTGCTTCCATCAACCACTACGCTGGGTAAGGGCTTCTCAGCCACCGGCCCAGGCCCTGCTCGCTGAGTTCTCACCGCTGGCTACTCGGGGAAGGGGCACACAGTGGAGAGGTGGAGCAGGCCCCTGGCAGGGAAGCCCGCTGACTGAGGGGCACTGACTGGCTTGCCAGGGGCAGTCAGGTTCGCCCGAGACCTTGTAAACCTCCTTACACCATTGAAGCTGACTTCAGCAGACAGGAAACTAGTTTAAATGACTGCAAAGGGCTTCCCCCAAGGGCAGCCTGTCTAACCACAGGGACTGTCCAGTGACAAGAGCTACCCCCAGGCCCCAGCCTCTGGTGCCAGCTGCCACGTGGCTGGCACCATTCCTAGCAGACCCGGGCTGCTGGAGCCCAGGTAAGGCAGCTAGTGAGGGCTGGATTCTGCCCAGTGAGGTGGTGTGGGTGGGCGAGAGGGCAGAGTTTAGCTCTGCCCCTGCGAAAAGCAAAGTGCAAAGCTAAAAAGAGAACTGGATAAATTCATGGTGGTGAAGTCCATTAATGGCTATTAGCCAGGATGGGTAAGGAATGGTGTCCCTAGCCTTTGTTTGTCAGAGGGTGGAGATGGATGGCAGGAGAGAGATCACTTGATCATTGCCTGTTAGGTTCACTCCCTCTGGGGCACCTGGCATTGGCCACTGTCGGCAGACAGGATACTGGGCTGGATGGACCTTTGGTCTGACCCGGTACGGCCGTTCTTATGTTAGGCCCCCTGCAGCAATTGCCAGCTTCGCAGGCGGGTGGCCCAGGTGGGCATCCCTGGGGCCTGCGTGGACAGAAAAGCCGGGTTAGAGCCATGCCCAAGAGCTACGCAGCAGCCGCGGGCTCCCTCACAGGGTGTGGTCACTATTTGTCTGTCCCCACGTGCGAGGAGAGCACAGACAGGGCTTGCTCCGGGACGGAGAGACGTTACCATCCAAACTCCCCCCCCGCGAAGTCACCCAGCCCTTCCTGCTCTGCTAACAGCATCAAAGAATGGCTGCATGCTTCAACCTCCCTGCTACTCCTAATGCCACAGTCGGCTGGGGGTAGTACCCCACTCCCACCACTCTCCACCCTTTCAGCGCTGGCGACCTTTTGGAGCAGACCCCAATTTGTGGCTTTGATGTGAGGATTAGTTGCATTTCAGTAGCCGCTAGAGGGGGGGCCTTTGAAGCAGTGTGGCCACATGGATGGAGCACAGGACTCAACAGACCTGGGTCCTATGCCTGGCTCTGCCACTGACCTGCTGGGTGACCTTGGGCAAGTCGCTTCACGGCCCCGTGCCTCAGTTTCCCCATCTGTAAAATGGGGATAATGAAAAGCATTCGGAGAGTTACGGATGAAAAGTGGGGTAAGAGAGCTTGGGATTATTGTTATTGCTGGGCTCAGTGCTACCCACGCGCACAGGGGAGAGTCTGACAAGCCCCAGAGAGTCTGCACTCTACCTAGGCAGCACAGAAAAATGGCACCGGGGGGGGGGAAATCGGAGGCCAGAGAGGAAGTGAGTTGCCCAAGGTCACACAGCAGGGTGGGGGCAGAGCCCAGCTCTCATGGCTTCCACTCACCCTTTTACTTTTACCCCTGTTTTATGATCGTCTTTTCCCTGGCCCTGCCTCTGCTCCCCATGTGAATGTCTCCTTTTGGGAAGCACCAGTGCCCAGACCAAACCCAGCTCTGCCTGAGCCTCCCCTGCCCACACCTGCCCGCTCTGACAGCTCAGGTGCACTGGTGGCTTGCCCTGGCGAGATGAGGTGGAGAAGCTCCGGCTCCTGGCATGGCTGGGGCAGGGGGAGGGGCACGCAGAGGCAGTTGAACTGGAAGCCCTTGGCTCATGTTTCTCATCTCGTGATGAAATTGCCACTCTCAGCTCTGGCCTTTGCCCCAGCGCAGCTGGCTCGGCCCTCCTGCTGCGAGGCTGATCCCAGCGTGCCGCTGTGCAGCGGGAGAACGGGCGGCTTTGCTTTCACAGCCAAGCTGCTCAGCCACCTGACTGCTCCCAGTCAGACTGCACCTGACTGCCCCAGCTCACCGGGCTCCTGAGAACACATGGGTCCCCTCCCCCACCCCGGCTGCTCCCTCCTGGCAGAGGGGGTGCGTGCAGGGGCTGAGGAAGACCAGCAATAAGGTCAGACGCTCCTCACGTCCCCTGGGAATGGCTCTTGCCCCTGCACAGAGCAATTCCCAGCCTGGCGCTGGCTCCCCAAGAGAGGAGACTCACCCTAGTGTGGTGACAGATCCACCCTCCTTAGGCCTGGGCCTGGCTCTCTCTGTTTCCCCATCTGGACTTTCCTTCCAGCCCCCACTCGGGGAGGCAGGAGAGTTGTGTTCCCCGTGCAGAATCCTGGGCAAGTTACTTTACCACTCTCTGCCTCAGTTTCCCCTAGTAGACTGGAGGTGATATTTGCCTGTGCCATGCAAAGTGCTTTGGCATCGCTGGGTCAGACACACTGGGGAGCTGCTGCCTGGAGCAGGCCGAGCTAGGCTTGTTTGGGCCAAGTTCTGCTCATTATCCCGGGGCAAGTTCTGCCTTCCTTCAAGAACAACGCTAAGCTGTGTGTGTGGCGGCAGGAGCTGAGGGGAGCTTGCCACAAACACAGTCCGTGCCGGGGCTGAGATAAGACTGGGCAAGTTGGGTCGGGCCAATCACTAGCCCCCTTTGAACACAAAGCCCAAAGCAAGTGTGGCTGTTACCATTTCAATAGTGGTTTTTAAAATGGTCAAAACCAATTAAAATACATTTTTTAAAAATGGAAAAGGGCCCTTTGCTCTCACTCCAATATAAACCACTTCCTAGCCAGCTGCTTTCCTTCGGCAACCCCTTCCCCTGGGGCTCCATTCATGGGCGGCCGTTGGCGAGCCCAGCTCCGAGCTAGACACCTGCATAAAGGCCAGATTTGCCAAGGTGCTCAGCACCCGCCCTTGTAACGCTTAGACCCTGAGCTTCCAAAGAGCTCAGCCCCTGCCCCCTCCGGCGTTCACCAGCCACACTTACAGCCCCCCTCTCCCGGTCACCCAGAGCCCTGCCTGCCTTCTACATCAGCACCAAGAACAAAGCCTCTGCCATGCCCCCTCAGCTGCTGCTGCTGCTGTGCCTGGAGACAGAACAGCCAGCAGCAGGGTAACCGGAGCCAGGAGCTCATAGGACCAAAAGACCCCACAGGGAGCCACTTGCATTCCCAAAGTGAGACCCTGCCCCCTCCCCTACCAGCAAGGGAAGGTGGGACACTCCCCCATCTGCCTTTTTTCTGCTGCTGCCTGGGCTGGCTTCCTGTGCAAAGCTG
This sequence comes from Platysternon megacephalum, assembly GCA_003942145.1. NCBI lineage: Eukaryota > Metazoa > Chordata > Testudines > Platysternidae > Platysternon > Platysternon megacephalum. Next base: position 2,280,752 of record QXTE01000220.1, on the reverse strand, counting down.
CTCTAAGCTCCATGCCCACTGCCCAGCTCTGCCCGGCCTCCCCCAGCTGGTCCTCGGCCCATAGCAGGAACAGGGACTGCTGAGCAGGAGTTAGTGGAAGGGGGTTCCCAGCAGAAATGAGGGTGGATGTGACTTGCTCCATCTACTGGTTCTGAGCTGATTCCAGCTCCCAGGAGCTGCAAACCCTCCTTCCAAGCAGCCCCCTCTGCCCCCTGGCAGGCAGCTAGCTCCTGGGTGAGCCACACCGGGGTACCAGAGAGCGACCACTGGGCCCCTAACGACATGGATTTGGGCCAGCGTGGAGGGGAGCAAAGGATACCTAAAACGAGACCTTGCAGAGCCCCCATTGCATGTGTAAATAGCCCAGCCTCCTGAGCCAGGGCACGTCCTGGACGTGGTGCGAGGGCCCGAATGAGAGCCGGTAGGCAGAGCTCTGCTGTTCTAGGCAGGGCAGCTGCCACTACAGATCCGTCCACGCCAACGATGCGCTCCCAGTCGCTGTGTCATTGGGGGACAGGCCCTTCGGTGCCCCGAGCCAGTGCCCTGGACAGTGTTAACGACGACTGAGGTTACACATGCCGGTGCCCCATGGGGCTTCTTGTCTGCCATGCCTCTGAGCCTGGCTCCCTTACTGGCTTGGGCCACTCTCGCTCGTGCTGGCAGATCGCTCCTGACAGTCTGACAACAGCAGGGCGCTGCTGTCCGCTCCTCTTGCATCTGGTTATCTAGGGCCGTGCCTCTGCCAGGCTGGGCCGCAGGGCCTTGCAAACCAAGGCACCAAGCAAACCCTGTGCCTGGCCAACTGCCCCCCCCTCCACTGCTGCCGGAGCCTCGAACAAAGCAGGGTGCAGCCTACGGAGAAAGGCTTCTCCAAGGGGAGCAAATGGGGGTCAGTGATGCTTCCGTTTGTGGAGCATTGTGAGCTGGTCAGCCCAAGAGGGGTTCTTCCCGGCTGGCTGGCCAGGAAAAGAACAGGTGGTAGCACTAGCTGAGTCTGAGAAAAGAGGCACAAGCCAGGGGAGTTGGGTTTTAAACCCATCCCGTGGAGTTTCTAGGAGACTTTTCCTCTGGTGGTAGTCAGGATCGCGTTGATTCCAAGCAGGTTGGGGATCTTTGAAACCCCCACTGGCTCTAGTCACGTTCCAATAATACTTAGTGACATTTTGCAATTGCAGTGTCTTCCTCAGCCAAAGGGGGTGCCCTGGAGCTGCAGGGATTTGCCTGGAGTCACACAGCGAGTCAGCGGCAGTCCCCGGGGGGGTCCCGAGAGTCCCTCCCCCGCTCCGACCACTGGAGCGTGCCTCAGACAAGGTGAGGGTCCCAGCTCAACAGATCTGCCTGCTTTTGTCTCTGTTACAGCAACACGCGGGCCTTCAAGGAGGAGCTGCTGACCAATTGCACCTATTTCCTCTGCAAAGGCCTGTATGCCCCCATGGACCTGGTCTCCTTGAGCACGGCCTCTGGCAAGCGCCTCTACTCCTTCCTCAGCTTCGGCTGGGGCTTCATCTCCGACGTGGACATCGCCAGCGAGAAGTACCGCCAACTGGGCAACGCCCGCTTCACCGTGGGCACCATCCAGCAGCTTGCCGGGCTGAAGGTCTACAAGGGCCGCCTCTCCTACCTGCCCGTGGAGATGTCCTCCTCTGTCTCCTCAGCCCCCGGCAGCCCTTCAGAGCAGAATAGCCACCACGTGCCATGCAGCAACGGTCGCCCCCTCCACATCCTCCCTCAGCCTGCGCCGGGGGCGCCACGGCCCCCTCATGAGGGATCCTGGCCAGAGGACCCTTTCCTGGTCCCCTTCGACCAGCCAGTCCCAAAGCACTGGACCGTTGTGCCTGAGGAGGAGTTTATCTCCATTTTCGCCATCTACCAGTCGCACTTGGGCGCTGACTTCACCATGGCCCCCACGGCCAAGCTTCACGACGGCTCCATGCACCTCTTCTACCTGAAAGCCGGGGTCTCCCGGCTGGGGCTGCTCAAACTCTTCCTAGCCATGGAGAAGGGGACCCACCTGGACCTGAACTGCCCCCACCTTCACTACGTTCCCGTGAGGGCCTTCCGCCTGGAGCCCTTCGCTTCCACCGGGCTCATGACGGTGGACGGCGAGCCGCTGGCGTGTGAGCCAGTGCAGGGCCAGGTGCACGACCAACTCTGCAGGATCATCAGTGGCTCCTGAGCCACCTGCCAAATAAACCGCTTCAAAAAGGGTTTTGACCATGTGCATCCCTGGGGTGCAGTGAGGGAGGACAAGCAAGGACCACTGCAGAGAATGTTTCCACCTCCTGCCACTCAGTGTCTTCTCCAGCCCGCTCCTCTCTCCTCCTCTGGAATAGTTCACAGGGGTCTCTTGTTCCCCTTGCTCTGCCCAGCCTCCTGAGTCCCACCCCCACCGCAGTCCTTTTCCTGCCTGATCGCAGGCACTATGGGCCAAGCACTAAGAGGTTTGGTTAATAAGTTTGAGGGTGGGGGGAGGGATACTCACAGCCTGGCCTGCCCCCCCATGTCAGGAAGCTCCTATGGGAGACAGGTGACTCCTGAGCAGTGGGTGGCAGGTGACGGTACCCGAATACAGGTACAGCTCTTTCCAGATCAGCTTAGCAGCTGCAAGGATATTTCTCCCACCACCCCCAGTCTAAGTGCTGGGCTGCTTCTCTTCTCTGCTTTCAGATCAGCCTATCTTTGCAACGGACTCCACAGATGAAGCAGGTGACTCGCCAAACCTAGGCTCTCTGCAGTACAGGCCTCCCCTGCATTTCTGCTCCTAGGTTCCCCACAAGGACAAAGCCAGTCTGCTCCCTTCCCACAGCTCAACAATACACTAAAGGCAGAAGAGCGCTACCCTTTCCCCCAGGAGCAGAGTGCCACAGAGACCGAGCACTGCTTCAGCACCAGCAGATACAGTGGGCACCAAGCCCCTGGGGCCAGTGGGGAAACGAGAACTGGCTCCACCATAAACTATAAACTTCTAGGGCCAACATTTGTTACAATGAACCAATATTTTGTAAAGAAAATATTTCTACCAAAAGCTCCGTGGAGACAAAGTTTATTCTTAAAATGAGACAATAAAGATCTAGTTTTTCCAAAACAGGAGGCCTTGGCTGTTACATGGTGGGCACTCTGCTGTCATTGCAAACCTAAGCACCTGGAACTCCCAGGTTGGACTGTCTCCTCCCTGGGATTGCTGTGGTGTAATAAGCAATAAAGTTTCTTGGAGTGGCAGCATCTCAGAGGTTATTGCTTTCCGATTTCGCCAGCAAGGGGCTGTGGGCGAATTGCTCCAAAATGCACTGCCTGTTGGCGTTTGCACAGAATCCCAGTCAGCCTCTAGAAAATCCCTTTATTCTCCGGCATAGGGACTGGCTGGGATGACTCATGGTGGGCCAAGAGGTGGTGTCATCCCAATCCAAGGTATTAAAAAACTAATTTTGCAGGGTCCATTGAGTTTATATGTTTTAACTGTAGAGGGGAAAACCACCAATCTAGTCCAACAGCTCTTTCTTTGGAAACATTTTGGAAAAGTAGGCTAAAAAAATCAGAAATGTTACAATAATCTTTATAAAAATCACACAGCGTAGCACTCCTTGGTGGTCAGATACCACAGTGATGGGCAGCCTTATGAAAACCTAGACAGCATTCATGTCCATGGCCCACATTGCATGGGTTGGGTTAGGTAGCAATAGGGTGACCAGACGTCCCGATATTTTGGTGTCTGTCCTGTGTCCCGACCGATCTTTGGTCTTGACGCATTTTGTCCCAATATCCGCCGGCAGCACTGTGTTGTTGGGTTTTTTTGCTCAGCTTATCGGTCCCGATATTTTCTTCCCCTCATCTGGTCACCGTAGGTAGCAATAGCTGTAAAGAACACACTCATCACATCCACAGTCCAACTGAAGCATGCTGTGACTTTAAGCACTGTGCAGGTACGCGATCTAAACAGACAAAAGCTTGTGGGAAAGGGCTGGCTGTGCAGGCAGACTGAGCAGCCACCAAGTGCTGATTATACCCATTTCATACGGTGACACCATTTTTTTGGTTGCCACTAATTTTTGATCTAAAGCGACGGTAACGAACCCGGATTTAGAATGTTCAGCCCTGACAGAGGAACCGTAGACAGCAGCTGCTGTTCACATTTATTCATCTGCAAATTATGCAATTAGGATCCCAAAGCAGGGAAAGAAAAGTCTAATTGTTTGCCAGCCAGTCATGATCAACCGGAGCTCAGTTATTTTCACTCCAGCAAAGGCAGGCAACAAACAGGACCCATATCCCAAAATAAGGGGTTGGTGGGGGAGGTATCTTTCTGTATGGCATTGGGCCAGGTGTACAAATGGATGCAGTGATGCTCTGGTCTAAACACTTTAACTGCGTCTAATTCCTTCCTCCATTGTTGGGCGATTAGGTTGTCAGGAACAATCAACAGCATGTGCCCTTCAGCAGATGATCAGGTCTGCCTGTAGAAATGTCTCCGCTACACCAGTGTTGCAGTCTTAATGCTGGTTGAGTGTCTGAAAGATTCGCTCTGGAGAATTCCACCACACAGGCACAAACAGGCTTTTCCTGCATGTCCAGCTCCAGCAGCTCTGGAATTTTATTTTGTAAATCCACAAGTTTTTCAGGAAGTTCCTGGATTCCTAAACCCTTCATCTTGATTTTCAAGGGAGTCCTGCATAGGCACTTGCCTGGCCTAGAACTCTACAGATGGCATTCCATGTCCTATGGTTTCCAAAGTTTGCCCCAGGTGCTTTGAGTCTGGTTTTACAGCAGCCATCCTGTCCCCTAGGCCTACTAATCTAGCACCTTCATCTTTTAGCCCAGTCAATTGTCTGGCCAACAAAGTTGGCAATTGAGACTGTGCAAACTCCTCTTAAAGGGTAGGTCCCTGCTAAGGAAATGGTAGTGCATGCTGCAGGCAAAGCCATGAGGCTTAAGGCCATCAGCATTGTGTCCCCCATTTGTGTGTGCCCATTAAGAACAACCAGCTGTTTGCATCCACTCTGAGGTTCCTGCTTCAGGAGCCTAAAGCTCCTTACCTGCAGTAGCAGCAGCTTGTCTCAGAGCTGAGCTGTCAGACTGTGCAGCACAAAAAAAGGGAGGCTCATGTCCTATTGCATGTCAAAGTTACCCACCCACTCCCTGGAAGTTTCCTGGCCTCCCGCACTCGTAATACCCCTGGTGTTACCTTTACAAGAAGAGAGCCTCCTGCTCCCTGCAGCGTGCATGTGCATGTGCGTGTGTACACCCAACCTGGCCATGGTTCATTCATTAAGGGAGGCCCCTGGCAATAGCTGCCTAGGAACAGACCTCTATAAAACTAAACTAGTCTTGCTACCGCAGTTACAGCCTACAGCAAGTGCCATTAAACCACAGCACTCCAGCTCCTGCCAGAGCTTCCTACACTTAATGTGATCTGAGCAGCGTGGAGCTGTTAAATGGTGCTCTGAACTCTCATGGCAGTCATTAAGGTTCACACGTACTTCATTTCTGCTTTGGTTTCTCCGCACGTCCTTGACCCTTGTCCTTGCTGCCTGACTGTCCCTTTAAATCTTTTCTAACCACACCTGTTCAGTCATCGCCCTTTAAAAAACGGTACTTACACAGAACACTTAAGTCCACCACTGTCCCGGAGCAGAACGCCTTATTCCCAGCATGGGGGAAACTGAAGCCTTGCGAGATTCAGTGATTTGTGCTCAAAGTCACAGAATCAACAGAAGAGCCAGGATTAGAACCTGGCACTTTCTAAATTCCAGGCCTGAGCACCATCCACGAGCCCCTCTCAGCTTCCCTTTTTTGGTGGTGGGAGCCAAGATGTCACCCCATTCCATTGGGTCAGAAGGTTTGAGTCGTTCAGCCTCAGTTCACCGCAGTGCCCAAGCAGTACCAAGGTCTCTAAACACAGCTCCTACATTGTCCTAGGGACTGAAAGATAAGCTTGGCAAAGGCAAGTTGATTGTTGGGGTCATGAAAGGGTTGCAACAGCAGCACTGACGGCTGAAACCTTCTTTCCAAAGAGGTGCAAGCTTCCACTGACTGCTCCCTGATCTCACTGCTCTGAAGGGTCTCCTCACGCTCCATGGATTCTGTCCTTGGCCTCTCTGATAAGGTCACCAGCTGAGGTCCTATCCCCAATGGTAGTTTAGGATGTGGGCACGTGTCCACTGGCAGCTGGACAAACCTACTCATTTCACATCAGTCAGTAAACAGCTGACATGTGGTAGCTTTCAGGTTACTGCAAGTTTAAGTTAGATCTGAACAAGCCAGCTAGGGGTGACAAGCTGGCATCTCAGACCCCATCACCAGACTAGCTGAATTTGTGTGAGGTTGTTGGATCCTGGTGTTACCTTAACTACTGGACAGAAAAGCTGCTCTTCCTGAACCTTGTATAAATGAAGAGCCTTATCCAGAGTCCATTGAAAGATGCCCATTGTCCTCAGAGGGCTTTTGATCAGCCCCTAGGTGCACCAGTCAGCTACAGAGCAGTTAACTAAGCTTCCTCAGGGCTAGATTCTGTCACCTTTCCTCACACTGGCTCCACCAAGGTTAGTAAAACCCAGCTCTTACGTAGCACTTTTCATCAGTAGAAGCACTTCACAGATGGAGACACTGAGGTACAAAGAGGGGAAGTGACTTGCCCGAAGTCACCCAAGCAGGCCAGTGAGCAGGTCTCCCGAGTCCCAGTCCACGCACTGCCCACTGGCAGTGGTGGTGATTTCGAGAGCAGAGTAAAAACCTCAGTCTGAATAAAGGTGGCAGGATCTTTAGTTCTGTTGCATGTGATATACTCACCACACAGGGAAGAAAAAAAGCACAACCAGAGCTATTCACAGAGGCAAAATTTAATGGCAAATCACCTTTTTCTCCTTTATTACATCTTAATTAGCCAAACCAAAAAAAAAATTTGCAGGTAAAAAAAAAGTAAGTCACACAGCACTTTATACATATATGGTAAGCAACCCAGCATTCACATCTGCACGTGAACAACACACCTCTAAGCATGGCCTCAGTAATAGTCAGTTCCGTTGTTTGTTTTTAAATACTGTACAGCATCAAGGCTACAAACTGATATTGTAATATTTCTTCCCCGCCCCTCCCCAGCACTTAAAACAGTTACAGGCTGTTCTTATTTGTACATCGCAGTGTCAGGTAGCCAGTTTTAAGGCTAACAATATGCATCATGCTTTGGCTTTTTGTGTGGTTTTTTAATTTTTTTAAGGTTTTGCCTTTTTAAATTTTGTTTTTAAACCTTTAAATATTACATACGTACACCAAAAAAATTACATAGCTGCAGTGTGCTCAACAGCAATCTCAGACCCGGAGCTTCACATGATCAAAAGCTTAGAAAACTTGTAAACCTCTGTGCGCATCTCAGTTAGGGACAGACAGCTACGAAGAGCTAGGAAAGCTCCAGCAATGCTATTAAGGGACAGGAGAGCCTCCCCCCTACCTCCCCAAGGCCAATAAGCAAGAGCTTTCCCAGCTGAAAACTCCAGGATCCTGTGCAAAGCTCTTGGTTATGATTAGAGAGGCAGACTTGTTGGGAGGGGGAAGGAATCATCTGGCATACAGTCAGGCTGGCTCTCACAAATGGCACCTCTTCTCCCAACACCTTCCTCCAAGCAGATCAGCTCCGACAGCTGGCTTTTGCTGTGGCTACTCTAGTCCCCTCCACACTTCCAGGAGAAGATAAAGAGAAACAAGGAGAGAGAAAGAGAGAGAGAGAGAGTGTTGTGTGGGTGGGCAATGCTAGAGACCCCCAGGCACGTGAGCAGATTCTGTTCTCTACTTGTGTCTTTCTAATAAGCAGCTTGTCAACTCCTCCTCCCCCGTCCCTTTGCAGAGAGAGGAATGCAGTGACACACCAAAGGAAATGAGTCTAAGTCGTAGTCTGGCCTTCAGTACAATGAGTAAGACGTCTAGCAATGTGTGGAACAACCCCCTGCACCAGATGCCTCACTCACCCCCAAAGGACAACGTCAGTGAGCATCCCACCCCTGCCCTTTTACACTGGAGTCAGTTTTCTTGCTCATGAAATGCTGGCTAGCCTGGAGGATAGCCAGGAACTACTGCACCAGACCCACCCCCCAATGCTACTGCCGCTCAAGCCTAACATGCAGCCACCCCCACAGCTCCCTAATCCAGACCTGCGGCTCTCCTGAGCAATCGTGGCAGCTAGTGCGGAGGATTCTGCAGTGCTGACGTGGAGACCAGAGTCAGTGTGAGAGAGACCCAGTCCCAGGGGCACACTGCTCCAGCGGGGAAGTCTGACCCCAGGCTGGATGTAGTCAATGGGACCAGGAGACGGCCCTTATCAATTTCTTCCAGTGGATAATGGGCAGTCGAGCTCCAAACCCGCCCAGGCAGCCGGGAGCACTTTGCAAACGCAGCGAGACGGCCTGCTGACGCTTCCGCCCTCAGCTTTGAATTCAGAACCTTGACAGCCCCTGGCTTTGGCAGGGGTACCAGTGGCGGGAGAGCTGGCAAGGAGGAATTCGCCTCATTTCCCATCTTTACTAGCCACGCTGAATGAGAAGCCTAGCTATTGCTACTGTGTGGAAGCCTGGCATCACTAGCTAGTTTCATCGGCTGGGCAGGACACAGCTGGCCCGTCTCTGTGGCAGAAAACGGGCTTCTCTCATCTACGTCGGATGGGAGCTTGTCGTCAGGCTCAACTCCTGACAAATCTAGCCGGGCTTGATCGGGGGTCTCCAGCAGTGCACAGAAAGCACTAAAAGCAAGCTGCAGACCCCTGAATAGGATGCCCCCAGATAGTCACTGCTTTCATCATACCCCCTTCAAAGTACTCAGTGTAACCCCCTCTCCGCTAACGCACACATGTCCCACTAGCCGATTCCTATAGCTACCCGGCAGCACCGTAGATGGCATTCCGGATGTACATGCCAGGTCTCCAATGCTGCTGGCTTCCGGCCTGTGCAGGGCTGGGGATGAGCAGCGGCTCACACAGTGAAAGTTGTGTTTGTTAAAGGTGGGGTGTCCTACTGCAGGCCGTGCTGCCGCAGCAGGAGTGAAGTCACACCCCCACAGGTACAGGTCTAGACTTGTGATCTAGCCTCAGGAACAGCTGCAGCCTGAGAAATTTATCAACAGCTGAAGTGGTGCAGAAGCATCAGCGGCACTAGGTTTAACATCCACACAGAAGCTACATCATCTACCCTAGATCCACCTTTGCTGATCAACTGGACTTGAGCTGAAGCAGTGCACATGGGGCTCCCAGGCTCCTGCTGGATGGAATAGTGCCAGCAGGAAGCTGACTCGTGTACGTTTGCAAAGCGCAAGCAGGTCTGGCGAGGACGGGGAGTGGAAATGTGTTTACTATTTTGGAGAAATTACTTCCAGGCGAGAGATCAGAGGGCTAGGACCACAGGGAAACCCCAGGGTATTGCCCAGGGCTGAACAGGAGCCTGTCTAGCACTTCATCTCTGCACCCTAAGTACCAAACAAAGGAGTGGGTGAGCTGAGAATCTGTCAGTGACCAGCTATGGGAAGGCACCCCAGTAGGGAGCAGGAGACTTTGATGCAACCAGAGTCTAATGTCAAAGTATTCTGAAGCTGGAACAGATGTCATGAAAGCCGCAAGACGTGGTAGTGAAGGGAAATGGAAGGACTGGGAGGACACGGCCTCAGCATCGGATACCACAGTAACCATACTTTTAGGGCTGAATCCCAGCTGGAACGTTGGGGTCAGACATAGCAGCCAGGGAGTGGAGCCCACTGTGCACAGAGAGGTGCCCAGGGACCAAAGAGCACAGAGGGTCCCAGCTGCAAGACTGCTTTGGAAGGCTCAACTCCTTACACTTCAGGATCAAACGAGCATGAGGAATGGGGGAGGGGTTGGGGGAAGTAAAGAGCCAGGAATGAGCTATTTGGGCTACTGCCTTCTTTATAAACACACCAAACTGGGGAAAGAGAGCTGGGAACGAGCAACGCCAGTTTATTGGGAAGAGCGTTTGCTGCTTTCCTTGCTGCTTTCCCCTTCTCTTCTGCATCTGTCTGCCCCTAACCCGACATTTCACTTGTCCTCTCTCCACTCAGGGATATTGGCCTCTACTAAGGCAGCCCGGTACTGCTGCAAGACACCACGGATGCTTTTAATGAATCCCTTGGACAGGGGGAAGAGGGGAAAGCCGATGTCAGGGTAACCACTCTTCTCGGGGAGGAAACTCCTGTAGCTCTTTCTCCTTTTCTTTGGTTTCACACTAGGCTGCGAGGCAGAGTCCTGGGCGGCTTTACACTCGTCCGTTAGGTCTCTGGCCAGGGTGAGCCCTCTGGCGAGGCCCGTGCTCTCGGAGTCTGAATACTGATGGCCGTCGCTGGCCGCGAGCGCCGAGGCTCCACATCCAGAGTCTTCCAGCTCCTCCTTCCCTTCTAGCGCCAAGTCGGAAAATTCGGCCGCCGCTGCTGCCCCCAGCTCCTGCTCCAAGGGGCTGCTGTACTCGCCCTGAAATCCCATACTGTCAACCGGGCTCTCGGCCAGGGTGCCACAAACAGAAAGGAGAGAGGAGGAATCAGCCCCATTGGGGTGCTCGTGACTCCTTTCCACCAGCTCGTTGGTCTCTAGCCAGGACTCTATCCGGTAGACCAGGCGCCAGCCGTTGCAGCGGAAGTGCTCGCGGATCTCGTGCTCGAAGACCTCCACCGGCTTGCGCAGCATCTGCATCATCGACTGGACCACGCGGATCAAGGCCATCTCGTTGTAGCAACGGCTGTTCTCATAGCCCTCCTGCAGGCCCCGGTCGCTGTCGAACCCTGCCTCGTTGTAATAGGGCTCATTCACTAGGATCAGTCCTGCCAGGAGAGAGGAAGAGCGAAGAGTTAAACGGAAACCTCACACTGACCTGCGACCTACAGGGGGAGCTGCTGGGCTCTGCCTTTGCTGAAGGGTGCTGAGGCCTCAATCTATCACTGGGAAGCTCCCTCCAGCTTCGGCTGCTGCCATATCGACCCCTGCAGCACAAAGATGGCCAGCAGGGGTGCAGGCAGAGGGAGCAGCAGAGCAAGGTTGCCATGCTGGACTGGTAACGTGTGGCAATCCGGGCAGGTGCTGTCTGCACCAGCATTTCATCCGGCCTCTGACGCTGCTTGGGACACTTGTGAGAACAGGTCTGGTGGCCTCCCGGCAGGGGCTGGTGCTCATTTTTCAGACACCTACAGTGAATGGCCTCCGCTTGGGAGAAGCCCCTGACTGGCCTAGTAAGAGGTACAGATGCTAGCTCAGCGTGGGTGAGGGACAAGGTGCACTGCCAGGACAGAGGGGCCCCGGGAGAGTCGGGGGAGGGGGAAATATTTCACAGGCCTTGCCTGCACTGTGTTTAGCTCTCCACTTTTCAGGGCCAAATGCATGAAAAAAGTGTAACAGAATCAAACCATTCCTTAAAGTGACACCCAAAGCTGCTTTTAGCGCCGATTGGGCCACATTTACTTTTGTCCTTTTCCTTTCCAGCCACTGTCTCTGGCACAGCCGCGGGCAAGTCACCCACACCGAGTTCTCTCCGGTTGACATTTTCGGCTGGTTGTTCTGCCTGGGTGTGGTGATGACACGGCCAGCGCCACCCTGCTGGCAATGCCCCCGACTGCTTTAATGCTCCTGATGGTGGGGTCATGACATTTCTCCCACGACCAGGCAACAGAAGGGAGAGGTCTGAGGCTGAGCTCGCAGCATTAACAAATCTCTCTGGTAACCAGAGAAGTTTGCAAGAAGAAGTTGGGGGATTATCGGCTCTGTAGACAAGAAACAGCCTTTCTGTTCTGGGAAGACACACCCAGAGGGCTGAGAGATCAAATACTATAGACCAAATACTCCCAAGTCAGGCCCTGGCCTTTCTGGACAGCAGACTGCTTGCTAGAGAGTTTCCAAGCAGGGTTTAGCATTACCGGCTGTCTTGGTCAGGCAAGTCAGTGCTGCAGGGCTTGGGCATACCTGTGCTTCCTTTCAAAAGCCCACAGAGCAGTTTAGGAATCAGTGTAAACACAACTGACGTGAGCAAAAAGAAACCAGATGCTGGCGAGGCTGGTGACTCACTGCCTATAAAGAGAAGGACCCAGGCTCAGCAGCAACCTCAGGACCGGCCTCTTAGGAGCTTTTTTAGGCGTTAGCTGGCTGGAGGCAGCTGTGGTTCACCTTCCCAGGCACAGGGCAACAAGCAAAGGGGGGAGGGAAAGTTACAGGGACGGAAGGCAGCCAAGGACAGAGGGATGGGTAACAGCTTGCCCCTGCTGCTGAGATGGGACAGTGTGCTCCTTCACACAGCCCAGCAAGGCCAGGGGGGGTCTCTCCATGTCCCTCCACCCCCCACCGGCTCTGCAGCTGCATTTACCTTGGATGGAGATGAGCACCTGGAGAAGGCTGGATTTGCTGGTCCATCTTTCTGTGCCCTGGAACACACACACACAAGTTATCACGGACAGCTTGTCATGAGCAACAGCGAACGCAGCATCCGTTCTGGTCAGCATTTAACACAGAAAACAAGGGAGGCGACAGTCCTCAGACTGCAGCTTATAGTGACCAAGGTGCACCCCAACATTGGCTGCCTGGGCCCGACCCCAGCTGCGTTTGTGCACACCTATTTTAAAGGTCTGCGGGTACAACGATGGGCCGACTGCACTGGCTTCAGGCTGGGTGTGGCCTGGGCAGATACTGTGGAAGCTTCCCCTGGACAGCTGCTTGTTCACCTTAATCCGGGTATGCGGCACCTGCCCTGCTGCTCCAGAACTGGGGTCTCAGGTGGGGCCTGCACCAGCCCTGCTGATTGTGTCAATGGCTGGATATTTATTGTGGTGCCCAAACAGGAATGAGAGACCCTCCCACCCCTAAACTCACTGTGCCCCCTATGTCTTTGCTAAGTCTGTTTCCAGCATGCCTTGGCTGCTCACCACAGAGAAGGCAAAAAAAAGGCCAGAAAGACCAAGTCTCAAAGGGTAGGAGAATGACCCCTGTTCACACTATGATCCCTGCGCACACCCTCAGTCCCAACAGGGGCCTGTGGCTAATACTAGCCAGGCCACAGCTCATCTTCCAGGGACAACCGTGGGTTTTGAGACACTCTTTCAAAACCTCTCTCAAACACTACCCTTTGGCTTGGTCTACTCCATCCGTCTATCCAGAGTTCAAACCCAGACTATCAGGCCTGGGTCAAGCCCAATGCAGACAGGACCAGCACACAGCTTGGACCCTCATTCCCCAGTTTGCTCTCTGAACTGGAAAGCTGTCAGGCCTCTGGGGCCAGCGGGAAGCAGCAAACACCGCTGCCTAGTGGCGGAAGTCTGGCTCCCTTTAAAGCCATGTGCCGTGCAAAGGGATTGAAGACAGCATTACCTTTCCTATCCAGGTCCCCAGAAGGCTGACGCAAACCTTGCCGTTGTCGTACAGGTTGGGGTTCAGTCTCCCGCTGCACTGGGAGAGGTAGCGGAAGAGAGGGGGGACAGCTGGGTAGATGTTGGGTAACTGGATATCGAACAAGAAGAGGCCGTCTTCGTAAGGAGTGCGTGTGGGTCCTTTAATAAGTGCTGAGAAGAGATCCTGTGAAGAGAGGAGATGTGAGCACAAACAGGCAAGGGCTAGAGTGAATGCCTGGGCTGCCCTCTGTCCAAGGAAAAGAGGCAAGCCCTGGTAACAAGGCAGAGCTGAGTTTGGGGGGTGGGGGAGGAAGAGACAGAGGCTTTAATTAGCTTAACACTAACTGGGGACTTGGAAGAACTAGCTCAAGCCTTGCAGATCTCCTGCGGGTGCTAGCTTTGGGCTGTGGTCTTTCACCTGAGAGAGCCTGAACTTCACCCATCACACTTCCACCCTGCAGGCCCGGATGAGTGATCTGAAACAGGATTTCAAAAGGGGCTGGTGCACGGTTCCACTCCACGACTGGCTACACCCGCTGCCTTGTTGGCTCTCTACCCGCTCACGCTCCCTGCTTAGCCTAATTACACAGCCCAGGTTTATTTGGTGAAGTAATTCTAGTATCAGATTCCCACCTACTCGTTGTTTACTACCAGGGCTCCTGGAAATGCAAAGGGGAGCCAATTTACTGTAATTATAAACTTCAGCCAAGTGTAGATGCCTTGACAGCTCAGAATAGGGGATTAAGTCTGGAACTCCCTCCTGAGCCTTAACTATCAGGCTACGCCCAGTCACTTTGCTAGCACACAAACAGACTGGAACACATGGACTTGCCATTCTGTCTTCAAACGTCTTGACCATGATGCCATCAGGCAGAGAGGTCGCCAGCAATGCCATTTCTTTCCTCACTGTGCTGAAGAACTTCTTGGCTTCTGGTGGTTGGAACTCCATTTTCTTAAAGGCGTGGGTATCTAAGGAGTGAGGGGCATTACAACCCATCAGATTACAGAAAACCCTCCTCCAAAATCAAACGCCTTCAAAGGGAAGTTTTTTCCCTCCCAACAATTGCGCCCAGTGTCATGGGGAGGAGAGAGAGAAGATACTGGTCAGTGAAGCTGGGGAAACATGGCTGTATTGTTATAGGAGATCTCAAGCCACGAGTTAGCAGCAAGGCGCTACAGCCACTACGCTGCGACCACTTCTGGGCAAGAATTTACACCTCAGCCGAAGAGCTGTGTTAATAGCCCCTTTTTCTCCACAGCTACAGGCTCAAAGCAGAGGTTGGGTATGTTTTCCCAGCTGACCTGTCCAGGACGATCGGTTTGCCAGATATCTGAAGCTGTGCTGTCACTGATGCACCACAGAACCAGGCAGTCTTGTTTATTTCTGGCAGGTGAAAGTTGGTTTGAGTCAAAAAGGACCACTGCACTCAGAGGAGGCACAATCGATACAAGAACATCAGCTGTCTCCATTCTGCTTCTCACCCTCCAGCCCTCCACCTTCCCCCAGCCAAGAAAAGCTCATTTCAAACTTGGCTGCAACGAGGTTTTCATGCTGGTAGGTTGTGGATCGCAACAGCCCTAAGCAATGCTGGAGTGCCAATCTTTGAGGCAAGGGATTCCTACAGCGCACACTGCTGCAGAGCGTCCAAGTCAGAACAGCCAAAAGGGGAAAGAAAGGGAACCTGTACTACAAATGCAAGAGACCCAGGGTCACTTCCAAGACCAGACTCCTCTACAGATAGGAGCCCTCTTTAATTGCCCCTTCCTAAATGACTTACGAATTCCAGGTGGGTAATGCTTCTCCCCTTCTCCTAGAAGCAGGGCCATTGAGAGAGGGGGAGTGACTGCAGGGGACTCCTGCTGGGGCACAGGAGTCTCAATGGGGAAGGCAGTGGAAGAGTCTGAAGAGTTAGTCTAGCCCCAAGGTGTCACACTCACCTGGGGCATATTCCAGCACAGAGAAGACCTCCCCCTTGGCACTTGTGAAGGTGACTCCAGGCTTGCCTCCGCTCTGCTGACAGAGCACTGGGGTCTCACTAGGCCATTCCGACCTCACCGGCGTCTGCGCCTCAGCTTTTTCTTCTTTCTTCTCCGTCTCCACCATAGCTTCCATCTTCTCCTCCTCCACAATGGCCACATTATCCAGGGTCTTCTTCAGATTCTCCTGCAGCTTTTTGATGTCATCCAAGAATTTCTTCTCCCGGGTGGGCTTTTCGGGCTCTACTGTCGGTGAAGTGGGAGAGCCCGTCAGCAGCTGCTCCACAGTCATGTTCTTCAGGCTCTCTAAGATCTTGATGGCCTCCTTCAGCTCTCGGAAACTCTTTGGTGCTCCCTCTTTCCCAGCTTTCTCTGCAGTTAGATCAGCAACCGCCATAGCCACGGCACCCTGCACTTGTTCCTCTACTTTTTTCACCTCTTCCGCTACAGGCTCCTCAGGCTCCGGCTCTTCAGTTTTCGGGTGGTCGTCTTCCATTAGGCCGTTGTCCGTCTCCCAGCTATCGCTCTCATCCTCCCATTCATCGGAGGATGCCCCACTGGTGCTGCCATCTACAGAATCATAGTCAGATTCTTCGATCTCCGATTCTATGTTGTACAAGTGCTAAAGGAATCAAAAACAAAGAAGTGAGGTGGTACAGGGCTGAAATGCACATGCTTGATTTACGGCCATCTTGGATGGAGATAAATCAGTCTCTACTGTTAAAAGGAAACCGGTAGTTAGAAACAGTGATCCTAGCAACACCAAAATCTCCCCAAAAGGCAATTTTTCCTTTATCTATGTAAGGTGGATTCTATCTGAGCTGAGTCCTGCACTTATGAAGCTCCTGTGAGCTGGGTTCAGAATCAGCATTCCCCCCCCCGTCCCCCTGGAAAACAGGGTATTTGGGAATAGCCGGGTCAGTTTTAAAAAGAACACAGCTGTCCCAAAAGCTGGGGCTTCCGTTGCAGACCAGAGCATGCATGCTAGAACTGCAAGACTGAAGTCCCAGCTTTCTGAACCCCACACAAATTTTGCAGGTGTTAACGTGTCAAATTTGTATTTCTGTTTTTGCAACTGAGCCAGCTGCTGTGTGAATACAATGCCCCAGCTTGGCTGTGGCTGCATTCCATGCGTCTACAGAAACAATGCCTGAACTAGCTAGAATGCGCATGTTTCACTATTTTCTTGCGTGGCACATTGTAACTGCTATCGCGCTCTGCTATTAATAGCCTCCAACCACTGTACTTCACTGCCACTTTTTAAGGTTTAATTGGGATAAGGAAGCCTTACTAGAATTGCTGACCTGACTCTTTTATAAATGGGCTTTCTCCCTCCCCCTCTTCACCATGTACCCTGAGAGTCTAGCTTCCCCAAACTCCATCACAACCCCTCCCCCTCCACCCCCATTCTTGCAGCTCTAAGTTTCAGGGGACTTGTGTGTCTTACATTTCTCAAAGACAGCCTTGCAAAGCAGACATGAAAATGTATCAACTCGGATACAAATTCGACTAATCTATCCCCCTGTTTGCCATGTTGGGGGTGGGAACAAAACCTAATGGGTAGCTCCAGGACAAGAAGTAGTTTGTAAGGTGTATTAAAGAGGTTTGTACGATGGGAAGTTTTAATCCTGAACTTCTGAAAGTTCAAGTGATGTTGCATAAAACCTATACAGCTCATAAAAAGAGACACATTGATCACAGTAGCTAAAAGCCAGGCATGCAGATGTGCTGTACAAGCTCTCCACACACAGAGCTCTGCCAAGGAGCCTCAAAACCCCCACCTGCACCAGCACCGTTATGCCAGTCGCAGGCCACTCAATAACCGAGTGCCAGCTAACATTAGATCCTGCGGAGCTAGACCAAGGCACCAGACTTCCTGCCCTTGTGGCCTACCCCAAATCTGAGTCGAAAGGCTACTTTGTCAGCCAGTTATGCCATCTTCATGGGTATTTTTAGATCCACTGAAAGTGCCCAACCAGCTAGTCTCTGGCACACGCACAGAAATGAAAATTACAGTTCTCAACAGATAACTTAGGATCTCGACATTCACCCAAGTCCTGTAATTACATGTTCAGACAGAATCCCAGGGAACGGAGTGACACAGCTTGCTGCAGAGGCGCGGTGTGAGAGCAGCTCTTTGTGGAGCACACACCAGACCTTTGATTCTGCCTGTGATCCGGTCACATGTGACAATAGGGGGAAGGGAGACAGCAGACTGCTTTGTAACATCCTCTTCCATTTCCATAGTGCAGGCATTGATCATTCTACTGTAATTAATGCAGAGCTGCTTGAGGTTTTTTGGGTTTTTTTAAAAAAGTCTTGATCATCAACTGCTTTCGGCACATGAATGAGCTTCTGTAGCAAGAGAAGCGATGTGTTCTGTGCTGCTCTGATAGGGGATGGGACCCTACAAAGGCAGGTATTCTATGTTCTTTAGAATGTCTGTCGTCACTAAAAAAGACGAGGAGAGGAGAGAGGACTAAAAGGTAGGCAAAGACAGGCAATCGAAGAGAGCTCAAAGAACCTGGATGTGGAAGACAAAGTAAAGTGGCTCATTAGGCAGTGGATTAATGCATTGTCTTTCTTGGTTTTTGCACTGTGCTCACTTCTAACTGTTCATCTGGGGAGAGATTTAGGTTCGAGTCCTAGGTTAGGTCACCATTTAGTGGTTCTAGTCCAGATCCCGTGGAACTTTCCACACATCAAGTACTACCATCTAATTTCGTGCAATAGCTCAGCAATGGTCTAGAGCTAGACTAGCAGGGGTTTCGGGTCAGACTGTGATGCATGAGCAAAACAGAGCAGTGACTGGGCTCTAGTAGCACGGGAGGCTGTAGGTCAGGAGTGAGGGTCACTCGCAGATCTCTGCGGACAGAACTCTCTCACGCAATAATTGCATGGAAGCCCCATGATTGGATTACTAGGGTGCTGCAGGTCAGGAAGAAGGGTCATTGGCAGAGCTGTGTGCATATACTGGGGGGTGGGAATCTGTCTCTATAGTAACAATCTAGACCACATCATCTTCTCAACACTCAGGAGCCATGAAAAGATGTCATCAAATTCAAAGTTAGTTTTCAAGAAAAGGGAGACACCAAACAAGACCAAGCACTTGTATGTCTAGGATGACAGGAGTGGGAAATCCCCCATCACACAGGGGTGAAGGTAAAAGGAGAAGGAGGAAACATAATACGATTCATTTACACAGACTCCAGCAGTATTTTTGCATCCAGACAGGAGCACCTTACCTGAGGCAGAATAATGGTCTTGGAGTTATCAGCCCAGACTACTTCTACTTTGCTGCTGACATCAACGCGAGCCACCTGTCCTACCGAGGGCTATGGGAACAAGAGCAGCAAACAAAATATCACAATCTCTTTCTTAAGTACAGAGAATGAAGGCTTTGAGAAATAGCTTTTCTCCAGGTAACTGAGGCAGGTAAACAAGCTTTTGGCGTGGGAACGGAGTGAAACCATGGGCTGCAGTAGGAGCAACCAGGCTGCTGAGATTCTATTTAGTGGGAAAATGTTTCCATGAAAAACTACCTTGGACACCAGAAAGTCACCACCTAGGGAAACTGTGAATCATACTATATGATTACTTCTGACCAACATCAACATTATAAAGCTCCAACCCGTGAGTATGGAAAGTATTTCTGATTGCTTACATGGCTATAAATGGGATCCTACCACCATTTCTTTGGCTTAGGGGGCCATCTAGTGGTAGTTCTAGGAATTTTGATTTTGAGCCAGCTCAGTTGAAGGAAGACACACAGACTCAGCAGTTTGTTCCCGGAGCCCAGCACTTCTATGAGAGCTAGGGCCTGTCTACATAGCCCATGGCAGCCAGCTGCCCAGCCTAGGCTGACAGAATCGGAGTAGAGGGGCTCGCACTCGTGCACTAAAGACAGCTGCATAGACAGTGCTTTGAAGTTGCAGCTCAGGCTGGCCCTCGAGCTCTGAGGCTGAAACGCCAAACACGCCACATTCGGCTTTTTAAATCCCACATTTAGTGCATTCAGAATAAATAGTTTTTAAAGTGGAACAAAGTTTATACAGGCCAGGTGAGCAGCTTTAGAGGTGTATTTCATGCTGCTGGAGCTTACACATGCTACTGCTACTTGGCCTATCAGAGAGCTGAGAAGTCTTCTTACACTTCTACCCTGCAGACTTCTGTTAGTGTAAGAGTCACTTCTAGGGTCTGCAAGACCTGCAGCCTTAAGGAGGTCCACTACCAGTGAACAGCTCACGTTCTTTCCAAAAGGGAGGTCCCCCTCAGACCTCTCCTGACTCCTTAATCCAACTTAAACATGTACATTCAGTTTAGAACAATAACAGCCTTATTTCTCAACGCAGAACAAACGTCACTAGCTATAGACCAGGGGTAGGCAACCTATGGCACAGGTGCCGAAGGCGGCACGCGAGCTGATTTTCAGTGGCACTCACACTGCCCGGGTCCTGGCCACAAGTCCGGGGGGCTCTGCATTTTAATTTAATTTTAAATGAAGCTTCTTAAACATTTTAAAAACCTTATTTACTTTACATACAACAATAGTTTATTTATATATTACAGACTTATAGAAAGAGACCTTCTAAAAATATTAAAATGTATTACTGGCACGCGAAACCTTAAATGAGACTGAATAAATGAAGACTCGGCACAGCACTTCTGAAAGGTTGCTGACCCCTGCTATAGACAAACTGATCTTCAATCTCGCTTTGTTTGGGGCCGCCCTGGACTTTCCATCTTAGAAGTGATACTGAAAACCCAACGTGGGATCCCTACACAGATACTTGCTGGATTTAAATTAACTCAAACAAATTTCATTCTCCATATTTGGTTCCAGTTGCTTTGACTTTCAGGGCAGGTTTAACCCATGTTTCACCCTGGCAAAGAGGACTTCAGTGCGACCTCGGTTAAAATCGGAGATTGTGCCTACTTAGGCCTCCAGGTTTATATCTTCATCCCAGTGCCCTCTGACTCTGTCCCGGGTGGACAAGTGCCTTGTACACATGTGACCTTTCAGGCTAAGCCGGGGGCAGAAAATGCGGCAGTATCAGGCAACACGAGAGGCTGGGATTTTCAAAGAAGATTGTGGGCACTAGGTGCCCAAATGGGACTTGGGGAATCCAACTCTCTTAGGTTCCTTACGAAATCCCAGCTAAGATGACTGCAGGCTGCTTTGGGCAACATGAGCATGCCTGAGACTCACCTCATCTTCCTTGGCCAAGGCTCCCTCCTCGGCATTGCCAATGCGAATCACTATGTCGGTGGTTCGGAAGCGGAAGTCGGGGTGATCGGCAATATCATACACGCTCACATCCTCTTCCTCCCCCATCAGCTGGCATTGGAGAGAACACACACACATTAGCGCCAAACTATTGTACTGATTTCTAGATTCTGCTTTTGACACTTAAAATGCTTCCTGCATCTGCAGTTTGGTTCCCAGCTCCCGTGGCCACTTGACATCTTGTGACCATGCGCTGCTAACTCTCTGCTTCTACAGCTGGTGCCTGCTGCTGTGCTCTGCTATTTGATATTACATGCGTCACCTCAGAAAAGATACTAAGGGGTAAATTAGCGTCCTGTCTTTTCACCCAGTTCATCCTCACCTTTTCTCTTAGGTTTTATGCTGCGTGAATCATGAGCCAATGGGAAACATTGTACAGCCCCTGTGAACATCCAGCCTTCTCAAAAAGAGCTAAAGGGTGAGCTGAGCCGAGCCAGAGAAGACAGGACTTATTTTGGATACAGGTTCCATGATATCCGAACCATCACAGCTGGTAGGAGGGTTGGATAAAAGGCTCATCACTTTTAATAGGAAATAGCATCACCGCCCCCTCCCCCCCAAGGCGGCTCACCTTTGCTTTCGCTCTGAGAAAAGCACCACTATTTACTGGCACGAGGAATTGGTATTAGACACAGGAATGTGTCTCTGGGGCAGTCTGAGATTACGTCTACACTACAAATTACTTTGGTATAACTTCCGTTGTTCAGGGGTGTGGCTAAGCCACATAAGCTATACCTGAGCAATGTAAGTTATACCGACATAAGTGCAGGTGTGGAGAGTGCTTCTCCCAGCGCTTCTCCCGCCAACATAGCCACCGCCACTCACAGAGGCAGGCAATATTAAGCTGACCCGAGAGCTCTCCCCCCTTGGCTTAGAGCACCGTCACCAGAAGCGCTACAGCGGTGCTGCTGTAAGTGATGTTGTGTAGACATAGCCTGAGATTTTGTTCTAAGCGTGAACTAGCCCAGGTCACTTATGCCGCATGCCCCACCCCGCAGGAGGGGTGAAGGGAGAACAAGCCAGGTTTAGAGGGGCCATGGCAGCACTCCTCCAACTTGCCCACAGCCTAACAGGAGCCGGCAAGATGAAATGCTCCGAGCTCCGGCACTTGGTGGGGGGGGAGGATGTGGTCTGTAAATGGGGGTGAAGGGTCAAGAGCGCTCGCATGGGGTTTCGGACGACCACTAAGCGATGGGCTTCTCTGCCGACTAGCAGCGGTGGAACAAGTCAGAGGCCCAGCACCAAAGCTTTGAGAAATCAACTGTGGTTGCTTGTTTCAGCACCAGCCTCTCTCCTGGCCAAAGGCTAGTGATGGCAAGCGTGTACGAGGACAGAAATTCAGGGATAACTGAAGGGGAAAAACCAGCTTCTCCAGGATGATAGGGGGTGCAAGTCTTTGAACACGTCTGCTCTGTGCCAGGTCACCACCCGCAGAAACACAGGCTACGTCTACACTGCATGATTCTTTTGGTGGTGTGTAGAGTATATTCTTGGGTAGCCCCCAGCACAGGTTTAAGTAGCAGTGTGGACAGGAGGCACAGCTTAGGCGAGTAGAGCACAGACACACCTGAAGGGAGCGGGTATGTATCCTACACAGCTCTCTCCTCACCCAAGCCCTACCTTCCTGCCTATGCTGCTATTTTCAGCCATGTAGTGTCCCACTCCCTCCCCTCTGCCAGAGCCTTTCACTGCCACGCTTAGCTACACCCCCAGTGTGGACGTGGCCTGCTTTTCACGGCTGCGTGTCGCTACACGTACACTTTGCGCTGCCTCAAGAGGTGTGCAGTGTAGACGTAGCCACAGAGAAAAATGTCCCCATAACTAGTCTGACACCAGAGCAGAAACATGCCCCACTCCCCTAATCCCAAAGGTGACTTATTTCAGGGCGGAAGCGTACAGAGTAAGTGCTGATGTGTACTTCACTCCTCGCAAGCTGCTTCACTTACCTCGACATCGTCTCCGCTGGCCTTCAGCTTGAACCACTTCACCACACAGGTGCGGCCGATGTGGTCGCCTGACTGCACCACTCCGTACACAGCAGGGTCCTGGGAGGTCTGAGCTTTTGGTCAGGGTGGAAGGGAGGAAAATATCCAAGTGAAAAGCTGGACAAATGGCGACTGTTCTCATCTCTTTAGTCTGATCAATAAGCTTTGTTTGATCTTTCTTGCAGCAGCACCAGGGGAAGTCACCTCTGGCTTCACTGCGAGGCATTACAGCCCAGCAGCTCTGCCCGAGACAGGGAAATCAGAAGGCTGGATCTTGTTACACTGCAGCTAGGGGTTGCCAACTGTCAAATTGTGAACCCATCCTTCACCTGTGTGCAATGCCAGGATGAAAGCAACAACTCAGCTGGGGTATTTTGAGCAAGTAAGGGAAGAGTCGTAACTTTAAAGGGCCATCTAGCCAGAGGGTGGGGAGAGAGATCCAGGGTGTGCACACTTGTCTGTGGGGATTTGCAGTGCCTGATCAGTGGCCACTTCACCTTGATGCTCTGCTCTCTACACTATTCAATGAAGAGCCGAAGAGTCCAATTCAAGTGCGGGTACTGATGGGCCAAGAGGGCTGCCTGGGATGGGCCAAAGCTACAAGGCGTCTCTTCCTCCATGATCATGATTTCCCACAACAGCTACGTTCCACTGAAACAACTAAACTGTCAGTCAATAAGGGGAGACCTGTGTTCAGGGAACACCCTTTCACAGAAGCTGGAGTTGGACTGCGTCTGCCCTCAACACCTTCCATGTAAAACTGACTGTCAATAAAACTCCTCAGTGGGCTTTATGGAGTTTGATTCCTCTCTCTTTCAGGTTATAAAGAGCTTTGCCTGCAGCAGGTTGTGGGGTTTTCTGGAGGGTGATTGGCAGGGAAGGGAGGTGAAGGAGGAGGCAGGAATTCCTAGAAATTTGTCAGACAAAACTAGAACCTGGGCCTGACAATTTATTAGAAATTAATGAGATCTAGATGCTCGTTTCCCCTATGCAACTTTGGAAGTCTCAGCCTCCATCTCTTGCTTCCACAAGCAATGCCCAACCCACAAGGCCACAGCATCTCCAGCCCGAGGAACGAGCTCCCCGATGAGATACGACTAGAGCCTGCAAATCTGCGGATATCGGCTTTATATCCGCGGACCATTTTTGCAGATCGGCTGCGGATTCAAATTTAGTATCCGCGCAGGGGTCTAACAATGACCACTGGTAAAAGTGAACACAACACTCATCTCTGACTTAGCTTTCCAACTATATATATTATATACCCAACAATTAGAAACAATCCCTTGACCCCAAACAAAAGCCTTACAATTAGAACAATTTACTCCTACCTATGGGGGAAGAGGATGAAGGTGATTAAAGTTTTTTCTTTTTTTTTATTAAAAGAACCCTGAGGCTGCTCTGCCATACTGCGCTCATCACTATCTGAAGAACCTAGATTAGATGGAGGCCCTGAACTGCTGCTAGGGAAGAGGGAGATGCATGCAGTTGTTTCAAGCTAGGCCAAGTGCGATTTGTCCTTCACATTCATGAGCACTGAACTCCTGCAGACAGTTGTGTCTCTTAGAACCATTACTTCGCTCCTAAGTCTTGGGAAAGTCAGAAGTGAGACGCTCACCTACTTTTGGTGTGATTTGTTTCTTGTGAGGAAAGGGGAAGAAAATGGCCACCTTTAATCACAGAAAACTCTTTAGATAAATATAGTAGTGTGAGAATCTTGTTGGGAAGGCCATCCAGGTAAAGCTAAACTGTGTGCGATTCATTCCTTCATCGCTCTGGTGCAGGGGCAGGCAAGTAAAAAGAGTGTCCTCAGATCAAGAGAGATCCTTTAGGGTTCCCAAGGAAAGAGGAGGCTGGGTGTGTGCGAACAGAAAGCTGGCAACTCATCCGCATCTATTTCACACAGGTTCAGCCCTATATAATAAAAGTTCTTTAAAGCTTACAAACTATGTATATGTAGAGTTACCTGAGCCATATTTAAGTGCTTGTTTCTTACTACACATTTGCACTTAAAATAGAGGGGGTACAATAACTGATTTTATATTAGAAAACAAAAAGCAAAAGGATAGCACTGGAGTGCAAAGGATGTTCTCATGGCAAAAGTACAGGCAGGGGAGTCTGGAGATTTGGGTTCTATTCCCACCTCTATCACTGACTCAGTGTGTGACCTTGGGCAAGTCACAAGTTCTGTGTCTCAGCATCCCTGTCTGTAGAACACGGACACTACTCTGCCCACCACCTGAAGGGCTTGTGAGGCCAGACTCATTAATATCTGAAAAGCACTTTCAGAGTAGATTGAAGTCATTGGATTTTTTTGGGGTAAGTGTTATTGATTTTAACTGCTCAGGCACCTGAAACATCATATGCACATTTTAAAAATCCAAACCAAAATAGACAATTGCAAAGCTCACTTATTCCTTGTAACAAAAAATGATGATTTGCTTTTTCTCCCAGAGCATATCTTTCACCCAGTACCTCTTTTGTCCACCACGAAGTCCCCAGGGCAAAACTCATTGTTGTCCAGATGATGGACCGGAAACAACTCGTTGGAGCGAATATTGGTCTCCACAGTGCCATCCTGCCACATCACATCAGCCGAAGTCATCGTGGTCACCACTTCTACAGCAACTCTGAACGTAAAAGACAGAGCTTAAATGAAGCTGCCACTTGCGGAGAGCAGAAGAGAATAAGCAGACCCCTCTGCCAACTGACCTTACCCATTTTGGGGGCTTGCTCCAATACAAGGAGCCAAAGCGAAGTGCACAGAGCAACAGTAGGAAAATCTGGGCTGCCAAACACTCAAAGTTCAAATGGGCACCCATGTTTCACACCTGGCACCAGTAAGTCAAGAGATGGGGTTTTAAGGTCAGGAACCAATACTCAGGCTGACTGGGTTCAGATATGCCTGTATGCCCATTTATGGGACAGATTTTCATTCACCACAGATCTGAAGTGATAACTTTTTTCCTTTGTAAGTCTGTATTTCAGGAACTTTTACATTTCAGGAAGTAAATACCACACTCATTTCACTCTCACAGGAGCAAATTTACAGAGATACTAGAGCACATGAAGCTGCACACCAGCTGGAAGAGGGGTGAGATGGGGGACTTCAGTAGGGAAAAATCTTAGGTTCCAAAGGCTTGAAGTGCCTTCTATCTGGAGCTCTGCTGAAAGTTCTGAGAAATCTTTGAAGCTGGGGCCATGGGGATGAAAAGGAAGACTAAAGCTGCATATTATATCTCAGCCCTTTGGAGACAGATTTGACACTGCCTCTTCCTTTGAAAAGCAGAAGGGTGTGTTCAGTTTAAAGACAACAAAAACTTTACTTCCTGGCCTTTCTCACATACGATCACTTCTACTGCACAAAGACAAACTCAAGCATAGAACAATCCTGTTTTGGACATGAGGGTCTCATCTTCCTGCCCCCTCTCGTTTTTAAACCTCCTAATCACACATACCCTTCCCACCGCCAATCCAGAAGCATTTGCTACAGTGCACAGTTTTCTTTACTCAAATACACCCATGGGTGCACATACTGCCATACAAAGAACCACACTGAACAGCATTCCTGATTTGGATCAGGTTAGCAAAATCTATGGAGCAACGGTGCCAAGCTACTTTTGTTAGGGGCTATACTCAGACCTTTAATAAAATATTAAATTAGTGACCAAGCTACTGGACATTTATGTTTAATATTCCCTAACTGAAACCTTTGTTGAAGAAGAATTAAGAATGAAAGCAAGTTCCAATAGGATCCAATGAACATCCCCAGAAGTTACACTTCACAAAAATTCTACAGGTTAATCCTCTCCTGGCAAATATTAGTGAGAACCTGAAAATGAACGGGTAAGGGATCCAGCCAAGTCCCCGTTGCCCTAGAATCATTCAATCATCCCATCAAGCCTTAACTCTGCCCCCATTTTGTTCGGTAATGGCAATACGCTACTGGATGCATACTGTTGAGGAGATTAGCTTTATTCATCCTTAACGTACAAAATCTCCTGCAAGTAGTATAGAAGGATGGGCAGTTTCCCAGTTCCTCCTTGCTTCCGGACCCCGTGGGTGGGCAAGCACCTCTTCCCCCTCAGGGGAAGCGGTACAGCAGCTCTTTATAGCACGATTCCAACAAACCCTTAGTTAACCCCATCCATGCCTCCCACAGTGCAGGGTACACTCAATCACATGCTATTTTTAAGATACATCTTTACGGCTTTTGAACATCTCTCCTTATTAAAGCCAATAAAAGTACGGAGATATTGGAAGCTATAATGGGCAAATAAATAAATACAATAGGATTTTATTTTTTAGAGAGTCAACAGCAGAACTTCTCAGAAAAATTCTACCATGGGAGGAGATATGTGGCATGTGACATTTCAGGGGGACTTGTTTCTTTATGGGGAAGTTGGAGGGTCGGTGTTGAAAGGAAGGTTTATAATGGGAAGACAGTTTTAACCATTTTAAATGAGTTAATCGCTGTTTGAAATGAAAGGAGGTGGCAATGGAATCCCTTAGTGGCACCCACAAAAGCTTCAGATGCTGCCCCGATAAAGCCATACCCATTTAACAAACTAAGCGAACGTTACAGGCTGTATTGCTTTCATGCAGGTAGAGGCACCCATGTGGCTGACCCATCAGATCTGATACTTCTAGCTGCATGAAGGCAATGCAACATGTACGTTCCATTCACTTCACCCTTTCCAACAGCATTTCAGCTGTTGTACCTACAAAGTCTCATCAGTTTTCTGTCTGGTTATTCAAGCAATAGTGAGACACGCAGGACATTTCATGGTGGTTAATGACCCAGCTGCCATATAACCCCTTTAAGTGCCATCTAGGGTTTCATGCTTTACAAAAAGTAACTTTTTACACTCTCCTTGCAGCAATGTCATGTCTTCAAAGAGCCCCATGGACTATGTTCTATATGTTTGCCTTGCAATGGAGCCATCTGTCCACAGCTTAGATAAAAACAGGTCCCTGTCCACTGCCTTCTTCATGTCAGCTGCAATCAGCTATCAAAGCTGCCCATCTGGGACCCCCTTCAACTGCACTAGAAAGATAGAAGTTGTGTGTGTGTGAGGGAAATAGAGGCTACATACTTATTGATGCTGTTTCCCGAAAATCCTACTCCTTTCTGGTGCCTTTCATCTTGCCCATTTTAACACTTCTCCCCTGAGCTCCAATGCTTTTGAATGCTTCTCCCAGGCTTTGGGAAAGTATTCCAGAGCAACAATGCTCCACTTATACTGAAGCAAATGGAGATAATCGAATGAACAGTGACTGAAGTATACTGTTTCCCACATTACTTCTGTGCTACCGGATCTCCCTCATCCTCACAGCTCACTTACTCCTCTCTGAGGAGATTCTCATCCAAGTATCTACATTTACTGCCAAAAAGGGGCGTTTGAAGCATGGATTATGCTAACTCCCTGGATGCCGACAGACTTATTTCCCCAGTGCTCTCATGCTGCGGTTTTTAAAATTCTGTACAGATGGTCCCTGACTTACACAAGCGTTCCGTTCCGGAATGCCTTGTGTAAGTCGAATTTTGCGTAAGTCGGGAACGTATACCCAACAATTACGCCAAAAAAAAAAAGCTTACGGAACTTATGGAACTTTTCCCGTAAGTGCGGATTTGCGTAAGTCGGGTTTGCGTAACCCGGGGAGCGTCTGTATATGAATTTGGTACTAGTGAAAGATACTAATTCAACAGTCCTGAGACTGGAGCACAGGTATAGTATGGGCCATGAAAAGGCAGACTCCTCCACAGCCCCTGACAATGTACCACAGTGCTCTTTCTGGAGGGATTATTTAAGGGTGACTGGCCAGAGTTTAGTCTCCATCTCCATCCCTCCTTGGCCTCTTTGCTGATCTGCCAACAAGGGCTTCATTTAATGTTGTATTTAGACGAAGCTCTTTGGAGCAGTATCACCTCTTCCTCTCTGTACGCACAGCAGCAGGTACCATGGGGGACTGCGCTTAGTTGAGGCCTCTAGGCACTACTGGAATATGAAAGTATTGATTTTATGTGATGTGGACACCTTTCCATCCGCAGGTAGACTGAAACCAAACACATTTCACAACGGGCACTGGACAGCCATCAGAAGGGAACAACTGTTTGTTATTCCCAAGCCATGCTCTCACACGACGTGCAAAAGGACACTCAGCCGGAGCTCCATGCTTACCCAAACTTGTGTTTGCATTTGAGAATTCAGAGAAGGGAAGCTTTAGCAAGGTGATTGACCGGGGATAGAAATCTGAGCCTACCTGTCTCCTGGTTTAAACTCCCTGGAGATCTTCGTCTTCTTCTTCTTATGCTTCCGCTTCAAGTTTTTGATAGAGAGGGGAATGCTCTTCTTGCGCCCTATCCCGCTGCCACTCTGGGAAGAGGCAGTGGAGCTCGCTGAAGAGGTCACAGAGCTGGTGTCATCTGTGTCGTCGGCTGCCTCATCATCAGCATCTTGTTCCATTGACTGAAGCCTGTAGTCAGGTGACCCATCATCTTTCAACAGGAAAGGCGGCTGCTGTTGTCGCCCCGCTGCTGTGCAAGAAGTCTCCTTTCCCATTTCTTCAGGCTGCTCCTCCTTTATCTCCCCCAGGTTTAGTGTGCCATTGGCAGAGTCCCCTAGTTCACATTTGGATCTGGTTTTAAGTTCTTCCGATTTTTGGCCAGCAGCTGCAGTAGACTCTCCATCGGGCGGTTCATTGGTACCCTGAGAATCTGGGGTGCATGACATGATCTTCACAATCTGTTTTTTCAGCAATCTCCTCACCTAGAGAGAGCAATGCTGGCCAGTAAATAAATGGGAGTCTGGGTGCCTGTGCACACAGCAAACACGTTACATAGCCAATAGGAGGGACTACGTACAGACTAGAATGTGACCCTCTTTGGCCCTTTTCACACTCGACCTATCTCAGAGCATTTTACAAAGCAATGAGCTATTGTTAATGGAGTTACCATACTACCACAAGCAGCAGCCAGGGAGAATATAAATAGTTTTACGAAGAGCAGGGGATGTTGGCTAGGGCACTGGATAATTAACTTTTGGCATGACTATGCAAGAGTCCAGGTGGAAAATCCAGGTCCGATGGCTCTTTAATAAAACTATATTCAGTTTATATAGAAACTTTCATAATAAAAGGCACTAAGACACTTTACAAAATTAACTAAATGGAATGTACAAAGCTACACAGGTGGCTCATCTCCTTGCCGCTGAAATGCAGCTACCCTTGGCACTTAGTCATTTGTCAACACAAGACAGTTCAGCACAGGAAATGAATGCTTTCCCCAATGTGTTGCTGTACTGGAGATTTAAGTGACCAGAGTAAGATTCTGCTAGGAAACCAAGTTTAACATCCCTAAAGTTATGCAAAAAAAATAGGTTCTTTAATGGCCCAAGTGGTCAGGACTTTATTATGATGCCGAAAAGATGGCACCTCTAACACCACAGTTGCCTGCTGGCACTTTGCTATGGCACTGGCTTTGTAGTGCTGCAGAGAAAAGAATGCCACCAACTGTACGGCTAACCCCACTTCCTGCACCGTGTAGGTGTTCCCAGAGGACCTCATCCAAGTAACTGATCCAGCCCAAACCTGCTCAGCTCTATGCGATAGGATCCTTGCACAAGGTGACATGACTGTAAGCACTACCGAGCCGTTACACTTTACTGGGTCACATTTCATACACCATGTGACTTTTATGGGAAGATTTATGTTTTAAAAGGAGCATTTAAAATCCAGGCTACACAAATCCCAACCACTCAAGCAGATGCGTTTGAAATACAAGTCGTCCAAGTGCCCGCCTCTCACACTCCCAGCTAAGCTAGCCCATCACTTTCCTGGGAACACACCTTCTTGGCGACTGATCCTTCCCCCAGAACACAGTTTCTCTCTGGGCATTCACAAGTGATTTTTGCAGGTTCCACTTTGGCAGGAAATACGTAAAGGCATCTTTCCCCGAGCTGCCTCTGTGCATGGTCGAAGCACCCCAGACGCTTTACTCTGTTAAGAGTGAGAAGATGAAAACCGTCACCTCCCCAGTCAGCCTCAGAGAAAGAGATAATGAACACCCTAGCGATGAGTGGTACCTCCACATGGGTAGCGGGTGCATCAGCATATGCACACCAGTCCTGTACATACGCTGACGTATGCGCGGTCCATGTGGGTGGCACTAATTAAAATGGGAACAATTTTGCATTACAACTAACGTTTCCCAGGAGACTAGAGTTCTTTAGTCTCTCTCATACACACCCAGAGATGTAAGGGAAGAGCTATAGAGTATTTCCAGGCCACCTGGGAGGAGAAGAGAGTAGCCGCCTCCTCCACATACAAGTGCTAGTTACTCGTCAACCTCCCAGAGAGAATTAAAAATAGGCCTTAATAGTTGGTATTTGCTTTTTCTTTCCGTAGGCTGAGAACTCCTGCTCCTGAAGCTACCTTCAGATGGGATTGCACTGCTCTGTTCTCCTACAGAGTTACAAAACTCACCTACCCTCTTTCCTCACTTCAACGGAGTACCTTATGGCTAACACGCATACCCTATGGCCTGCAGGGGGCATCAGATGCTCCTCAACACTGGCATTGCTCCTTGGCTGGCCAAGCAATGTTAGCTGCCTTCCCTTCCCACTTCTGAAATAGAGCTTGGAGCTGTAGGATTCAAAGATTCAGTCCACTGCAGCTAAATGAGGGACAGAAGGGAAAGAGGAAGTTGGCTGCTTTCTCCCTGCTGTTCAGCTGGGGAGCACTTCTATTGGAGGAGAGCTTGTGATGCCAGCCCTTCTGCCATTAAACTAAAAACCTGCAGTAGCCAGTCAGATGATGCTCCCCTGCTGCTGGGAGACAGGAAATGGCTGGAGTAAAGCTCCCTATGTAGGGTGCTGACGACAAAGTTGGATTTCTTATGTCTATCTGCTGGGAGAAGGGCACGTTACCCACTGACTGCCCTGGCATCTTAGGATGGTGGGGAACACGGATACTTTAAGCAGATCTCACCTGGACAAGTTCTCCTGCGTGATTACCGAAGGTGGGGGACTTACACTGTCAGTACCTCCAGGACAGAAACTTTTAGTGATCCAAGTAACCTTTAGTTCCACCACTTGTACCTGAAAAATGAAGCAGAGAGGAAGGGGAAGGAGAATGTCACTTTTTTCCAGGAACTTTACTGAATCGGATTCCAAAGCCTATGGATTTTCAACACAGAAAACGGTTTTCGCTTCTAGATGACTAGGCCTAGCCCCTGGATTTTTAAGAAAAACAGCCCTGGGCAGCTTCTAATTGTGCTTCTGCACTGGGTAAGAGTTAATTGCATTCATCATGCTCCTGTAGTGCTCAAAATACAACAACTAAAGTCTCAGGGGGTTCCAGTTCTTCCAGGAAGATTGTCCCCATTCCCATAGTAAGTAGCCATGTGTCTGCTCACTAACCTCTTCCACCACCACTCTGAACTTGCTCTTTGTGCTCAGGACGGGCTTCACACCTGAAAGCCACTGCACACTGGAGAAGACCTTTGAGGGACCAATGAGGACTTGCCCAGGATAAAAGCCGTATGAGTCATCAAAGAAAAGGCCCTGAAAGAAAAAGGCAGCATAAGGGAACTGTGTGTCAGAGAGCAGCTGATGCCTGGAAACATTCTGTTGTGATGACTTGGGATTTCTGCATTTCTCTTCCCTCATTCTTCATCACAAAGGATATCTGTAAGCGAAGAGACCTGTATGCAAGTTCCCTTGCTTCTATGCATCATTCCTTTGCTGAAGTCATCACATCAGTTTCTATAGCAACACACTGAATATCACACATACACAAACAAGGGATTTCAATTTAGTGGGGAAGAGGCAGAGGTACTCACAAAAAAACAATTATCTTGATTTCATGCAAATGTTCTTAGTAACGAACAGTGTGGTCTAAGCACTGGGGTGAGCAACAGGAACCCCAGATTTCTTACACTTGCTCTCACAGGGACATTAGTGGCTTCTGGCAAATCACTGGACTTCTCTTCCTCTGCTTCCCCTGTTGCAAAATGGGAGTAATATTGCACATGTACCTGAAGGCCCAGTTAGGCGGATTTACTTAATATTCATAGTTTTTTGTAAATAAAGCGCTAGGAACGAGCCATTTACCTTCTGGGACCACCTTTGTTCATGACAATTGGGGTGACGCCAAGCATGGCTCAGGGGTTTTAGATAGCAAATCTGATTCATGTGATCGAATTTTTGTACTGATCATCATTTAAAATCTTGTAATTTGTCAAGGGTACGTAAGATTAGTGCTGTAGGATATAAATCATAAGTGCCAAGAATACGTATAGGAGTATTAAGCACTAACTTAACGGTAGTGAGAAAGAACAAAAGGAGAGACGTTTTCAAAAGTGACTTGTGATTCTGGGTGCCTCAGCTGGACACACCTTGAACTTCAGAGGCCTAATTCTGAGGAAGTACAAAAAGCCACGCTCTAGAAATCCTGTCCCTTTAAAGGCATCTCACATTGGGCACCCAAAATCACCAGTCACCTCTGAAAAACGTAGGCCATGATATAGTAAAGAGGCTGAACTTGTTCTGCAATCAGAAGCAATTTACACTTTAGGATCAGATGTTTGAGATATTGGACAGCAATTAGATTGAGACTCTCCTCAGCCCGTGGAGGATGAAGTCCCTTAGGAAAAGATACCACATTAAACTGACATGCCACTTGGCCTTCAGCAGACACATCACATTCTTTAAGGAATCTGGTGGCAGGTCACTAGGATTTTGCCTAACTCTGGGATGCTGGCAGAATTTCCATAGGATGAGGCCAACTGTATCAACAAAATAAAGAGTCTTTACACTGTAGGCAATTCCTACAGCCATACCCATCAATAAAGAAACTTTAGAACAGTATCCAGTAACGTCTTGCTGACAGGGTCTAAGAGGAAAAGCAAATTACTGCACAGCTTCTGAAGGTTTAAATCTATCATACAGTGGATTTTGTGGTCTCAGCCGGATTACTAGTAGACAACTCTCCAGAGCGCATAGTCTGGGACAATTCAGCAAGAATAGCAGTGTCCACTAAAATAGCAAAAAAGTGATGCAGGTCAGGATTAGAGGGGGATACCATCAATTTCATTTTAAAAAATTAATTTAGAAACATTCTGGTTTCTGACAGAGCACCCTTAAAATGGCATGCTTTTTTGTTATTCCATCAAACATTTTTAGAAGGGTTCTTCCATCCTCTGTTGATGTTAATTAGGGTCTTTTCAAGCAGGGTGACTATAATGAGGATCAGCGAAACCAACTCTACTTTGTGTAAGACACTTGAAAAGGTACTTTGTCCACTAGCTTCTTTCCGTTAGTGATTTTTTCATGCTACTTGTAACACTAACAAGTACAACTACTACCAGACGGTAATGTGCTTTTAAATTGGTGTCCTGCTAAAGTGCTCCCTCCATGTGGGGGAAAAAAAAAAAAATCTAGCAAAACATTTTCAGCAACTTGGTATTTGAATTGTAGGGCTAGTACAAGTTATTGAGGCAAAGCCACATTTTCTTCCTGCAGAAACTTATATTAAAAAAAGACCAGTTCTGGGCTGATTCTAAAAAAAATTCTCCAGAGGACCAGAAACTTACTGAGTCACTGACATGAGGGCAGACATCATAGAGCTTTGCTCCATCTTCTGTGCTCATAGAACACCTGGAAAAACAAAGACAAGAGTTGGGAGACAGACCGTGCAACGGTGAGGTCAGCCACCTCAACAGCACCACCTAGATCTATCATCTGGGCATCTCTGCCATTGCAGGGGCCTCAGGCATTGGTGGCATCTTGGTTTCTCCCATCCTTTGCCTGTGGGACACAGTTTAGAATGTTTAACTCAAGCCTTTGAGTTTAACATAAGGGTATCTGGGTGAAAATTAATGACTTGTGTTATACAGAAGGTCAGACTAGATGATCTAAAGGTCCCTTTCTGGATTTAAACTCTATGAAACCCCTGTGTATATTTGCAGCACACGGCTGGTCCTTTCCAGGGTAAAGTGAGTCCCCTGGTTTTAGATAAGAGCTGGGTAAACACTACTCCACTTTAAAAAGCATAACTGAGCACATGAAATCTATGAGGGAAGTGGGCTGTTGGGTGGAAGTCTTTTCCCTACTAGTAACCTGAACACTCGTAACTCACAGCTGTTTCAGAGCAGTGGTGGAACCCAAGCTCTGGAAAGCTAATGAACGGTTTGGGCATACCTCTTTTCTGAAATGAGACCTAAGGTGGGATTTCCAATAATTCGCTGATGGGAAGACGCTATGAAAAAGATGGCAGTTTTTACAGATTACATAATCTGTAATATCTCCAGAATGATTTGCTTTTCCTCTGAAAAAGAGGCTCAAAATTGGTGCTGTGGGTTTCCCTATTTATTCTCTCAATGTCAAAATGTGCTCAGTTTAAAAGAGTTTTTTCTAACTACAAGCCCCACAAACCTTTTCTGGACTATGTTCTGGATCATAATCATAATACTGTCAGGGATTAGCTTTGCTTCGTCTAAGGGATAACAGAGCGGCCAACTATCCAATATATACTTTTACACTCCTTCTTGCCCAAAATGTTATCACCTGTGGTAAAAATAATGTGAGCACAAGACCTGCTGTCACCAGAATAACGGCTGCACGAGTGAGATGCCACGCATGCTTATAGTACTTTTAAAAGAGACTACGGTTACCACGCCCAAAGGTAAAGGGGATGTTCTGTTTCAGAAAAGTACCTGGCTCCATTGGAGAGCTTCAGGATGACTTGGTTCTTTAAGTCATAGACTTTCCCTAGCCAACAGTCAAAGGCTATGTAGTCGCCGTACATAAATGGCTAAGGGAAAAACAAACAAACTGTAAAATGCAACCAAATTCCTTGAAATATAATGTAAACAACACACAATGCAGACTGCCCAGCTATCTCTTCTGCTCAAAACGGCCCAGGACTGAAACAGCAGGGCTGCTGCAAGTTGGAATTGAGATATACTGTAGAAGTGCATGCTTTGCATGCAAAAACTGGCCCGATCGATGCCTGCATTCTCTAGGTAATGGACACAGCTTGGTCTCTTTCTTGACTTTTTCGTAGACCATAAACAACAGAGAAAAAAACGGTCTTACTCGATCTGTAAATTGCTTTGCACATTATTTATAAGGTGGACTGGCCAGAGCTGTGCAAAGGAAACCTTGTGTAGCACCTGCATACATTGGGTAAAGTGGTGCAGAGTATGATCAGTTTCACCTTCATGGGCATGTTATTCCAACCAGAGAAGAGACGCTCATGTCCTTTTGCAGGAAAACCTCCCTGTAGCTGCCACCCACAAATGCATATCTCTGCAGAATGGTTGCAACATTCCTCATCACTTTAGAAAGGCTTCACACTACAGCCATTTATGGAGGGGTGGGGGAAAGGAGGGAAAGATGCTTGTTTCAAGTCTATTTTCTCAACTCAATGAAGGAAACGAACAGGGAAAATCTTCGCCTTCAATTTATCGTCTTGCAATCAACCACCCACTCAAAACCAGGTCTGCAGGGAAAACCAGGTATGACTCAGTCTCCTTCAGCTGGACCAAAAAAAAAAAAAAAAAAAAAAAAGTGCTCTTTTAAACATTTCTGTAACCTGTTGATATAGTAACTATGTGTTGCAGCTCAGGACTGTACCGTTGTCATGGGACTGCCAGGGTCACGTGATCACATCAGCTAATCACAACACAGAAGCGTCTCAAACCATTCAATACTGACAGTCTTCTCAGTCTAACGGGATCTAGCAGTACGATCAGAAACACAAGAGGGAAGGGGTAGGATGCTACACCTTCCTCCAGCAGTAAGGACATTTCTGGTAGATTTAGAATAAAGCCAAGTCACAGGTGGACAACAAAACACTGAAGTGTCCATCTTGCGAAGGGCATGGCTTGCCTGGGGTACACCACCATCCCTGCGAGGTACCAAACCCCTAGCTCCCCTGGGAGGAGAGGGGAAGGATTGTGGCTGCATTCTCACCCAGATATGCTGTAGGTCTTTGCTGTTGACAGGATAGAGGATACAGTTGGTTCCTACCAGCTTCACAGCACACTCTATGTTTACATCGATTACAGTCCCGCACTGGCTGTCCTGAAAATGCAAAGAGAGAGGGGGTCGGGGGAAAGGGTCGGTAACTGGGGAAAATTCTCAAGTTGTATGTCAACTGCATGCAGGTGAAAGGTGCAGAACTGACAGCCCTAGAGGGTGAAACCCTCTATTTATCCTCAGAGCAGACAGCACTGGCAGAAGCAGTGCAAGCTTCCCCCAATAACCCTGTTCTGGAGGGATCACTGCACACAGAAATTTAAAGCAGTCTGAAGTCAAGGATTGGGTGGGTGAGGGAGGGGGGAGGTTAAAACAAACCCTTCTTCCCAGTTATAATTTTAACTGGCTGTTGCTGCAGCAACCTATGAATTCCTGCCTCTGCTTGAATAAGGAGACAGCTAGTTCAGTTGATGAAGTAAAACCGTTGCTGCTTGTTCATCAGTTTAGCATTTGGGTCCCCTGTACCTTGGCTCCCAGATAAATGGTGTACTGTTATTGTCACGCTCAACGTAACAATTCACTGCAACTCAACAGGATTTTCTCCCACAGGTAAAGCTCCAAACAGAGGGCAGAGCATGAGTGCCAGATGCCAAGAGGCTATAAAACAGTTTGTTGCCTTTTTACACAGTTTTCCAATTCAACACATTTTATATATTTTTCTTCACCTACAGCTGGCAGCCAGTGCAATAGATAATCTGGCATCTTTCACTGGGCCAAATGTATTAAGTCACAAGATTTCAAGCCAAATAATTTACTTGTTGGTCCAATCAAAAAACATTATCTACCCTCGCTCACTTTTTAGTGGGGACCAATGATCAAATCTTCAGTTAAAAAAAGCTAAGCTCTAGATGTGAGCCTTTAGAAAGGGTTCTGCAGTAACATGTACACATTTCACAAACACACGCATTTCACATACATATGGTTTAGCCCTCCAAGGAAGAGAAGCGAACCCAAACATTCTGTCCAACTCAGCAGCTACTCTGCCCTCCTGACACAATCAATAGTTTTATATGTTAATAACCATAGTCCGTTACAAAACCTGACTAAGGGATGGCGTGGAGAATGCATTGCTCTCATTGGCTTCAGTAGCTGTCCTTATCTCAAACATCAAGGTCTACTATTAATGGAAACAAGAGAACGCACACTTTGAAGAGCTGACACCGCGCAAGTACTGAATGAGCTAGCTCATTTCACAAACATTCTGTCCTTTCTAACAGATTTATTTACTCAAGCCCTGCATCTAGAGCCACATGCAGCTTTCTAAAAATCCACATGTTTTTTGGTGCTCAGTTCACTCTGCCAGGTCTCAGGGACAGCCGGTCATAGGAAGGACCTCCTTCACAAATACAGACGGGGACTGTCTAGGATAATATTTGAATAGATTGCTCAGCAAACGAACCAGAGCTGTCTGGATTCCCTTCCATCCCTCCTAGGCAGAATACAGGGCCTGAGGCAGTGAGATGCAGGGAGAGAAATCATTCATCTGTTCTCCTCCAGGCAGCCAAGAGGAGGGGGATCAAGGGAGGGAAGCTCATTTATCTCCACCCCTATAATGTGTGTTGGCAACAGGCAGCACATCTTTGCTCTTCTCCCTAGCATAACGGTGAAAGCATTACTCAGTAATGTATGTAGGGGACAGCATAAGAAGTGCTACACAGGCAGAGACCAAGGCAGGAGTGATGTGTTTTGTACCCCTGCTTCACAAAGTACAGCTACTCCTTCACGCTAGTGGCTGGGTTGGGGGAGCATCTCCCAGATACACCACTGATTGTGCAGAAACTAGGATACATACTTCATAGGCTCTGTAGTTTGACTGGACTAGCACAGCTCTCCAACAAAAAACCCTGACTACCACAGACGGCGAAACCGTGCTGTCAACAACTGCATTCAAAGACTTAAGCATAGCTTTGCCAGAGCCGTGCTCAACTTTTTTCCAAGACAGCTGCTGCTAGCTTAGTTCAAGCCACAGGACAAACAAGGCCTGGACAGCAAGTCTCATCTTTAGGAACTCAACTGCAGTGGGTCATTATTTTGCATCTGACTACTTGCCTCTGCTCTTCCTCAGAATGATCTTAGATTTGATAAACCCCATGATATTGTTCCTTATCATTTAATACTTTTGTTTCTAGTTTTTACTTAGTAATTCCAGGTAAAAGAACCTGAAAATGTTGGTTTATGATGAACATTTCAGAATTTCACTCCTCTCAGAAGACGTGATTTTTGTGCATCAGACAGCGAGTGCCAGGAGAGTTCTAGGAACCAACAAAGCATTATGTTCTAGAGCAGGGGTAGGCAACCTGCGGCACGTGTGCCGAAGGCGGCACGCGAGCTGATTTTCAGTGGCACTCACACTGCCCAGGTCCTGGCCACTGGTCCGGGGGACTCTGCATTTTAATTTAATTTTAAATGAAGCTTCTTAAACATTTGAAAAACCTTATTTACTTTACATACAACAATAGTTTAGTTATATATTATAGACTTATAGAAAGAGACCTTCTAAAAACGTTAAAATGTATGACTGGCACGTGAAACCTTAAATTAGAGTGAATAAATGAAGACTCGGCACAGCACTTCTGAAAGGTTGCCAACCCTGTTCTAGAGGCTGCAATTTCTACCAAATGGTCTCGGGGTCCCTCTCCCCCGTCCTTCATTTCTAATGGAAAGGCACAATAGTACACTCAACATCTTATCAATAGGTGACATAGAAATGCCTTCACTGTACTTGAAGAATAACATTTATCCGTCAACCACCAAAAAATGATGAAGTCATAAGTAGTTCAGAGAATTCTCTGCTAGTTTAGTCTGTCTCATACCATGTCCGTTTCCCACTCACTGACCAAAGCTTTCCAAGGCACATCACATTAAAATACTGAACTGGAAAGGCAGCCCCTGTGGTATATAGCAGGGACT
Source organism: Platysternon megacephalum (assembly GCA_003942145.1). Lineage (NCBI taxonomy): Eukaryota > Metazoa > Chordata > Testudines > Platysternidae > Platysternon > Platysternon megacephalum. The sequence continues at coordinate 2,241,204 of QXTE01000220.1, read as the reverse complement.
CTGCATTACACAGCAAGCCTGCCAGTGTCTGGCTATGTGCCCTGGTCCCCTGCCTCCGTTCTCTGCCTATTTCCAGGGGTCTCATGACTAACACTGCTATTGAGAGAACAGAGGATCAGCAGATGAAGCGTGGAGATTGCTTAGCAGCAGTCCTGTGCTGAGCTTGTTACAGAGGTAGGCTCAACCTTATTGCTCTGCTGAGATGAGACAAAAAGCTGCTGCTGCATTGGATGCAGAGAGATTACAGAAACAAGTGTTTTCAAAACAAGTTGTTCAATTTTTTCTTTGTATTTTCAATTGGGATTTCTCCATACACAATTCCAGCCAAGGACAAGGCAGGAAGTTCCCCCAGATTCCCACTGTATTACACCTACCTGCTCCAGTTTTCCATTCCCCTCTTCCCAAGCCCCTCTATGGTGGAGACTCCTTTCGGAGTCAGTGATGGTTCTTGGGTCAGTCAGCAGGAAGCTCCTGCTAACTCAAAATGAATATGCATTCCCCATAGCGCTCCCAGTCCATGCTAGCCTAGGGTATGAGAGACCAAGTCTCCAACTGGGCAAGTCCCCTTGGTTTAGCAGGTAAGAGACTTTAAGGTGGCCCACTTCGGAACCTTTGTATTCTGTCATCTACAGATCCTGTTTTAAATCACTGTGTGGCTTAGTTCAGTTTGTCCCTCCCCTTGGACAGGTGCTCAGAAGAAGGGCTGTAAGTGGCTGTACTGGAGAGGGAGTGACTTTGGGAGAACACCCAAGGGTTACACCCCAGGACACCCCATCTGTGCCACCCTTCCTCAGTGCCTCCCCTCCATTTATTTGGATATTCTTAACTTATTTTACTATGAGACTGTGAAGTTATCTGATTAAAATATGACCCCATTGGTGCAACCACTGTTTTATATTTCCAGCAAATATTGTATAAAGGTTGTCAAGTGAGGTGTCTATGATAAGGTTATGATTTGCTGGTGATGATTATGCTATCTGTACACATGTATCATTTTTGTATTTGAAGTTATAAGTATTGGCTCTAGACTTGGATTTCAAATGTTTGCTCCTGCGGTAACACCCACAAGGTAGCAAGCCAGGACAACTTGGAGGAACTATTCAAATGGAGTGGCCCATCAAAAGAACATTTAACTGACAATGGACCATGGGAGACGCCCATCTACACTTAATGGAATTTCCTGCTGTGACTAGGCAAAATGCATGGACATGGGACTTGCCCATGTGACTCCAAACTCCATCTTGTTGCTGTAATTTTCCACAGTAAGATGGGATGCCCTCCACATGGCAAAAACTATAAAAAGCCCTGGAAACACCTCAATTTTGTCTTCAATACTGCTTCTTACCGCTGAAGGAACTTTGCTACAAACTGAAGCTCTGAACAAAGGACTGAATGACCCATCCAAGCTGTGGATGTATTCCAGAGACTTGACTTAAGCCAGCAGTTTATTCCATCACTGCTACAAGCCTGAACCAAGAACTTTGCCATTACTGTATGTAATTGATTCCTTTAACCAATTTCAACTCTCACCTTTATTTCTTTTTATGAATAAACCTTCAGATTTTTAGATACTAAAGGATTGGCACCAGCATGATTTTTGGGTAAGAGCCAAGTTATTTATTGACCTGGGTGTGTGGCTGGTCCTTTGGGATCAGAAGAGCCTATTATTTGATTAGACTGATTGTAAAGAACCACTCATCTCTGAATGTTTTTGGTGGTGATATAAGAACTGGAATGCCTGAGGAAACTGCCTTTATGTTTTCTTGTTAGCCAGTGTGGTGAAACAGGAGTTTACTTTTGTGGTTGGTTTGGTATATCTTATAAAAGAATAACCACTGGTTTTGGGTTGTGTTTGCCCTATTTCTCAGCAGTTCATCCTGAATTTGGCACCTTCAGTTGTGACCCACTAAGGCACAGTTACAGAGACACTAATCCTTGAGGAGCAGAACCTGCTGACTGCAACTTTTTCTGCTGATTCATTCCATCAGGTTAGAATGTGGCTGAGTGATTCATTTTCAAAGTGAGACCAAGCCAGCATGTGTCTCATGCTATAATACAGGGCTTTAACTATAGATTTCCCCCAAGCCTCCACACGGTCAGCCTCAGTCAGGTGGAACTGTGTCCTGTTCTATTCTATTCTATTCCAGATAAAGGGGAAGGTCACAGGAAAATGGAGAGTCAAGATTTCACAGTTCCGTTCTAAAATCAATTTCTCATGAGCCAGTGATGAATGGATGGAACTGGAAATCCAGCACTGTGCCCTTTAGCACCCGATCAATCACAGCTTAATTGAGTCCTGAGCGCTAGATGAGTCAAACACCCTTTGTTGCAATGAACACATTCCTGTGCGTCCATCGTTGTCCCCGCAGCACATATCATGCCGGAGAAATGCCCAAGTTTGGGACGGGAAAGTCTCATTTGTCCAATTCACTGTCCCAGGCTAGGAAAAGAAGAAAATGGCTTGTGTTGGTTGCATTTTTTTGCCATCATGCCAGCAATGAAAAATTAAGACCAGCCACATATTGGAAAGGGTCAAGTGATGGCAGGTAGTCAAATGCTCAGATCTACACCAGAGGTGACAGTGTGCAAGATAACAGTTTTGGCACAGTAAGGCATCACACATTAGCACACACATGAAATAAGTGAGACAGCATATTATCCTCAGCTCATTCAGGAAGGAAAGTGTGACAGGACTGAAAACATGCATCTATATTTGCCGGGGGGAGGGGAGAGAGAAAATACCAGTAGAAACAAATCACTTCAAGCTTCTAGGAAGATGGTGTAAAAAGAAAAAAAGCAATGGAGGGTAAACAAAAAGGAAAAACTTGTCAGAGAGTGTCCCTCAGAGCGAAAATGAAATGCAACAGTGCCCATTTACTGCCAGGTGCTGGAATGTGGCTTTAATCACCCCTCTATCACACATACAGGTCATACCACTTGGGATAAAGTTAGTGGCCAGCTGTCTATCTCACCACACCACCAGTGGGTCTGACATTGGAGGGGAAGTTGGGAGAAAATACACGTCAGAATAAGTAGGGCCGGAGTTAGCAACTGCAAAAGACTGCCAGGCTAGCTAAATTCCTAAAGAGATCATATGACTCATTTGAGGACGGATATTGAACATCCTTGATATTCCCTCACGCAATCAAATTCACACATCTCTGACTGAGTGCTAGTGCTGTAATGTTCTACAACATGGCAACTAGGACTTAAAACAGCATCGGGGAAGAGGAAAGCTTGTGGTCTGCTGTTTAAGCACCAGCTCCATTCTGCTGAACTGGCTCTGCTGGACACTAGCTACATCTTGCCTCAAGAGCCCAGGGAGGCCTGGTCTACACTGGGGGGCAGGGCAAGCTAAGTCGGTCTAAGTTACGCAACTTCAGCTACGAAAATAGTGTAGCTGAAGTTGACGTACTTAGAGCTACTTACCGCGCGGTGTCTTCACTGCGGTAGGTCAGCTGCTGACGCTCCCCCGTCGACTCCACCTACGCTTCTCGCTCCGGTGGAGTATCGGAGTGGACGGGAGAGCGCTTGGCAGTCAATTTATCGCATCTTCACTAAACGCGATAAATCGACCCCACTGGATCGATCGCTCCAGAGGTAAGTGTAGACATGCCCGGAGTTTTCATACCTGTTTTCTGGGATCATATGGACAGAGAGCACTCACTGGAGATCTATTTTGAAAGATCTCTCAAGAGACACTTCTTCCCATTCAGGAACACGGTAAGTTATGCTAACTGCACCACAAAACTCCATGTTTCCATTGCAACTGCTACACCAGACCCTTGGAAATTTTACTGCCAATGGATAACGGTCATGAAAGAGTTTTATGGTAATATGTCTCCAACGCTGACTCTGCTAGTCTTGTAAAAAGGTACCAGGCACAGGATGAATTTTAATTTGGCTAGGCTCAGCTGCAGTACCTAGAGAGGTGATTCAGCCAGTATGTGGAACTACTGTACTGGCTTAAACTTTATAATGAAACAAGTCTCCCCTTGCAAAACAGCAAGAGTGTTGCATGTGATGGACAAGACTTGAGCTAAGTCCGGGGGGGACACCTCTGAGATGGCTTGGGAATTCTGTGCCTACAATGTGAAAAGGCAGGATATCTACAGGTTTCAAAGCAAGAAATGTAACAGTATGTGCAGATGAGACAGGCACCCAACCAAGCTTCAGGTGAGCTAGGAAAATGGGAGAGCCTATGGTACAAACCTCATATAGTGTGGGATTCCCACTTCACCTTTGCCCCTATCCCCCACTCACAACAACAACAACAAAAACAACCTTTGAAGTCCAGACACCAGAAGCGAGAGTCATATACCTTACCCTCAACATGGTATTGGAAGCTCTCATGTTGCTTCAATGCTGGGTCAGCTCCTATGGCCCAGTCTCCGATTAATGCTCCAGCACACACCAAGGTGGGTGTAAAGGTAAAGTGCTGAGCGAATTGCTGCTTCCAAAGAGCATTCTGCACCACCTCCACCGCCGCCCCATGGGCGAGCGTAAAGGAGTCCTACTTAAATATCACGCATGAAGACAAACAACTGAATATTGACAAAATGTACAAGTGCTTATATACAAATGCTAGAAGCCTAAATACTAAGATGGGTGAACTAGAGTGCCTGGCATTAAATGAGGAAATTGATATAATAGGCATTACGAAAACTTGGTGGAATGAGGATAATCAATGGGACACGTTAATACCAGGGTACAAAATACATAGGAATGACAGACTAGGTCGCACTGGTGTGGGAGTGGCCCCACATATGAAAGAAAGCCTAAAGTCAAAGAACAAAATCTTAAATGAATCAAACTTTACCATAGAATCTCTATGGATAGAAATTCCATGCTTGAACAATAAGAGTTTAGCAGTAGGAATAGACTACTGACCACATGACCAGGACAGTGACTGTGAAATGCTCAAGAAGATTAAAGAGCCTACGAAGGCAGAAAATGCAATAATGGGGGATTTCAACTATCCTCATATTGACTGGGTATGTGTCACCTCAGGACGGAATGCAGAGATAAAATTTTTAGACACATTAAATGACTGCTTCTTGGAGCAGCTTGCCCTGCAACCCACAATGGGAGAGGTAATTCTTGATTTAGTCCTAAATGAAGCACAGGATCAGGTCCAAGATCTGCACAGAGCTGAAATGCTTGGTAAATAGTGATCATCCTGTAATTAAATTTAACATCCTTGTAGGGGGGGAAATGGCAGAGAAACCCACCATGGTTGCATTTAACTTCAAAAAGGGGAACCACATAAAAAAGAGGAAGCTAGTTAAATGGAAATTTAAAGAAACAATCACAAGGGTGAAATGCCTGCAAGTGGCATGGATACTATTTAAAAATACCATAAACAGAGGCTCAAACTAAATGTATGCCCCAAATTAAAAAAACAAATAGTAAGAGGACCAAACAAATGCCACCATGGCTAAACAGCAGAGTAAAAGAGGTGGCTAGAGGCAAAAAGGCATCCATTCAAACTGGAAGTCAAATCCTAGTGAGGAAAATAGAAAGGAGCATAAACTCTGGCAAGTCAATTGTAAACTATAATAAGGCAGACCAAGAAAGAATCTGAAGAGCAACTAGCCAAGCACACAAAAACTGACAGCAACCTTTTTATTAAGTAAAGCAGAAGCAGAACCACTTGATGATCAAGGTGCTAAGAGAGCACTTGAGGAAGACCAGGCTGTTGCGGAGAAGCTAAATGATTTCTTTGCATTGTGTTCACTGCAGAGGTTATGGGGGAGATCCCCACACCTGAGCCATTCTTTTTAGGTGACAAATCTGAGGAACTGTCCCAGACTGAGGCATCAGTAGAGGTGGTTTTGGAACAAAGTGATAAAGCAATCAGTAATAAGTCACCAGGACCAGATGGTATTCAACCAAGGGTTCTGAAGGAACTCCAATATAAAATTGCAGAACTAGTAACCGTGGTATGTAACCTATTGCTTAAATCAGCCTCGGTACAGATGACTGGAGGGTAGCTAATATAATGCTGAATTTTTTTAAAAAAAGCTTCAGAGGTGATCCTGGCAGTTATAGCCCAGTAAACTTAACTTAAGCACCAGGCAAATTGATTGAAACTATAGTAAAGAACAAAATCATCAGACACAGATAAACATGATATGCTGGGGAGAAGTTAATATGGCTTTGTAAAGGGAAATCATGCCTCACCAATCTATTAGAATTCTCCGAAGGAGTCAACAAGCATGTGGACAAGGGTGATCCAGTGGATATAGTGTAGTTGGACTTTCAGAAAGCCTTTGACAAGGTGCCTCACCAAAGGCTCTTAAGCAAAGTAAGCAGTCATGAGATAAGAGGGAAGGTCCTCTCATGGATCAGTGACTGGTTAAAAGATAGGAAACAAAAGGGTAGGAATAAATAGTCAGTTTTCACAATGGAGAGAGGTAAATAGCAGGATTCCCCCATGGAGCTGTACTGGGACCAGTGCTGTTCAACTTATTCATAAGTGATCTCAAAAAAAGGGTGAACAGTGAGGTGGAAACATTTGCAGACAATACTAAATTACTCAAGATAGGTAAGTCCAAAGCTGCCTGTGAAAAGTCACAAAGGGATCTCACAAAATTGGGTGACTGGGCAAAAAAATGGCAGGTTAAATTTAATGCTGGTAAGTGCAAAGTAATAAAGTAATGCACTTTGGAAAACATAATCCTCCAAGTATACATACAAAATGATGGAGTGTACATTAGCTGTTATCACTCAAGAAAAAGATCTTGGAGTCACTGTGGATAACTCCCTGAAAACATCTACTCAATGTGCAGCGGCAATCAAAAAAAGCCAAAAGAATGTTAGGAACCATTAGGAAAGAGACAGATAAGACGACAAATATCATAATGCCACTATATAAATCCATGGCATGCCCACACCTTGAATACTGCATGCAGTTTTGGCCACCTCATCACAAAAAAGATACATCAGAAATGGAAAAGATGCAGAGAAAGGCAACAAAAACGATTAGGGGTGTGGAACAGCTTCCATACGAGGAGAGATTAAAAAGACTGGGGGCAGGTCTACACTAGAAACTTGCATCAGCGCAGCTGCACCAATGTAGCTGCACCACTGTAGTGCTTCTGATGAAGACGCTCTAAGTCGATGGGGGAAGAGCTCTCCCATCGGCTTAATAACTTCACCTCCATGTTGACAGGAGCTCTCTCGCCAACACAGTGCTGTCTACGCAGGGGGTTACGGTCAGTATAACTACGTCGCTGAGGGGTTCGGATTTTTCACACCCCTAAGTGATGTAGCTATATAGAAGTAAATGTGTAGTGTAGACCTGGCCTGGAACTGTTCATTGTAGAAAAGACACAACTAAGGAGGGTTCTGATAGAGGTCTATCAAATCACAAATGGTGTGGAGAAAGTGAATAAGGAAGTATTATTTACCCCTTTACATAACACAAGAACTAAGGGGTCACCCGATGAGATTAACAGGCAACAGGTTTAAAACAAACAAAGTAAGTATTTCTTCACACAATGCACAGTCACCCTGTGGAATTTGTTGCCAGGGGATGTTGTGAAGACCAAGAGTATAACTGGGTTCAAAAAATACTTAGATAAGTTCATGACGAATAGGTCTGTCAAAGACTATTAGCCAAGATGGGACACAATCCCATGCCCTAGGTGTCCCTAAATCTCCAACTGCCAGAAGCTGGGACTGGACGACAGAGGATGGATCATTCGATAAATTGCCCTGTTCTGTTCATTCCTTCTGAAGCCACTGCCAGAGACAGGATACTGGGCTTGCTGGATCTTTGGTCTTACCCAGTATGGCCATTCTTATGATCTATGTGGGATGCTTCACCATTATGGGTACAGGGACACTCATCCTTTAAATTTAAAGCTCCGAGGATAGGCAAGTTTTTTGTTCAATTATGTGAGATTATCAGCCTCACCTACTCAAGAGAACTCCATCTCTTTCAGTTATGCACTATGATCGATACCACATTTCTAACCATAGTTTGCTATCAAAGGATAACACTATCTGTTAATACACTAAAAAATGAAGCTGTTGGATACTTTCTGGGTGTGTTTGACTTCAATTTAGGTGTTTTGGCCCACCTTAGATATCCATGCAGCAGCATCATGATCTTTTAAAAGCAGCACTTACATTTGAGCTCATGTGTCTGACCACATCCCGAGGGACAACCGAGCGATCCTCAAGCTTCAGCTAGGAGAAGAGGGGGGAAAAAAGAGACCAGGTTTAGTGACCTCAGACAACATTTGGTGAAAAACTAGGACAAAGTAAGTGAAATAGTCTATTTAGCTGTTAATACTTCATGCTTCTGGAATATAGGGCATTTCAGCAGAGGCTCGCAAAGTGCTTCTATAGACACTGGATTAACCCTCTCAGCACCTTTCAAGGAAGGCATTATACCCATTTTGTAGCTCTGAAACACGGCAATTACGTGACCTGTCCATAGTTTTGCTGCAAATCAATTATGCTGCAACACCAGGAATAGGACACACAAATCTTGACTCAGTTCCTGGCTCTCCCAACCCACATTTCAGTATCCTGTGGTGGACAGGGGGGTGTGGTGATACAGGTGAAAGTAGATCACATAGGGCAGTTCCCCTTTGGCCTGCACTATTCATCTAATCAGTCAAGCATCACACACAATACCCCAAAACTCTGTGGTAATCCCATTTAGCCAAGAGCGTCTTGTGCAGCTCTTGGAAAGCCAAATCGTAACTAGCTAGGGATGTGATTTTTGTTACTGTGCTTCCCCATCGCAGTAAACGCTCCCCTTAAAACCAGGTCAAGTGCAGAGATTCTCTAGCCCTGCAGCAAAAAAATGTTAAGAAGTCATCATCTACAACATACGAGACATTGTTTATGCCTTCTGTTTCACTCAGCAGTCCCATCGTCCAGGCCAGATAACATTCTTGTGTCAGAACACAGCATTAAAAGCAGAGGCTAAGATTTGTTCATATACATCACCTTTCAGACTCCAGGCTTCTCAAAGCACTTTACAGTAATGAGTTAGAAATTAGTTCCAAAGCAACTGTGGCAGCAAATGGAGTAGTCGAACAACCATTACATGCTCAGCAATAGCTCACACACAGCCTTGGGCATCAGAACTCACTCAACTGAGCCAGGGAGGGGGATGAGGCAACGTGGTTTGGTGGACTAAACGTAGTAGTAAGAGACAGGTACTTCTGAATTCTAACCCCAGTTCTGCCAATGATCTAATGCAGCCTTAGACAGATCACAATCTCAGTTAAACATGGGAATACCAACGTAGTTTCCAGAGGTGTTGCGAAGGCACATTACCTATTGTCCGTACAGCATTTTCATCCCTGAAAATGTGTTAAATACCATTACGGCCATTTTGGACAAGTGTTCTGGGATCTACAAGAATTGAGGATAGAACCACTGATTAGCAGATTACTCTCAAGACAAACTTAACACTGCATCATCTATCAAACCATTGGAAAAAACTTGCCAAGGGTTCCAAGTATCATAGGGTTCCATGTTAGTCTGTATGCACAAAAACAAAGAGGAGTCTGGTGGCACTTTAAAGACTAAGATTTATTTGGGCATAAGCTTTCATGGAGAAGTGGGGTTTTTTACCCGCAAAAGCTTATGCCCAAATAAATCAGTTAGTCTTTAAGGTGCCACCGGACTCCTTGTTGTTTTTGCCAAGGGTTGTTGTGGATTCTTCTTCACTGACAACTTTAAAATCAAGATTGGATGTTTTTCTAAAATATATGCTCTAGAAATTATTTTGGGATGTTCTATGGCTTAAATTATACAGGTGGTCAGACAAATGGTCCCTTTTGACCTTGGAAGCTATGAACCGCTTTTCCCCAATCAATCTCTATCCCAAAATTCAATACTGCTTCATCGGCATTTGGTAGCAATCCAAGCTGTAGCCTGAGGCTTGGATTAGCAATTTAGTCAAACTTGTAATCTAAGGGCAAGTGCTGGAACCAAACATCCTAGGATGTACTATCATATTTTACTGAAAACCCATAAAGTAACACACAATTAACTATACTGAGCTGAATGGTTAAAACGGGACTGGGAGTCAGAACACTACCACTGTATATCTTTGAGCATGTTAATTTCTTATGCTTGTTTGAGATATCTCCTCCCCCCAACTCTCAGGAGTATTGAGGGTTACGTTTTTATAAAGCTGTTAGAAATTCTTCAGTGAAAAGGTACTGTAAGTACGTAGTTATTTTAACAATAAACCACAGGTAATTACAGTGTTTACATTCCAATAAATACTCAACCATAAACTGCACTCTGATATTCTAATTAACTTATTCTGTTATTCAAAGTGTACCATTTACGCTTATATTTAACATGCATTAGAGTAATATAATTGCAATGACACTGGTGTTGAAAAACACCACAACATAAATTAAACATTACTTACTAAATCACACTTCTTTGTTATTAAATATAGTGTCTGGTAGATCCCTAATTGTGACAGGATGTTATGTCAAGCAAGAGTGATCGAACTTAAACGTTTCATTAATTTATTACAATAAGAAGTTGCAAACGAATATTGGTCCCAGCCTGCTCCTAACAGTTTACACACACAAACTCAAGAACGAAGTGGCCTGAATATACATCCTTCCTGGGATTGTTCTTCACTGGTAACTTAAATAAAAACAGCCTCATCTTCAGATCCTTCTTAAAATGCAATGCACTAGAGTTGCTCTCTGCAGCTCATCGCTGTCCCTGATTCTAAAACTCTCTGCCCTAAGCAAAGCTCAACTATTTTATAATTCTCTAGTGCAGCCAATAAGATGAACCTGGTTTGGTTGCCAGGATGAGTGAGCAAAGCAGTGCTACATCTACATGCAGGATTCCAGCACCTGACATACTATCACAATATTTAGAAAATCTGTCATTACAGGGAAGGCTACCAAATCCGAGATAAGACCAAATAAAAAAAATAAAAATAAAAAAAAAATAATAATAATAATAAAAAGATTAAAAATAGGTTGCCTTTTCGTGAATACCTGATATTCAACTCACTCAAGTCTCCTCTCCTTAGGGTGACCAGACAGCAAATGTGAAAAATCGGGACGGGGGTGGGAGGTAATAGGAGCCTATATAAGAAAAAGACCCAAAAATCGGGACTGTCCCTATAAAATCAGGACATCTGGTCACCCTACCTCTCCTTCTCCTCCTCTATTTGTGCCTAGCAGACCAATACTGTCTTCAACTGAAGTACAGCCCCTCAGTCAAAATTATGTAACTAAATATTTAGAGTACTTTTAAACCTACATCTCATTCGCTATATTTCTCTCTATGAAAATCAATACGGTGATGAAGTTTCTGCATTCAAGTCACATGCCTTGATAATGCCAGTAGGAATCTGAAATAGCAATTCCTTGAATAGGCACCTGCTTTGCTATTCCTGAGTAGCCCTGGCATTCAGCCATGTCTTTCCACTAGTCAGATGCTTTGTCCCAGATTGACAGCACTCTCAGCACCGTGTAATATACCCGACTTTGAGCTTCGCAGCAAATCCATAGCCAAAAAGGCACCATCCTCATTTTAGCAGGGAAATGCTAGTGTGCAACATGTCTTTCCAGGTCTGATAACACTTTGCCCCTTTTTTTTTGGGGGGGGGGGGGGGGGGGGGGGGGGGGGAGACGATAGAGTGGGAGGAATACAAATCATTTCATCACTTACTTTCAGCAGCAAGTTAACAGCTGATATTTATGACACAATTTATTCCAGTTTAAAAAGCTGAGTTGTTTGTTACCATATGCACAACTTCTTAAAAAGTACCTCCTGGTCTTTGTAGACTACACCGGATATGCTAGGGTTAAATTCTCATTGTGATGCATGGGGATTTAACCACTTAACTCATTAAAGCTAATGAGATTTCCTCTCAGACAGCCACCCTCTATGTTAACAGATCAAAGCAGAGCAATTTGTTTGGATGATTCAGAAGAGCCACAAGTGCCAAGAATTGTGTCAGGTAAAGTAGCAATCTATTTTTTGAAGCCATAAATGGCAAATATTTCCTCAATAGAAATGCTATTGAGATTGTTTTTTGAACAACTAGCTCTGTTGGTACTCAAACAAATTAACCTGTGTGTTTATTTTATACCCAAAAGTTTTATACCCAAGTCCTCAGAGAGTGCTCTGAAATAGTACACACTCTCATATGCTTAAAATCAACCAGTGCCTACATTTTGAATATAACTAAATTTTCAAGATAGTACTTTGGTTATGCTTGGAATTTCACTACCACAATGACACTTTCTCCACTGATATATTTGCATGGGGCGGGGGGAGGGGGCGCAGTCTAAGTGGTCACTCGTTATCCAATCAAGAAATTTGGGAAAATGCATGCACACATACATACACAAATACATGACATTTGCCTTTTCGCCCCTTGGGGCAGTGATAGGATATTTTAACTTCAGTTTCCACAGGGATAAAGTAAAAAGTATTTCTGCATGCAAAAAAAAAAAAAAAAAAAGACAACCACGAAGAGTGGCAGCTGCAAAGCAAGTGTTCACTATAAGCAGGCAACACTGTCACACATGATAATACTGAATAGTCTGTTCTCTGTTCAGGATGAAGTGAGATTTGCAAGCTAGAGAACAAGCTTAACCTGGAGAAACAAGCAGCAGTATTAAGAACAAATGCATCCTACAGGAAGTGAATTGTTTCTTTTCGTCTACTAATGGACCGGCACTCACATCACAAAAAGGCACTACAACTGCACCTCTCGTAGGCTCAGAGGGGAGGAGCCACTGACCAAATGGGTCCTGGAGATTGAACTACCCTTACAGAGATGCTCTCCAATTTAGGAGTTTGGAAACTAGCAGGGATGACAATAAGGCAGCAACTTGCACCTTGATGCTACCCAAGCTGAGACTTCAGCCTCCAAGGCTGTCCATCACCTTTCACCAGCAAAAAATTCAGGTAACACAAACGTAATATGTAGTTAGCAGGTATGACAAGGAGTGTGCTGCAATAAAAAGGTGGGGAGAAAATAACCAGTCTTGATTATACCCACTAGTTAGTGTCGGAGTATGCATATTTTATTATATGCAAGGAGAATTAACTCTGGAAATATAAATGTTAAAATGGAGGAGCAGCAGTGAGAAGAAAATAAGAAAGATCCTTCTTTAGAACCTAAGGGCAGATGGCAGCCTTTCATAAAAAGAAAATGTGAGGCATTTTCCTCCCACACCTGAAAAACAAGGAGACTGGCTGCTTTTAGCAGAAACTCTAGAAAATATACTGTAAAGAACAGTTACGTACTGTCTGGGATAGTGATGGGCTAGATGAGTGAATCAGTTCTTCCCATCCAACTTTTATCTTACTGCAACTATTTCTATTAGTTTGGTCTGAAGTGAAATTGAGTAAATGATATCACCAACAAGAATGCTAGTAAGCCAAGTTCTGACCTGCACTGGCCGGATGGCACTCTCTATTTCTCCTTCCTTTCACAAGGCCTGGTGCTTTGCCCCACCCCTACTCCATCATCTTGTGTTATGGCCTTTAAAAAAATCAGTTTCAAGCACTCTTGCTAAATACATGTAAATCTTGCTCAGACACCTAAAGAAAGGGTGGACAAGTATGTTTTTTTTTTTTGGGGGGGGGGGGGGGGGGGGGGAGGGGAATGATAAGCTTTCACTGTTAGTGAAATGAAAGAAGAGGAGAGAAAGAATCAGTTACGTTTAGAATTTACCATTGTTCCAGAATTTCCATGAAAAGTGTGAGGCTAAGTGAGGATACAGTAGCTTTATTGTGTCACCATCCATATCAGTCCTCATCTTTATTTATCCACCAATGGACAATCCTGCCCTGACCCTGGGAGAGGCAGCTTGGATTGTCTATTGACTTTTTCTAGTTCTAATTTCCATGGTTTTAGTCTCCTCCAAGCAGGTTTTCCTGCATGGAATGTAGATCTCAGCAAATCAACATGCTGTAACCATATCAAAAATTAAAAACTAATGTGCCTCCTTTAGATGTCCCTCCAGGTCACTGCCCCAGTTGAAAATATCCAGCAATCCCCATGTTGCATTTTTATTTTTAAGGGGTATCATATACTCAGCACCTCTGAAGTTGCCATGGAAACCTGTAGTTCCAAGGCTGGGGGCGGGGGGAATCAAGTTAGCAACGAAGATTTGGGAAAGAGTCTACTGCAGCAACAGGTAATGAAGTATTGCAGTACTCTCCCTGATAACACCAGGAAAAGAGGACCCTGAATCTGCCTTGTTCATTCTTTCAGCCCCCGTACTCCCATCCTCCAACTCTCTCTTGCCCCACTTTTCAATTAACTCCATCCCCCAAACACAGTGCCTCTTCCTGCAGTTAAAAATTCATGAAAGCCAAGCTTTTTCCAGAGAGGGTTGTGCTAGAAACAGTGCTTCCTTCCCAAGTAGGCAGCTACTCTGATAGCCAGCTCTGAAGCTATTCAATGTAATTGACCCTCTGCTCCCTGCTGGGCAGGTGCTACAAGGATATCAAAGCAACTTTCAGAAATAAATACCCTCCTTCCTCAATCTGCTGCCCTTCCAAAAAAATCCTTACTGGGATCCCAGAACCCACCGAAGCACATGCATTCCACCCCTTTCTTCCAACCTTCCCCCCAAAAAACTATCCCCCATCTGTCTTAATTGAGACATCATTATTCTAAACTGTGTGGATGTCATCAAATGTTATAACGAGAGGCCTGGACTTGACATGACCCACAGCCTTCTTGTGTATGGACTTAGCATAACCTGCAGCCATCTTTTATGGTTAGCCACCATAAGTTGAAAACAAAAACTACAGAGTCAGGAGAATTTGGCCTTGACAGACAGAAAGAAAAATATCAGCTGCAGCATTACTAACAGGGATAGATATATATTCACAATGTCATGAGAATGGGAGAGAATGGACAAGCTAGCACTGAGTTTCTGCAGCTTCTTCCTGATTATAAAAAGTATAAGGTTTGCCGTTGCAAATGTATTCCACTAATGAAGCATAAAGATAAGCAGACCTTGAGAAGTTTTTGCTAACTTTGAAAAACACAAACGTTAATGAGTAGGCAGTCTTAGGCATGTGAATTTTTATATAGTGAAAATGACTGGCTAGTGTTTTTGCATAGCTATGCTTTGAGTAAAATAATTGGTTATGGCATAGATAAGGGAAATCTTCTTGTTAACTATATAATAAGGGTCAGGAAATGAGCTCGTAGGAACTTAACTCTGGGATACAGCTCAAGACCAAAGACTGTGTGGAAGCCAAAGCCCCAGACGAGATCAGATCCTGACCAGCCACTGGGAGACATCTGTCTGCTTTATTAGGAGTGGTGAACATTAGATGCTTGGAGTGTGTATTCTGCTGATTAATTGTTGATCGTCAATAAATACATGTACAAGTTTAAGAATGTTTACTGTGTGATAAAGGCTCCTTTATTGGGACACGGTCCCGTTAACCCATAGAGGGCCATTGCACCCCAAAGGGGAGGAGAGAGAGCCCTAAATTGGGCAGGTAACAATGCTTGAATATAAGTGACCTTGGTTTTGGGTCTTTGGGCTAATATGGGAGGAGCATGTCTCCTTGCAAGTCTTTACAGTGACATGCTCACTTAGATCCATAATTTTCCCATCTTTGACACACAAGAAGATGGGTGGGAGGTAAGGGCCAAGTTTTCAAAATTTGGCTACTAAAATGAGACTCCTAAATCCAAATTTAAAGACGCTAAACAGAGCGGCAATTGGGACTGAATTTTCAATCTTGTTTTATCTAACTTTAGTCACCAAAATCCACACTGATCCTTCTAAACAGCTGTTTTAGATTTCCAAGTGTTTATTTAAATTCATATCTAGGTGCCTAAATTAGCACTTCTGTGCTTAACACAGCTATTTAGCTGCCCTAAACATAGGTCTGAATGCATAAAGTTAGACAACGAAGATTCCAAGTTTGGTCTGAAGCACCAGGAGCTACTGAAACAGAAGTTTCTAATGGGATTTAATAATAATGTGTAGCTAGTAATGTTATGCCAGAGATACTTATACAGTATGTGTGTTATTTCATGGCATGTGCTCTATTTTCCCCTTTTGTATCTTAAGTTACTTCCCTTTAGAGCAGGGGTCCCCAAAGCGGTGCCCGCCGGGGGGTCTAAGTGCGCCTGCGGCAGCGCTCGGAGTTTTTTTTTTGCTCCGCCGGCAGCGCTCGGGGTTTTGGGGTTTTTTTGGTGCCTGCCAGACGAAAAAGGTTGGGGACCACTGCTTTAGAGAGACACTTGTGTTACACGGACCCTATTGTATCACAGAGGAAACATTTGCCAAAAAATTAGGGAAAAGGGAGAAAGGTGAGTTTAGTGAGTGGGTGCTGGGTGGCTTTGGAGGCCGATGATACATAGGAGGTCAGATTAGATGATCTAGAGGTCCCCTTTCTGGCCTTCAACTCTATGACTATCTGGGAGAAACTGGCAGAGCTGAACATTTTGTGGATAATTTTGAACATTAAGAGGATCAACCAGAAATCATCATGTCACCAACTCCCCACAGTTTTTTTCGGCCAGCGTTCTATACAATCCTAGAAGTGGTTCAGGTTCGCTTCACTCCTAACACACTGTGTCCTGAGGGGTGGATGGTTGTGTATTTGGGGAAGGGGGCTTATGGAGGGAAGCTAACCAGACCATTGGAAAGAACAAATACTGCCTGAAACTGGAATCTTATAACCCGATGGGTCTGAAGTTGGAGGATTATAACGAGCTGGGAGCTATTAAGCTACACAAGAGTGTGAATAATGCTCCCCATTGATTGGTTGAGGAGTTATAGGCAGTGGCATCTCCAGATTATTCCTGCAGGACACACATATCTACTCTGGGGCTATTCCAGGTGAGAAGCTCAAAGTCTGCTCTAGTACCACAGTCTATTTGAAATATATTGTACTCTCCTGGAATAAGGCTCCAGATCTCTCCCGGATTAAGGTCTGGTCTACACTAGGAAAGTAGGTCGGTATAACTACATCACTCAGGAGTGTGAAAAATCTACACCCGCAGTTAAAACCCTAGTGTAGACAGTGCTAGAAGAATTCTCCCATCAACCTAGCTACTGCCTCTCGGGGAGGTGGGTTGCCCATGTTGACGGGAGAACCCCCTCCCGTTAGCATAGGTAGCGTTTTCACTGAAGCCCTACAACTGCGCCGCTGCAGCATTTTAAGTGTAGGCAAGCCTTAAGTGTTTGACAAGACACTAGGAGGCAGCTTCCTGTTCTGATCTCACACCTTGGGAATCAGGAGATCTGAGCTGAGTTCCCAGCTCTGACTCTGGGATTTTAGGAAACTGAGGCACAATAATTGGTCCAATCCGCAAAGTGGGGACAGAGAACACTTTATACTTTGTAAAAGTGCCCCTCACTCAGGTATCTCAAAGTATTGTAACGGAAAGCCTCTTGTTAAAGATGTAGGAAGGGTTTGTTTGTTTTATTAAAACACAAAAATCTTTGGCAGAGATATCCTGCATTAATGATCTCAAATACAAGGTATCCTGTACCTACCAACTGACTATTTCTCAGGGTCCATCATCTGGGAATGCTCAGCTCCCTACTTGAGTCCTAAAGTGGTTTTCACTAGACAGTGCTTACTCCATGTTTAAGTGAAAAGCAGCCAAACATTATGACACTCCTAAAGCACAAGGGGATTTTAATTTTTTTTTAAATCAATTCAAAGCATACAAGAGCTGGCCAGACAGCCAAGTGATCAATGCAAAACACTGTTTTACAGGAGGTGACGTTGAAGTGTAACCTCAGGTGGGCGAGGGCTGAGACAGATCTAAACATGCTCTCTTCTGTGGCTGAGCCTGGAGCCACACTAGAGTCTTCAGGTGATGCCCAGGGACAGCAGACCCATTCCAAAGGAGCTCTGCTAAAATTAAACAGATTTACAAAGTGCCCAAGGATCAGTTGTTTTAAAACACACCCAACCCACCCAAAGACAGTGGACATCTACCTCAAAAAGTGTCATTGCTTGAAACGCACTGTAGGAGACCAGTGTCAGAGAACATGCCTCCACTTGCGGCTTATTTAACAGATGTAAAAAAAGATTCCATAATGACTGGATAATCCACAGGGGAGATTTTCAAAATGCATACAGGGGAGTTAGATACCCCAACTGCCTCCCTCCCTTTTTGCATTACGAAGTCCCCCCTAAAAATGGATTTTAATACAGTACGGTTCTCCTGGTCATTAGGGAAGCAGAGTCTGAACCTGTTTATAATTTTTGACAGTCAGTTTCACACAAGCAGCATCACGAAGTAGGCATTTTTCAGTATGAAAGCCACAAGACATGCCAATTACAGCAAAGTAGTATGAACTGTGTTTTACATTTTAGACATGTAACATTTTCAAACAGTCTGCAAAAGGACTCTCCCAAAGAAACACTCACAAGTTGTGTTAGATCAAATTATAGGCCCGCCTGGTTTCGTATTCTGCCCCCATAGGCAGGTAACACTTCCTACCTCCCGAGAGTCATTTATGAAATAACATGCAGGGGAGAGGGGGAGGGAATTGAGACGAGAAAATCCTGACACTCACTGGTGATCAGCAGATATGAAAAAACAGATTTGAATAGCTAACTCTATAATACTGTCTTTAGCTTGCATAACTGCCAGTGTTCTAGGATGAAGAACAGGAGTACTTGTGGCACCTTAGAGACTAACAAATGTATTTGAGCATAAGCTTTCGTGGGCTACAGCCCACTTCTTTGGATGCATAGAATGGAACATACNCCTACTGGTTTTTGAATGTTATGATTCCTGATGTCAGATTTGTGTCCGTTTATTCTTTTGCGAAGAGACTGTCCGGTTTGGCCAATGTACATGGCAGAGGGGCATTGCTGGCACATGATGGCATATATCACATTGGTAGATGTGCAGGTGAACGAGCCCCTGATGGCATGGCTGATGTGATTAGGTCCTATGATGGTGTCACTTGAATAGATATGTAGACAGAGTTGGCAGCGGGGTTTGTTGCAAGGGTAGGTTCCTGGGTTAGTGTTTTTGTTGTATGGTGTATGGTTGCTGGTGAGTATTTGCTTCAGGTTGGGGGGCTGTCTGTAAGCGAGGACAGGTCTGTCTCCCAAGATCTGAGAGAGTGAGGGATCATCTTTCAGGATAGGTTGTAGATCTTTGATGATGCGCGGGAGAGGTTTTAGTTGGGGGCTAAAGGTGACAGCTAGTGGCGTTCTGTATCTATTTCCCCATGTTGAAATAGCCTCACACTTGTGTCAACTGTCCGAAATGGGCCATCTTGATTATCACTTCAAAAGTTTTTCTCCCCTGCTGTTAATAGCTTCTCTTAATTAATTAGCCTCTTACAGTTGGTATAGCTACTTCCACCTTCTCATGTTCTCTGTATGTATAAATATCTTCTTACTGTATGTTCCATTCTATGCATCCGAAGAAGTGGGCTGTAGCCCATGAAAGCTTATGCTCAAATAAATTTGTTAGTCTCTAAGGTGTCACAAGTACTCCTGTTCTTTTTCCTGATACAGACTAACACGGCTGCTACTCTGAAACCTGTTCTAGGATGGTCACCCTCTACTGATCTTTTTAAACTCCAGCCACAGCATCAGTCTTTATAATCTCCCAAAATGGCATGTTTGACAGGTGACCTCCACATTTCATGAAGAAATATCTGGAAGTTTTAAACTGACTGCCTTTTAAATTCACGGAGCATGTGATTGGTTTAAATTGTATCCGTTGCTCAAGACCCTTCTTACTCTTCTCTTCAGACTAAACAATCTCAGTCTTTCCTATCAACATATTACCCATAGTACAGTAACCAAATAGCTAAATGAGTTGATATACCCCCTGGAAGACCTCTGCGTAACCCCCCACCAGGGGTACGTGTACCCCTGGTTGAGAACCACTGCTCTAGATGGCCACTTTTTGACAGATGGAAACGGTTAGTTACCAGTATTAATAAATACATTTGACAGGTCCAGACAAGGGACATAAGTGACAATTCATGTTAAAACTTGATTCCCTTGCCACAGAGCTCGGCGTGTATATTATATTGATATATTTTCTAGTTTCTTTTGAATTCATTCAAATGTCCCAGCCATACATTTTGCTTTATACTTATTACTACTAATAATCTTTGTATTATATTAGCACTTAGGAGCCTAACTAATAGTCAGGGACCAGGACCTCGCTGTCCTAGATGCTATACAAACACAGAACAGAGAGAGTCCCTGTCCCAAGGGGCTCATTATAAGGACCAACTTTTTGTACTGTTTATACAGTGCCTAGAACCATGGGGTCCTGGTCCATGACTGGAGTACCTAGGAACTACAGCAATACAAATAGTGACATTTGTGGGAAAGAATTTTTTGATCGTTTGATCCAGAGGATGCCTTCCCCACGTTCTTCCTTTTTCAAGAAAGGTAGTAAACTTCTCTGCCCTCTCAAATATCTAAGCAAATCATCAACTCCCATCTCTATTTCCTATGGCAACAGCTCAGAAGAGACAAAGTTCACGCATCAGTTTTAATTATAAACTGCGTACACGCCGAGCTCTGTGGCAAGGGAATCAAGCTTTAACATGAATTGTCACTTATGTCCCTTGTCTGGAGCTGTCAACATGTATTTATTATACTGGTAACTAACCATTTCCATATCTCTTCAAATTTATACAACACATTAGAAAATAGAGCAAGGTGCATTCCCTGGCCCAATGAACTCTCAATCTAGGAGTCAAGGCAAACCATGAGGCAATAATTTGGGTAAGGGAAAGCATGCAGAACAAAACAGGAGGGGTTACTTGTGTTATTTAAAGGAAGAGAAGAGATTGCTCTGCGCAGACAATAAGTGGGAGAATTTTCCAAGCATAGGGAGAAAAACAAGGCATGAAACTGAGAATGGGACATGATGAAGGAAGCTGGAAGGAGGGATGATTGAGAGGAGACAGGAGAGAAGGCAGCAGTGAGATCATGTGTTCAAAGAAGGTGGAAAGCCAAATCAAGATTGTTTATTAACCCTTTCCTTCATTCTGCTCAGAAGACAATCATGAATGCAGAGTTCTTAATATAACCTCCCACCTTTTCCAGTCAATCTGAAATAACTAAACAAGAATACTTTGGCATTGCATTGTCTGGTTTAAACAAACAATCTAAATAGGCTCTGCCTTTGTGGGCTCTACTTGCCCTTCCTCTGACCTATTAGTAGAAATAGTTGCAAACATTGGTAATAGTTACTACAAACAACCCAAGGGCATCATATCTGAACAACAAATACATACTTGCCTGAGCCCCATCAGGATGTAGGGGTGTGACTTGAGGCATCACCAGTTACACAAGGTGGGAAGCCCAGATCTAAACTGGTATGTGTGACAGATACCTGGGATGAAAGCATGTTTTACAATAAGCAAGGCTTGGGGGCTCGGAACCAAAGGAGCATTCAACTATTTTTACGTAGTGACACAAGAAGGTCAAGTCACTGGCATGTTGCCTAGAAGACGACTGTTTCATACAGAGCCAAGGGTGTACTTCTAATCTAAGTCGGAAACGACGCATTTTGAAGTTACCAGTGAGGATAGGTCTAGCTGCAAGGTCAAGCCAAAGGCTACCACGCTTTGCAAGAAAGAGGCTGTGTGCCCATAGGAGAGGTTAGTGGGCATCCAGGGATAAAGGTAACTAATTCATTGTCTGTAAGAGCGGAACGCCTTTTGGTTAGGCGCTGGGGTGAGAGTCAGGACTATTCTCTGCCCTGTCACAAATCCACAGTGTGGCCTTGGGCAAGCCTCTTAGACTTAGACTGTCTCAGTTTTTCCATATGCGAAACGGGCAGAGTATTACTTACCACTTCAAAGGGGGCAGTGCACAGTAACTCACTAATTCCTGTGGAGTGTGTTGAGATTCTTGGGTAGCAGACACTGAAGGACACGCAAAGTCGTATAAACAGGCAGTGCTCAGAGTGCCAGCTCCAGCCCGAGATGACGAGGTACCAGAAAAAGGTCTCTTGCTTTCTACTAGGCAACCAACAGTCCAGGCAAGGACAGCATCAATCACAATTAAGATGATTGAAACTATTTCTGTAACCCTTCTCCAATTTCCTACCCGTGTAGCTGAAATCCCTGTCAGCTAACCTTTTTTCTATCAGGTGGTCCTACTGAACCAGATTATAAAACTGGGTTGTTGCATGTGGGAGTGGGGAGGAGGCGGCAATTCTGTTACAGGGATCCACTTCTTTTTGGAGAAGAGGAAGCTCAAGACTAACTATACACAGAAAGTATCAGAGGGGTAGCCGTGTTAGTCTGGATCTGTAAAAGCAGCAAAGAATCCTGTGGCACCTTATAGACTAACAGAGGTTTTGCAGCATGAGCTTTCGTGGGTGAATACCCACTTCTTCGGATGCAAGAGAAATACACAGAAAGAGGATGTATGAACAGCTGAGACTCAGACACCCGTATGTGGGACTACAGAATAGTAAATATCTGGTTACAGAAGACTCACTGAAAAGGGCTACTATGAGTCCTATGGGGACACCTTTGGGAATGTTGTCAGCTATATAAAAAGAAAGTCAGAGGAAGATAAGTAGTCAGACATTGAAGATGATACAAAAGAAGTCTTCCTTAAATTCTCTCTCTTCTCTGTATTTATACTTCCAAGTGTGGTGGGATACACAGTGTATACAAAAAGACACCATATAAAATTAAGTAGTACATTCAGGATTTTTAATGTAAGTTATATAACATTTTCCTGGAGAAAAAGGATTATAAAAACATTCATTCTTCTCCAGGAAAACATGGATCCTTTGAAGACCTGTTATTTTTTATATATATAGTCTTGCCTCCTCACCCCCAAATATGGGTTTCTATATTTTAAATCATACACACATTCACACACTTGAATGTGTGTATGATTTAAAATATAGAAACCCATATTTGGGGGTGAGGAGGGGGGGGGGGAGATACAATATAGATTTGGCAGAATTCAATGTATTTTCATTTTATAATTTTGACAGAACATCAATATTTATTTCTAAGCATTTTTATCAATTTAAATTTCCACAGTTGCAGGAAAGTATGGGAGGGTCAGACAATTATTCAATGATAGAAGACATTGAGATTCAAAAAGTTAAAATTTTAAAATTGTTAAAAACACAAGTTGTCTACATCACATGTAAAAATACACAAAGTAAATATCCTTAAATCAAACTTTAATAGGTTTTCAAAGCAGCATTTTTCTTAATTGAAATATACAGATAGGCAAAGTATCATCAATGAAAACGTCTTTTCACGGGTTTGTGTGTATATACAGTGAAAGAGAAGTTTACTGACATTTACCAATACCAATCTAATCCATCCTTCCAAGCATATACCAAGAGAGAACATGTGAAAGCAGGAGAGCATGAAAGCGCTATTCTTTTTTCGAAAAATAGGAAGGGGAGATCAACTGCCTAGCCACCCAAGCCACATCAAAACAGACCTAACGAATCTCTTCCTATCAAGCGCCCTGCTGGTAGGAGGGGACAGGTTCAAGAAGCAAGGGTTCTCCTAAAAGAGCAGGGCAACTGAAGTAGTCTCTCCTACATGCTCTCCTTAATCATGGTTCTCTTTAATTCTTAAGACCAGCACTCCAGCACTAGATGGCACTATGTTACTTAACTAGGATAAAAAAAAAAAATCTACACAAGATTTCCTTTTACAAAGACAGACAGGAGGAAGATGGTTAGTAGAGAGGCAGAAACACCATTTCACCTGTATATGGGTCAGCGCTTTTTTCCATGGTAAGGCTGTCTCAACATTGGCACAGCAACAGCAAAACCTACCAAGAACCTATTCTGAAAAGAAGGCTAGAAATCCCAGCCACGACTGATCGGATGGTACCGTAAGATAGGGAAACGGCACTGCACCCCACCTGCTTAGCCCAGAAACCCAGGCCAATTTGGTAATATTATCCTGATTTGAATGGGACTGAAGAACACAGCTATGGAAGCCTCAAGTCTGATTCAGATACCGGAGTCAACATCTAGAAGTGAAGGTAATATTTATTTGGCAGTGTTGATTGAAACCTGGATGGGGAAGGGCAGGGAGATAATCTGCAGATATTGTATTAGGAAACATTTTTGGAACAACAGAGAAGATTTATTCTAAAAGAGAAAATCTGGCCATGAGCTTTGAGTGTGAGTTGGGGAAATTTTACAGCCTCTGGAGTCTTGACTATTTGCATTCATTGCCTTTGCTATTACTTTATGGTTTAAATATCATTCCGCCTTGGGGTGTGGACAAATCTTTCTTGCAGCACATCCATCTACCTGAAGCAAAAAAGAACTTTGAAGTACACACACGCTGGCTTAAAAGCAGAGAGGGAAGAAGCCAGTTAGTATGCAAGGGCTTTCTGCCCTTGTGCTGGATTGCTCTGATACCAGCACTCAATTTGGTGACTAAATCTAATCATAAAAAGTCATCTAGCACCCGCCCATCTGATAAGTGTGAGACACCATTGCAAAGCACAGCAAGACAGTGATTTGAACTGCACTCGAACTGATCTACCTCCTAGGACAAGTCAAACAGGGGCAGCTCTATGTTTTTTGCCGCCCCAAGCACGGCAGTCACGCGGATTCGGCGGTGTTTCTGCGGGTGATCTGTTGGTCCTGTGGCTTCGGCGTACCCGCCGCCGAATTGCCGCCAAAACCGGCGGACCTCCCGTAGGCACGCCACCGAAGGCCACCTGACTGCTGCCCTCACAGCAACCGGCAGGTTGCCCCCCGCAGCTTACCGCCCCAGGCACGCGCTTCCTGCACTGGTGCCTGGAGCCGCCCCTGAAGTCAAAGAAAAAATGTTAACACAAAAACTGGATTGTCAGATCAACATGGACAGATATTTAAATATTTTACCTCATCTGTGCAGTGCAGCTAATTAGGTTTACTCACATAGAATCATAGAACTTAAGATCAGAAGGGACCATTATGATCATCTAGTCTGACCTCCTGCATGATGCAGGCCACAAGAGTTGACCCACCCACTCCTGAAATAACACTCACCCTTGACTCAGCTGTTGAAGCCCCCAAATCATGATTTGACGACTTCAAGCAGCAGATAATCCTCTAGCAAGCGACCCCTGCCCCATGCTGCGGAGGAAGGCGAAAAACCTCCAGGGCCTCTGCCAATCTACCCTGGAGGAAAATTCCTTCCCGACCCCAAATATGGCGATCAGCTGAACCCCGAGCATGCGGCCAAGATTCTCCATCCAGACACTTAGGAAAAGACTTTCAATATCCCAACATTTATCATCGGTACTAACTACCAGCGGTGGCACATTATTGACCTATTGAGTAAATCAAGTTATCCTATCAAACCATTCCCTCCATAAACTTATCAAGCTTAGTCTTAAAGCCGGAGAGGTCTTTCGCCCCCACTATGTCCCTCGGCAGGCCATTCCAGTATTTCACTCCTCTGACGGTTAGAAACCTTCGCCTAATTTCAAGCCTAAACTTCCCAACTGCCAATTTATATCCATTTGTTCTCGTATCCACATTAGCACTGAGCCGAAATAATTCCTCTCCCTCCCTGATATTGATCCCTCTGATATATTTAAAGAGAGCAATCATATCTCCCCTCAACCTTCTTTCTATCAATCTCACCTTTGAGAGATGGAGGAAAGAGTGTTATATAAATAAAAAAATATTGCTAAACACTGGCCTGCTTCGCACAAGTTTTACCCAAACCATGTTTGTGATTGTTTCCACCCAAACCCTTTTTCAAACAAACAATAGGGTTTTGTTTAACCAAAATATCACTTTGTTCACGATTAATTCCCCTCCCCCAGTACACATATGCACTGGGAAGCTAAGCTGTTTTGTTATTTTGAAAGATATGGCCCCAGTTAGGTGAACGCTGTGTGGGCAGACTCACTGCTAATTTGCAGCAAGAATCCACCTTACAAACAGCTTCGGAACAGCAAAAGGGAGATGTGTCAACTGAAAAAATCACCATGTCCATTTTCAAATTGGTTGGCTCGTTTGCTGCTGCTGTGACTACAGAAGAGCTATTTAAATTAGCCTCTAATTGTGAGCAATTATTCAAAGGCAGCACATTCTGCAAACAGCCTATATGAGAACAAGAAGTCAGGAGAGAGGCAGACTGATCTTGGGATGCCTTAATGAGGTATAAACATTCATGTTTACCAGTCTCATTGCTTGGAAGCATCAGCTACACTGCATTTCTTGCCTCTAATATGCACTCTCATATAATTTTAGATTTATACACTTTACTGAACATATATCACACTTCAGGAGCAAATCTGTAAAACTAGATTGAAAAGAGGTAATGAATGGTTTGGGTTTTGTTTTTTTAAGCAGCAGATTTACCCGTTCTCCTCCCAAACATATCAGGATCAGAGACTGTGGAAGTCAGAAATGAGACAGCGTGTCAGGTTAGGTTAGGTTCCACCCTGCCCATTTCCTGTGGTATATGTTTGAAGGGTAGGAAAGATATACATTTATACAGACCTTCTGAACAGCATTTTATTTATGAAACTGTTTAAAATTCTGAACACACTCAGAGCTCTTTGGCTGGATGGCAGCAATGCCACACCTGTAAGTACAGGTTTGACATCAAATGGCTAGCAGCGGTTCTCAAACTGTGGGCTGGGACCCCGAAGTGGGTCATGATCCCATTTTAATAGGCTCGCCAGGGCTGGTATTAGACTTGATAGGGTGCGGGGCCGAAGCCCGAGCCCCACTGCCCGGGGTTTCAAGCCGAAGCCTGATCGCATCAGCCCTGGATGGCGGGGCTCAGGTTACAGGCCCCTTGCCTGGGGCTGCAGCCCTTTGGTTTTGGCCCCCCTGCCTCGGGAGGCGGGGTTTGGGCAAGCTCAGGCCCCCAGAGGTCGTGTAGTAATTTTTGTTGTCAGAAGGGGGTCATGGTGCAATGAAGTTTGCGAACCCTTGGGCTAATGTAATAAAGCCCACTGTTCCTTCCCCTTCACGTACGGCCCCATGAATATCTCTGAATCAACAACTCCCCAAACACACACATTCTACATTTCCCAACCTCCTTGGTTCTTACCCCTACAAAGAAAAAAACCCCAGCATTTGATCTAAATTATTTATTCTGGTTTAAGTTCTTCAGAGACAGAATTGAATCGAAACTCCAAACTGGTTCAGACCCTATTTGCAGCTCAAACCTCAGATGGGTTGAATCCCCTAACATTTCAAATGAATGGATACTGCTTGCAAACCTCCACATTCAGCAATGTTTGGATCTACACTTTTGGTGCTGCTTAAAAGACCAAATTCCGACCTGGATGCTAGTCTAGTTGCTAGCATACCCAGCTAGGATTACCATTTTCATTTATTTAGAAGTACTGTTTTGTGAAGCCGGTGTTAGAGAGAGAGAAACAGTAACACTGAACGGCAATATATAAATAGCTCTAGCTGAGACCATAACAAAAGCTGTGTCATGCTACAGTCTGCAAAGTCAATACAGGGCAGCAAGTACTTGGGGCTGACAGTTTCTCTTCTAAAGTCCATTTCAGAAATGAGGCCACTCCAGGAAGTGAATATCTAGGGAATTATTCTGGGTTAGTATCTCACACCATTGAAGCATATTATCTCTCAAAAAAGCATTGTACGATCTTGCTGTTCAATTACATAGTAGGACAGTGAAGCTGACAAACCCTGAGTTAGGGCAGAACAATCCACTCAATGAAGTGCATAGGGGTTAAGGTAGATTCTCTGAGTTAAAAACAGAAATTTCCTTTTGTATGACAGTCATTACCTTTTACAACCTGAGAACTTGGCTTCGGGTCATGGTGAAGTCTAGTTCGCAATGCAGGTGTGACACTGCTGTATTGTACACATCAGGCAGCGTAGGGGCCAAAGACAGCAGCTACTGAGGGTCTCTAAGATCATCCCTCAGGTCTCTCCTGTTTGTACAATGCCTAGCAAAAATGGACCCCAATCCTAAGAGGTGCCTTAGGATGCTACTGCAATGTCAATTAATAATAGCAGCAGCAAGACAGTTTCCTCCATCAGCAATTTCCAAAGAGATGTTCTGTTAGAGGCTTTCTGCAAAGGTAGCACGGCAGGGGCTGAATTCAAAAGGCAGCTATTAGGTTAAAACAAACCTTTCATAAGTTTTAAAAGACAAAATGCCAAGCAAGCTCTGGAATCCTACAGGCAGCAGCTCTCTGAAGCCCAGTGACAATGTGCATACTCAATACATGTGTCTAATTCCCGGAAAAACAGAAAGCCACTCCCCTAGCTCACACTGCAGACTCGTGTGTGAAAGCTACTGGGACAATGCAGCACAATTGCATCATTGCCTGGAAAAACCTCAGCTGCAATTTCGGTTCACTGAAAGAGTTTCAACTCTCCTCTCTCTCACACACAAATGTTGTACTGGCTGTTATGAAAGAGAAGAAAGAAAAAGAAAAGATGTGTAAGAGGACAAAATATTTAAGCCATGGGCAGGACTGCTGGGCTATCAGAGCTCAATTGCCACATTCAGCACTTAAGTTCTGCAGCCCCTGCACTGCTACATTGCTTTGTATTCAGGAGATGTATTCGCCACCTGGGAACTGGCTAAGGAAAGATGAAAACGTTTTTCACAAATAGCGCTTTCATTCGTTGTCTCCATCCCCCAGCAGGCCATTTGTGCTTTTTCTGTTATGTTAAGGAAGAAAACAGCATTAAGTTCCCTGCAACAACTGGGGGTCAAGTAATGCAGGTACTGGTAACATCAAAGATATAATATAGAAATAGCCACACAAGGTTTCTTAATCTTTTAGGCAGTGATTTTTAATATTCATGGAAGAGAGGTATTGATTGTGATGACTCAAGATAACAACAGTGCAGGAAGGGTCTCAATCTGCACCATTCTTGTTCCGAGTCCCCCAACCACTGTGTGTACGTACACAGGCAGCTCTACCAATGCACCACAATCCTGACCTGCAGCTTCCCTCGGTGTTCTATTCTTAAACCATCACAGCTCTGCCAGTGCACCTCCATCCTGACCTATAACATCCCATTCTAACTCCTGAACCTCTCCTGCGTTGTCCCCAATTATGCCACAAACGTTTCACTGCTACAATAGGACCATGAAACTGAATAGCTTCCGATGGACTGCTTCTTTCTGATGGACACAAAGTGTAGGAAAGATGCTGTCTCCCCATTTTAATAGTATCAGTAAATTTGACTGTTCCTTCTTCTCACAGCCAAAGTCCAAGGCTTCTGCTTTGCATTAGAAAGCTAAAGTGACAGCCTCAACTCACCTTACAGGCGCCTTCTAGACTTACAAGTTTTCTTCCACTTCACCCCTAGCTTTTTAGATTTGCATAAAGGGCCAACACTCCAATGAGAGATACTATTTTCACACAGTGGTGCTTCCAACAAAGAAAGGAAAAGTATTCTCATTCCCCAGATATTCTAAAGGTATCCACTCCAAGTCACTCAGTAGAGTGCCTGATGGAACAGTGGTTTTCAAAATTATGGTTCAAGGAGCTCTTTCTGATGGTTAACAGAGTTGACAGAACAAAATACAGAAAGAAAGACAGTCCACAGTAGTAAAATGTGGAGACATACACTGCTGTAAATAGTTACCAAGGGACATGGGCACCATAGAAGCAACAATGAATTCAGACATCGTTGAAACCTTTCAAAGTATGTGCAGTTCCAATTTCAAGGCAACTGAAGCTAAAATATTAGATACCCCCCCCACACTATACCCAGAGTTTAATGACAAACACCTCACCCATGCAGGCTAACTTCTGCCAACCTTGTTTTTATCTCTGTGCACAGTACATGGGAAGTAGGGAACTCCAAACACACATGCATGCAATGCTGCTGGAGACACTAAGCCTCAATCCCTTTCTGGGAGCTCCAATGGAAATGCAGTCTACCAGCAGCATCGCACTTGCAGCTCATGGGTAACGTTTTCCAAAAGCCCTAAATCCGATTTTTAAAAGTGACTTAGGCACATGTCTACGGTACAGTCCCGAGGAGCAACTGCAGCTCGTGTAGACATACCTGAACTAGCTTTCATCTAGCGCTGAGGCTGCAGCAATGTGCACCTCAGCACGCTCTAGCCCTGCGAGTAATTATCCAGGGTTCTGGGTGGGCAAATACACAGCCTGAGCTAAAGCTAGTGCTGCCACAGCTTCACGGCCCTGGCACCCAAACCAGCTAAGGTAGGTCTATTCAAGCTACAATCGCACACCATGACTGCAGTATAGCCATGCCCTAAGTCTCATGAAAGTCAGTTAACGGGTTACATGAGGGTTAAGGCTGAAGCAGATTTCTATGCCATGAGAGAAAACAGAAATCTTACATTCTTAATGAGACATGTCAAAGTCTTTGCAATACAGAGGAGTGGGTTTCCTCAGGAAGAGACTCTGAGCTGCCCACTTTACTATTACCTTCCTAGAATTATCAACGGTAGACTTGATTAGATTGCAGAATTTTCTGACTGGAGTTGACATTAAGACTGAGGGTGGATGGTGTCACACTTAAAATCTTAAATTCACTCATATGATCCGCCTAATGGGCCAGCAGGGCATCCATAAGAATTCGTTTAAGCACTCAGAACAGGCATTTTTTGTATATAAATCTTGAGTAACAGACAGTAGAAGGCTAATCACATTTGCATCTGTTGTCCCCTACAGCAACAGAGCTCATTGCGTTATAAGATGAAAGGAAAAAGTTAAACGCTACCCCTTATGTTAAAGTACATTTCTACTCTGCGGACACTAAAAATAGCATAATGGGGTCCCACGTTTATTGCCTCTCAATTGTTCCCTATCAAATGTGCTCAGCTTGCAATTTTTTTTCTAACTGCCAGTCCTGTAAACGCAACCTGAGATCTGAGTCAAGCTGGATTCTTTCCTTTTTATGCAACCTCATTTCCTTCATAGATTTGCTCAGGTGTAACTGATTGGAACTTAGTAAGACAGACAAGGTGGCTGAGGTAGTATCTTTTACTGGACCAACTTGGACAGAAGGTATTACCTCACCCAGCTGGTCACTCTAATCTCCTGGGACCAACATAGCTACAACAACACTGCATGGAACTTAGTAAGCAATTCTGTTGCTGATGCCTTATAAGTGCACACTGTAGGCAACATGAGTAAAAAGCAGCCAAAGCTTGTCAGTCAGTGAAGTCAGCAGCTCTGACACCAATTACACATAGGAAGCAGATCTATTCAGTAAAAAGGGGCCATTTTTACACAGTCCCTTTTCAGAACAAAAGTGTACTTGATTCCTAGTACTGCTGCAATAGTCAGTCTTGCATTACAACTGCGCTACACCCTCATGGGACCAGGAATATTTTAACCAGAAATAAAAGCTGCTTCTAAAGACAAATGATGCAACTAATCAGCTACAAAGCCACCTGATCCCATGCCCCTACAGTGGCATGCATCCAACTACATGTTTTGTGTATCTGGATGTCTTTGCATTCACACTATGAAGAATAAAAGCAACCTGGAGAACAACTAATCAATAACCATGTTCTGCAAAATGCATTTCACCTTCCTAAGCTGAGAGTCAGTTATCCTTGATGGGGAAGTCCCATATTTCCTGGAAGAGATAAATTGCTTGATATTTATTTCCTAAAGTAACTTATTTTGTGAAGATATGCTACTATGCATGCACAGAGTAAGAAAGTGAGTACTTTAAGCCCAGTTTCTTTATTATGTGTTATACAGGTGCCATGTAAAGGGATTTCAGACCATCACAACCCAGTTGAAGCACCTGAGCCATAACAAACAATTTTTGTGAGTCTACTCTAACACTATAAATATTAACCTTACAAGAGAAGATGAAGAAAGTCCTCTCTACCCAACAGTTGATGTGCTCTGCTACCTCCTCCCTGGACCTTCTGCTCATAGTGCAATGAGGTGGGATTGAAGGAGGGGTAGTTTAAAGGCAGCATCTGAATGCTCCAGTGATGAGCATCCTACTAATACCCGAGAGGTTGACAGAGTTGCTGATGTCACAACATATGGGGAAAAGCAGTAATATTATTGGATAGTGTGTTTCAAGGTCATTTGAAGGGCCACACAGCATAAACTTAGTTGCATCAGTAAAAAAAAGTGCAGGAAGAGTTAGGTACATCAATATAAATCTCGAGCTGTGTTCTAGAAAGGTCTATGTTGGTTAGTCATTCTCAAGCTGTGTTTTATGGGGCGTCACTCCTGAGTGCATTCCTCATTATTAAGGTATATGTGAAATACATTTTCATCACTAACTCTACCAGTGTGCATGTCTGCTTTCTCAAGCTCTTAAATATGGCCTGGGTATCATATAGTGCGACAACTAAGCAGGCCAAGCCAGCCCAATCAACATCATGCTGCATTTATATGCCCCCTTTTATCCAGAAAGATCCCAGCATGCTTTACTAATAACATATGCAAAGGAACCAATTCCACAACCACTGACATGCAGCCATCATGGGGGTGGAATGTGGGAGCTGTGCGTTATTAAACAACAGAACAAGACTGGACATGATGAACACAGTGCCATATCCATCTGAAACAGCAGGAGGAACAGAAGATGGCAGAAAGTAATGGTCTAAAGTGGAATTTGGCCAAGACATACAGACTAATTACCCCCTTACACTGTGGAGATCAAGGCTTTTGTTGGTCTCGTCTGAAAGAGCGCGCCTCTAAGGGCTCTTTGTCCATGACACCACCGTCAGGAGCATTGGTTCAGTACTGATTGGGCAAGGATGTTACCTACTGAGTCACCTATTCCCGCTCTCTACCATGGACTTCCCTGGAAGACATTGCACGTGGCAATTCCCATACCTCAGATTCCTCATTATTAAAAAAAATGTAAATAATACTTTACTCTCTCATGTGGGTTGAGGAGAGGTTTAATTTGTACAGCACTTTGAGATACTCACTAGTCTGATAGAAGATACTATAGAAGTAGTAGTGTTACATTGCACATGAAACTCAGCACTGAGGATTTATAAGTACGCAACAGCGTACATAGACAAAAGGTAATGACTAAGAATGCCTTTTTTACTATGAATATAAAGTGACATGCTTTCACATGCTCTTTGTTCTCCCACTACACACTAAAGGCAAAAGTCTCCTGATGCAATTCCTACATTGAAAGGTTCTTGACTGAGAATACCTGCATAATATAACTATCAGCCTTAGGCTCACTGCTGACACGGATCGCAGTCGTCCTGCCAGACATTTTTTTATGCCTCTTATCAGAAAAGATCTCACTCGTCATAGATTATACTGTTATGGGCATCATGGATTCATTCTTAGGACACAGAGAGCCATTCCCCTCCCGCTCACGACACCAGCTTTGTTTCCACTTTATTAATCAGCGCAGATTCGTTTCTCATTACCCATGAGCAACGCACCTAGGTTACACAGCCAGCCATACATGCTACATCAGGTTTATCCTGCAAGGTACTTAATGATGCTTCACACCTCACTGCTTTCCTTCTGAGTCCTGCCATCAGACCTACAGGCTAGGAATACATGTGCAGGGGTGCCAACAAATGAGGGGAACCATTTTTAGGACACTAACCTCACAGTCTTGAAAAGAACCACATGTGCCATTTTTGGCTTGTTGTAGCCAAGACTGAAGGTCTGACGTAGCGGATTGGCCTTCACTGTGTATGTTTGTGATGTATTAAATAACATGTATAAAGCAGTCTCTCCCTTGAGAGGAGGGTCTCACGAGGGATTAACAAAATGAAAGGCCACCACACTTTGGACTGTGATCACACTGAAATCTATTCAAAACTCCTTTATTTTATGAACTTCCCTAGGACTATGCTCTAGACAGTATTTGGTCCTGCCATGAGGGCAGGGGACTGGACTCGATGACCTCTCGAGGTCCCTTCCAGTCTTAGAGTCTATGAATCTATGTACTTGGCTCCCAAGATCTCTCATCTGCAGCACTGATTTAATCAGTCCTCAGACTTGTCCTGAAGGTTCCAAGGTGAGCAATGATGTTTAGCAACACAAAACGCTACTTAAAGCACTTCCAGGTCACAGTGTTTAAGCAGCTGGCAAGTCTTCAAAGAAAGCTCTAGGGCAGCGGTAGCCTACTCCCAAACTCTCCTGGTACCTGCTGAGGCTGTTTTGATCAACTAAACACAAAACTGCCCAGCACCTCTTTGCGCCGTGTGGCTGCTTCTTGACTTTTTTGGGGGTGTAAATTCAACCAGGTTTAAATCGGAGGACAACACCAAAACTAGTGTGTGTGGGGGGGAGGGGGGGGGTTGACAGGAGGGGGAGATTGCAAATATAGAGGATAATAGAACTGCAATGTGAAGGGACTGCTAGAAATTTAGAAGAGTGAGGGTTGCCGCAATGTTAATGATCATTTCTACATCCAGAGAGGAAATAATCAACACAGACACTGAGTGGAGGGGTATATATCAGGGGTAGGCAACCTATGGCACGCGTGCCGAAGGCGGCACGCGAGCTGATTTTCAGTGGCAATCACACTGCCCGGGTCCTGGCCACCAGTTCGGGGGGCTCTCAATTTTAATTTAATTTTAAATGAAGCTTGTTAAACATTTTAAAAACCTTATTTGCTTTACATAGAACAATAGTTTAGTTATATATTATAGACTTATAGAACGAGACCTTCTAAAAACGTTAAAATGTATTACCGGCACGCAAAACCTTAAATTAGAGTGAATAAATGAAGACTCGGCACACCACTTCTGAAAGGTTGCCGACCCCTAGTATATATATTAGCAGCTCCCCTCCACCCCCAATTAAAGTTACTAAGGTGTAAATAGGGGGCACTAATAACAGGGATGAGGAGTTTCTGGCTACTGGGACAGAAGGCTAGTTTGGGTTTCCCTGCTGGTAACCTCCACACCAGACCGCCCCCTCTAGATGCCTTCCACCTCACAAACCCTCCATCAGAATAGGAGTCAGCATAAAGGGAGGCAGAGCAGACTCAAGCTAGAAAGAAATGGCATTAAACTACTCTCAGGGTCTAAAGTGTCTCTGGGCCCAATCAAGATTCTAATCCAGAGACCCAACCCAGCATGCTTCCACCTGCACTATCAGTCCCACACTACCCCTGAGAAACAGCCTTGCCATGATGCGCTAACCTGCAGGGACAATGGTTCATTCCCAAGTGCTTCAATGTGGCACTAACAAGCTGATGAGATACAGACGATGCAGTTAAGAAATTTCACCCTTCAATCTGTTCGGTCTAGTGATTGATGTATACAGGTTGCCCAATGTATTGCTACAATCTCGTATCAAGTTTATAGCATTTAAAAAAATCTCTCTAAAAAAAAGACACCTATACACAGCCAGTTTTACAAGGTAAAACAAACCATTTTTCTGCCTCACGCACCCCCACAAGCAATAAAGATTTTGGATGTGTCAGAACCTTGTTAGCAGTTTTGTTGATGCGTGATGCATAACAGCTCTGCCTCAGCTTGGACTCAACAGCACTGACAGCAGTAAAAATAGCCCTTCTTTGTGTTAGTAAACCAAGCAGGTAAAACCACGAGATGCACAGAGAGCAGATGATAATAGGGAATAGGACATGCACACAATGAGACTGCAAAAGAAACTAAGATTATGTTGTATAGAAATGAGTGTGTTTGGGGAGATTTAACAGATATGAGATTATCAAGGGTGTAGTAAAAAAGTGATCGGTCTCTCCTTTTTATGTTGGCCCAGAATGAGAACAAGGGGTTACAAAGGCCTTGTCTACACTGCCACTTTATAGCGCTGCAACTTTCTTGCTCAGGGGTGTGAAAAAACACACCCCTGAGCGCTGCAAGTTTCAGCGCTGTAAAGTGGCAATGTAGAGAGTGCACCAGTGCTAGGAGCCGCTCTCCCAGTGCTGGTAGCTACTCCCCTCATGGGGGTGGGTTTTTTACAGCGCTGGGAGAGCTCTCTCCCAGTGCTGGTGCCGCGACTACACAACCACGTTAAAGCACTGCTGTGGCAGCGCTTTAACATTGGTAGTGAAGACAGACCCATTTCTTCCACTTTGTAAGTCATCTTGAAAAATGATTTCCTTTAAATTTCTTAATTATCTATTAATTTAGGGTATGTCTCCCCTTGTTTTTTATGATGTAAAGTCTCTTACAGTGAGATAGTTCTAAGGTACAACAATCAAATCAAGTCTCCCCTGGTTTTGCTAGGGGTCTCCTTGAAGGACTCAGAATTGCATAGGGAGTTTACACAGTGTGATCTAACGCATTTACAAGACACCACCATCTTAAAGCAAGAGAGGTGGAAGTTTTTTAAGCCAAATTTACTAGTTGCTATTTATGCTTGTTTACATTTTGCATTTCCTTCAGCATGGTCCTACTGAAATGCAAAGTTAGTTTCACTTTCATGCTCTCAACCTTGCAACCTTTGGTTTCCAATCAACTACAGCGGAAAGTTAAAAAAAAATTTTTTAAATCCACTGTAATTCTATTGGCCATAAGGTTGTAAAACAAGCTTTTAAAAACATAAATTTGGGGGCAAATTTAAATTGACATAGTAAGGAAAATTTCTCCTTCTCTGTTTGATCTATGACCTACACCGTCATCACTTGGGACCTTGGAAAGGTTAGGGAAGATTACCAGTAGCACCTCTCAGCCACCTTTAACACCCCTCTTCAAAGCACTGCATCAATTGATGTTTGAATGCCAGTTAGCAAAACTATGAACTGAACATGGAGTCGCTTTTCTTACAGATTTCTAACGGAAGAGCTGTACTCTCTGCCTACCACAGAGCAAGCTGTCTGGCTGAGCTGCCTTTCAAGAAGTGTTGAATTTCTTTGCCACTGTGAAAATAAGCAGCCTCCAAATCTACTCTTATCCTTTTTAGGAGCTCCATGCAAAAAATGTTTGTTTTGACAGTAAGTTCGCAATTCTTCCTAGAGGTAGTTTCAGTTCAGAGTTAATTTCTACAGATAACTTGTTATTAACAGAAAGAACTGCACTCCCGTTATAATTCAGCTACACATAAAAAGAAAGACTGGCCATACAGAATACAATCGTCCGTCAATGCTTGAATCACAAAGTTAAATCATCTGCCATAGCAATGTTCCAGAATCATATTTAAATTATATGGTCACTACATGCACAGAGGTCAGTGGTAAGCTTTCTTGATAAGTCACAACTAGGACAACATAAACACTTCTAAACATTTTCATAAATGAATTAGCTTAGCCCATTGGAGACTTTGCTAGCATCTTATCAGCCTGTTTAATAAGACCACCTGCCATCACTGCAATCGAAGAAAGATGCCCCACGCAGTGAAGTTCTCCTCTAGCTCCCTGAGACACAAAATATATCTAAGGGTATGTCTACAGTATGAAATTAATTCGAAATTATTCTATTCGAATTTTTGGAAGCGATTTTATACATTCGGTGTTGTGTGTCCCCACTAAAGCACGTGAATTCGGCGGAGTGTGTCCACAGTACTGAGGCTAGCACAGTATGTTTGAACAGCAGTACCCTGAAAATCAAAACCAACATTTTGCTTAAAGCTGAAACCTGTATCTTAAAAACCCCCAACAACTAAGTTACTTTAAGCAGATGAAGCTTTTGATGAGGCAACTTTAAATGTGACATTATCAATTTGAAGCCATTATTTTTCCTCTAATATTGTTTATTGTTGTAAATGATAGCACCCTTCTCTTCTGTCTATTTTAGTAATTTCAGAAAGTTATAGCAAAACAACAAAAAACAAACAAAAAACCGAAAAACTCAGTCACCCTCCTCTTCCACCACACACACTGACCACATGGATATTTTTACAAAGTCCAACACCTGAAGTGTAGAATGAACCAAGGCAAATTACGAGTCTCATTCTGGAGAAAAGAAAAAAAAAGGAAATTGAACATCTGTAGCCCACGCCCACAGTGCGCACACAGGATGGAGGAAAAAATATTTTGGTAAGGAAAAAACGTAAAACCCTGGCACCCATTTTCAGAGAGCAATTGTGAAATGATGAATAATTATGGAAAATAATACTGAATTGAAAAGCACATAATCAGATATTACTGACAATCTGAGCACGCAAAGAGACAACATTTTCATGATTCACAAAAACCTAGAACTTACCACAAAGTAGTGGAATTGGAGAAGTTTAGCTTTCCCTGAGAATATAAGTCATTCTATTAGAGGAAATCAATCCATATCCATCAGTGCGATGCACAAAAGCATTTTTGGGGAAAGGAACACAGATGCTTCAACTGCATGTAGAGTCCTGCAAATCTGCAGATATCCACTTTACATCCGCAGATATCCACGCACCATGTTTCCGGATCACGGATCGGATGCAGATACAAATTTTGTATCCGCGCAGGGCTTTAAATGCATGAAGAAAGTATTTACGTTTCAAAACAGAATCCATAAAGGAAGACTGATAAATAGTTGCATAGTTTGAAAGACCTATGATGCAAAGCAAGGTAACACCTTGATCTGACAAAAGATATAGATGGTCAGCTCCTGCCACATCATAGCTTCTCAAACACTCTGTAGGCTGTTTACACACAATTGANCCCCCCCCCCCCCCCCCCCCCCCCGTTAAAATGTATTGATGCCAAGATGGGTTAATGTACTAATGTTTCACCTCTAAAGGCCAGAGTTTAAATCATGGCTTTTAGGTCATAAATGAAAATACGTCTAACTGTTTCATCCTAGTCCCTAGTGGACATTTGTTCATAATGCAAAACCACTGCACAACTTAACATGACAGGCAGTCTCTTCTCCAGAGAGGCCCAGGATGGGAACAAAAGCAGTGCTGAGAGTCAGGGATGAGTGAGATACAGCAGCAGTGTGTGGGAAACTTGCCCAGAACAGCATCTGCCCCAACAGGGAAGCATATGAAAAATTCCCCACCTTTCCCTTGTCCCAGAACAACAAAGTTTACCTGAATTCTACTACACTTGAAAGCAGAGTTCACCCAGACGACTGGAAATATATTAGGAAAAATAACCAAAAGGACATTTGTTCATTGAATTGCCCGATTGCACACACCAACGCCTCCTCAATGGCCAAGTGACCCAAAGCCCTATGTTCCCCTTGATGGCATTTGTCCATTTGGATGCAACGCGTTAACTTTGGAACACTGGATCCGATCAATTCTAACCTTTCAGGGAATGTTCTTGGCATCAATGGACAGAATCCTATAAATGCAGCTCTCCCGCAAAGCTCATAGAAAACCTCCAGCACAAACAGGATGACTTACAAAGGTCTTGGGACCTTTCATTCCTGTGGTTGTTACATAAATCCATTAGCCAACACATTGCTTTTGGCATAGAGGAGAGTGATCGGCAGTGCACAGAAGTGAGGCTGCACGAATATCTGCTTAGTGTTATTACAAAATGCCCTCACCAATTGTGGAGACTCATGTTTGAGAGCTCTCAAGTTTCTAGAGAGAAAGAGCTCTCTCCAGTGCTTTTGTGACCCCTCTCTGGTCAACTGAATCCATGAGCCACACTTAGCTGGAAACGTACACCATTCAAAAAGTAAAATAGTGATAGTTTTCAGTGGCTTTTCTTGGGATGGCAGCAGGAAGAAGGAGTCAGCCATGTAATCACCACCTCTAGTGGCCAGCCCATTCAGTACTTTCACTGAGAGTTTCTCCCTGCAGTTCTCCTGCCAGCAGGTAGCGAGACCAGCACTACCCATCAATGACAGATTAAGAGGAGATCAAGGCAAACAAATTAGAAACAAAAAAAACAAAACAAAAAACAAAAAAAAAAGGTAAAAAAGTCAAAATTTATGCTGATTGCATCTCTCTCTAAGTGATGAGCCACATACACGAACTGTACTCCTCTAGACGGGGTGAGTGATCTGTGGCGTATACCACATTGGCTGTTGCTAGGGATGTCAGAAACTTTCCAGATTTAGGCAGGTAGGGCTATCACAACCTTTTTGACTGCATCGGCAACTCCTGACGGTCTCTCCCAGGATGTGAACACTGACAAAAAGTCCAGTCTTATTCCAGCTGCTTTGCGCTGAATAAGCCCGCTATGGGAGTTCAAAGATAAGAGTATTTTCTCTGTAAAACCGCCTTGCTTTCATGGTCATGCATGCCTTAATCACAAAGACTGCAATAATCTGAAGAGAAAGCAGCTGCGTGGGGCAAAAACAAAGGAGAAGCCAAAGCATCACAGTGGAAGAGATTAAATTAAGTCTAAATGCACATTGCGTTTTTTCCATAGGAATGCCAATTAAATAACAGAATATGTTGAATTAACAGGACATTGAACTAATGCCACGTTCACTATGCTAATGTAAGACATAATTCAACTGTGAAAAATTTCTTTAACTATTGTGAAAGAAAGCCAGTAAATTGAGAATTGAGACTAATACATAGGGCTCACTCTTTGGCTTTAACTTGTGCCATGGAGAATGGAAAACACAGCCACAGCTTGATTAAGGAAAGGCCAGAACTTTTCCCAAACCTTAAAGCATCAATGCTGAAACATTTAGAAGAGACATTTTCTCTCACACTTTTTGCATTTTTCTTTTCTCACCTAATTAAGGAGCTTTAGATATACAAACAAGGATCAGAGTTTCTGAAGCGGTAGCATGTTCCTGTTATTTATTCCATATTAGTTATTAGAGTCCTCCATTTAGGAGCACAGTCACACAAAATCTATTAGATCATCGAATCAATCCCTCTTGACGATAAAGATATATTACCCTGACAGAAGTGGTGTTGAATACTGAACTGGAAACAATTTGTTCTTACACAAAAGGAAAAGAAGTGCAGGAAATGGAAGGCTGCACAAGTCCCTGTAGCATCAACTATCTCAATGATTTGAGCTTTATACTTTAAGAGACCAATTCTACTCAGCCTTACAAGTGAAGAGAGGATGTGAAATGCTATCAAATCAGAATTCTCCATTCATTTATATCCACTGTAGCATTTTACGCCCATTTTCCACTGGTATTCATGTTTATACAAGGTGGAAGGCAGCAGAGAATCAGGCATTAAGACAACCCATTATTCACAAGCCAAAAATAAATAAATAATAATAAAAAAAAAATCAGCCCTTTTCATCATTTTGTTACAGCAGAATAACCTAGCCAGTGCTTAACACTTTGCCACGATAGCCATTACAGGGCAGATTTACTTTGTGAACTAAAGGACATCTTGTGCTGGTACAGGACAAATTTCTAACCCCACATAAAACTAAACAGAGGAACTTTCTAGTTTGGGAGACCAAAGAGCAGGTGATAAACTAATTCAGCAACATGCGTCAGTAGATGTTCTGGGCGAATAGGTGGTTATTGTAAAACTGTACGACCAATACAATAAGCCACTACAAAAAAAAAATCTGTGTAGCTTTCATGGAAACTACGATAGATGGCAACAGGTGCACAGCTTTGGTGGATATGCAAAGAGACACCAAACATCTTTTAGCTGGGATTAGCAGATTAGTTTGGTATCTTAATTAAACAAATGTATTAAGGTGGTGGTTTAGGACGGAGACGCTTAAGGTATGGGGTAAATATTTGTGCATTGGGTTTGATTTTTCTCTCCCATTCTGATGCTGCATGGTACCTCACCAGTTACCCTTGCATTTGGGTAATACTTTATGGCTAACTCCCTTCTTTCATCATCATTTTGCCCTCTCCTTTTTAATTACACCAGAACTAGGAAATGACTGGAGGATAGGGAAGAGGAGTCACACACACGCATACCCTCTGCGCTCATCGTACCCAAAGAAGAGCAAACAAATGAAGAGCACATATGCCAACAACTATTATTTTCCCAGAATTCCCACTTCACCTACTACAATCCTCTATCAATATTCCAGCTAATCTGCAGCTCCTCACACCTTCCCAACACTCAGTGGTTATTCTATGAGAGCGCGCGGATTGCTTTTTTAGGTATTATCAAATGTTGGACTTGAATGTTAGTCAAGTGCTAGTCAAGTAGAGTTCTAGTAGTTTCTCTGAGCAGCACGGACAGGGATTTTTTTTCCCCTGTGAAGAATGCTCACCAAACCAGGCTACAAACTATGGTTCGGAATAG
Source organism: Platysternon megacephalum (assembly GCA_003942145.1). Lineage (NCBI taxonomy): Eukaryota > Metazoa > Chordata > Testudines > Platysternidae > Platysternon > Platysternon megacephalum. Next base: position 2,199,252 of record QXTE01000220.1, on the reverse strand, counting down.
GAAAATTTCATCTCATCTTACCTGAAAATTTCCCCTCTTTGAGCAATAAAGGTCCACAGATTCATTACAATGGGTACTTCAGCCAGCTTGCAGCTCAGGGCCAGAACTAGACCTGTGAGCCACTGGCTGCAGGGGAATGCCCTGCCCCCTGGAGTTTCTCCAAGTTGAGATAATTTCCACAGCCAGGACCATTCAGATCTACTTTCCCTAACTAAAGAATTTGTGTTAAATATACATTGAGAAAAAAAGCACAATGATTTCTCTTATTACAAAGCATGGGAAATCCCCCCAAACAAACCAAACCCAAATCTTTGGATGTCAATTTCCCTCTTTATTCTGGATGATCCATTTGTCTCCGGGGTGGGCTGCATCTGTGGACATCGTTACACAAAGTAAGGACATTTTCTGGTAAGCACACCTCTTTTCCCGCTGTTATTCATGCTAAGGTCCACAGATCTGTTACAACAGGATTTTCACAGCAGTGTGACTTCAGGGTGGGAAGCAGAATCGTTCCTTATATATTGTATTTGGGAATGTTTACATACAATATACGTCCTCCATCTTCCCCTGGGCATTAGGATGTGGAGAAGACTTCCAACAAAAATGGCACTGGCTAAATACTGGATGACCCAAATTTCAAATGTGGTGAATTTATAGATGATGGCTACATGGCTGATCTCAGAACAGGAGACATGACTACTCTGTCCTGAGTACAATACTGGATCTCAGAGAAAGCTCCCAACTTCAAAAACAGAAGGGGAAGCAGAGATGAAAGGACAATCTCCCTAAAAGACAAACGCAGTCTGGGATACTGTTGGGAATTAGACAGATAAATGATGAGGCAAAATGTTAAGTTGGATATTTAAAATAAAATGTTGACCTTTCCTTTAGTAAAGCTCTGGCTGAACTCCCTGATGCTGGGGAGACAGACAGAACTGCTGGGGGCGGAGGGGGAAGGAGGAGACAAGGACGTCAAGAGGGTGGGGCATTCCCCTGCTACCCATGACTGACCGGTTTGATTTGCCTTCACATGGCAAGCAAGCTGAAGACCCCATTGTAACAGATCTATGGACCTTAGCATGATGAAGAAAAATAATAGTGTCCATTCTGGTCAGAGAAGTCATCGTAGGTATGTTAGTTATAATTGTGCTTCACCACACTTACAGTCAGGGCTAAGCTCTACAATCAGTTCATTTAACTAGTGACTAAGATAGATTCTTAATACCTCTTGGATTCTATAAAAGACCTTGAAGGTATTAAACATTCTTCCAGAAGTTAACGGCCTATTACACATTACTGAATATATTTCTAATACAAAATGTTTGAGACAGCCTTCCAAATTGTCATAAAAGTTTTCTAGACCACACAAAAGTATCCTTGCCTATTCTTTAGCATTTTTCCCCACTACCAATCATCATGAGTGTTTACTTGCTAGTCTTAAAAAGTTACTTATCACAGCAAACGAACAGACCTTTGCAAAGGTGATCTGAGCTCCAGAATCAGTAGGAATAACCCCTAAAACCTGAATGTAGACTGTGATTGTATAGTGGCAACATGCTGCACCTACACAGCATGTGATCCGATGTGCTATGAAAGTCATGGAGGAGGGATAATATGTCCAGAACAGAAGTCTCTGGCTGTGTCTGCACTGAGGATTTTCAAAAAGTTTCCTAAAGTTAATACAGCTCAGGTGCAGCTTTGCAGGTGTTTTTATTACCATGCTGTCTAACCTGCTTAGAGCAGGTCTAATGAACAGAGTACTTAACACAAGAGCAGCCCAACTTCATTAGGGCTCCAAATATTGCTAATACCACCTGACAGAAGTAGTGTGAGCAATACTGGGAAATTTTTGCCAAGTTTCCCAAATGGAGAAATGGCCACAGAGGTCCTGCGATATTAGTGTTTGGAAAATGCTTTGAAGATTAAAAGTGCTAAGTAAGCACTAAGTATCATTATCAGCAGAGAAACAGAACCCTATTTCTTAAAACAAAAATGATTCGTACATATAATCCTCTTTCAGTCTCAAGAAAATTATAATAGTGTCTTTTGAAAAGTAGGTTAAAAAAGTCATGATGGAACTAATTCCAGCCCCTCTAGCACTAATGTATTTTACTCTAAGTAGGAGCTTCATCTTCCACTGAATGTGATGGAAATACTGCCCCGCTATTTTTAATAAAAATGATGAACTAAGCCAGTAGAAAATCCCCTGCTTCAATCTAAAGAACAGAGTTGAGGCCTTCTCTTTTACCTGGCAATTAATTAGCCCTCTTCCCTCCTGGTCTTTGCTTCTCCCTATCTAGCCTCCTTACCAGTCAGAGCCCCATCCTTCATAAAAGGAGCATCAACATCACAAGAGCAATAAGAACTTATCACCTAAGCAGTGTTTGATGTGTGCTGAATAAGGAACTGCAAGTGGTGCAATTTTTATGCTATAAAATAGCTGCTGCTTAATGGAGCAATGCCATAGCCATTTGGTTTCTGTTCATCTCAGAAAAGAGACATGAACGGAGGCTGTGAAATGATAGCATCACAAAAGCAAACTGAAGAGAGTTTTCTGTTTAAAATTTACTACTGGGGGGGAAAAAGCTCACAGACTTAACAGAAGGTTTAGTGTGATACTGATTACTCCCTTCCCCTCCCCAGCTTTCCCACAGTTCCTGATCTTCATACCCCTGGTTGCCTTCATACTGTGTTCAGCCATTTCATACTGGGCCGCCGCACCCACAACTGCGACGAAGAAAACAAAGCCCACAATTTTTAGAACTGGAGGCCTAAAATTGAGACAAAATCCATATTTAGGACCATAAATAAATGGCACCATTTTCAAAAAGGCTCAGCACCCAGCAGCTCCGTGTGATCCCAAAGGGTGGGTGGCTGCTCAAAACCTTTAAAAACTGGGCCACTTGTTTAGGAGCCTAACCTTAGGCACCCAATTTTGAAAGTCTTGGCCAAATGCTGAAAAATACACAAGACAAATGAGCTTTCCAGCTTTGTGTTCATCTGTCCCTCAATACACCTACACATAATTAATCTGGGGTACACAAGTGCTGGAAACTAGACACATAAAGGGTAAAAACCTCATAAAAGTCTGCAGGTCCTATAAAGAAAGGTATACAGAGGCCAAAGCAGTATTTGATTTAGTTTCTAATTATTCATTTGTTATTAAATGCCAATGCCTGGCCTTGTATAAGACACAGAAGGAGATGAGGTCACTGCCTCAAGTGGCTTACTAGCCAATAAATGTCCCCATTCCAACAGGTTATTACTCCTTTCGCTAGAGGATGCCAATAACGCTGAACACATGAATGCTCTTAAGGTATTTAAAGTTAATAGTATGTACGTACACTTACTTATGTGCGCCCACAGTGAAAACAAATTAGACATAAAATGGATGATTTCTTTGGAAAAAAATCTGTAGTTTTAACAGATTTTTAAAATCTGACTGTCTTGGCCTTGTGGTTTTAACCTTCCTATTTGTAAGAATGGCTATCCTGTGAAAAGGGGAAACAATATTGAATTCAGTGCTTACCCGGCATATCTCCTTTAGAGTAGCTGAACTGCACATAACAAAAGCCAAATTTCTACATTCTTCCCCACTACAAATTGGTTTGCCAGTGTCCAAAATGGATTTGTAGGAGTTATAGAGGTGTCTATTCCAGTATTTTTATAGAGAAGATTTTCATCCAGTGGTTAAACTTTCAATGAGGGTTTCACTTTGTCAGATTCTCTGTGGAGCTTGAGCAATGTCTTAAAGCAATGAGCCTGTAACTCTGCAGTCTGGAGACAAGGCTCAGTACAGCTTTTATTGCTGTACAGACATAGTCAACACACCGTAACTTTGTTATTATTATAGCTTTATGGCCTATTTGTTTCAATACACAGCTAGGTTCTGAAGGAAGATCCAAGACATGCTAAGATAGAAAGCAAACCCAGAAACCAGTTCTGACTCTGCATTCAAGTCAGGAATGAAGGTAACCACAGACACACCAAGGACGTTAGATTCCTGCACTACAATACGGAAGTGACACAGTCACATCCTGATTGTGCCTCATGGCTGTCATAGGGACTTTCAGAGTCACCATGTGAAAATGTCAGCACTGCTGTACTTGAACGAATTTTCACTCAGTTCTTAAATTCCAACTGGTACCCTACTTTCTGGCCAGGGTAATTACATGCAGCATAGTAGAAATCCCCCTTCACAGTTTCGTGTTAAATCAGGTATTATTTGTCACTTCTTTCCCTGAACTGTTGGAGTATTGCTGTTAAACAACTAACATGCTTTACACATGAGGTAGCTGCAGTGATCCTTGCATGTATAGTTTATAAAGCACTTATGGTTTAAATGCATTAATCCTTTGAAGAGAAACCTGCCAATCGGGGGGGGAGAGGAAATCACATTTTTCTGAAAATGTTGTATATGCCATCATGTGCCAGCAACGCCCCTCTGCTATGTACATTGGCCAAACCGGACAGTCTCTACGCAAAAGAATAAATGGACACAAATCAGACATCAAGAATTGTAACATTCAAAAATCAGTAGGAGAGCACTTCAATCTCCCTGAACACTCAATAACAGACTTAAAAGTGGCCATTCTTCAACTTCAAAAACAGACTTCAATGCGAAACTGAAGAACTGGAATTAATTTGCAAACTGGACACCATCAAATTAGGCCTGAATAAAGACTGGGAGTGGCTGGATCACTACAAAAAGTAATTTTCCCTCTGTTGATATTCACCCCTTCTTGTCAACTGTTGGGAATAGGCCACATCCACCTGGATTGAATTGGCCTCGTTAGCACTGGACCCCTCACTTGGTAAGGCAACTCCCATCTTTTCATGTGCTGTATATTTATACCTGCTACTGTATTTTTCACTCCGTGCATCTGATGAAGTGGGTTATAGCCCACGAAAGCTTATGCCAAAATAAATTTGTTAGTCTCTAAGGTGCCATAAGGACTCCTCGTTGTTTTTGATGATACAGACTAACACGGCTATCCCTCTGAAACCTGTACCTACTATAGTTATCCGTAACCTCCAAGAACACTATAGCTGAAAGAAGTTAGCAAAAACAAACCTTATTTTTTCAGTTTATTTGGTGCATTTGACAGTACTTCCTTTATAGCCAATTTCGCTGTATCCCCTAAATAGTCAGCTTCTCTTTTTCTGAAAATACCATTATAATTAGGGCCCCACCAAATTCACGGCCGTGAAAAATGTATCACGGACTATGAAATCTGGTCTTTTGTGTACTTTTACACTATACTAATACAGATTTCACAGGGGGGACCAGCGTTTCTCAAACTTGGGGTCCTGACCCAAAAGAAGGTCATGGGGGGAAGGGCTGGAAGGTTACTGTAGGAGGGTCGCGGTATTGCCACCCTTACTTCTGCGTTGCCTTCAGAGCAGCGTGGCTGGAGAGCTGTGGCTGCTGGCCAGGCGCCCAGCTCTGAAGGCAGCACTCTGCCAGCAGCAGTGGAGAAGTAAAGGTGGCAATACCATATGATGCCACCCTTACTTCTGCGCTCCTGACTTCAGAGTTGGGTCAGGACCCCTACAGTTACAACACCATGAAATTTCTGATTTAAATATCAGAAATCATGAAATTTACGATTTTTAAAGTCCTATGACTGTGACATTGACCAAAATAGACCATGAATTTGGTAGGGCCCTAGTTATAACCACCAACAGGAGAGAAGAAAAACCCTTATACATCTCAAAAAGATGGAATTTTAAAAGGACAACAGTATTTAAAGGGAGTGAAATATGGGGAAATGACTTTTTTGGAGTTAGTCAATTTCACAAAAGTCAAGTTGGTAGAGTCCCTTTTAAACTGCTGTAATATCCTGACTGGTCAAAGAATGAAGTCCCTGATAAATATGAGCAAACATTCAGGCAAAAAGCTGTGAACGTACATGTAGGTGAAATGGTGATCGGAAATGGCAAGTAGGATTTTTATGTATTTATTTAAATTTACATTTATTTGCTATTTAAACTGTCAACTTGAAATCTTTTTTTTTTTTTTTTTAAAAGGAGCCTCCTAACAATTATTGTGGTTTCAGAATCACATAATACTATTTTTTAAAGTGTTTTTCTTCCCTCTTTATGACTATGTTAAAGACAGACCTCCACAAATGGGAGAAAAACTGTACTGGGGAAACAGCAAAACTGAATTACACGTTCAAATTCTGTCAAATGCACAAAGCAAAACTGAAAAAGCTAGTCTCTCTCGTCTTTCAGTTCTAGTAACTGTAAGTGTGCCGTGTAATAGTAGGCACAAAGATTTCAGAGAAGAATGTTGTTTTCTAAGATGATGATGTTCCATTTTAAGAAAAAAGAAGCACATGGTGGGGAGGCAACAGGCAGAGTGGAAACAATGAAGCAGGTTCTTCCTAGCCAGCATTTAAGGAAGGTGTTGTCAACCTTCAGAGCCTTTGAAATCCCTCAAGTAATTAAACAGTCAAGTGGGATGAGGCTTTTAGCTTTGCAAATGTCAGTTATTAACATTGCTCCTAGCGCCAACACAGACACCAAACATTAAAATTACGTCTCTTTTCTTTGACAAGAAGGGGGATCTGAGGGAGGGATACGGAAAGGTGGTGGAAGGGGAGGAAAACAAGTGAAATCTTGTCCTCAAAAGCATCTGTCAGAAAAATTCTGCTGTTTAAACTCAATGCAGATTCTCCAGGAGAGATGACAAAATTAAATTTTCAGAGCTGCTTTAAACTGCTTGTCTGTGGCAGCCTGCTCTCTGACTTGCATAATGTAAATGAAGGAGGATTTCTTATGAGGGTTGCAGCAAAAGCCTCACTCACGTAGGAAAGTACTTTAATGGCTGGACTGGATTTTCATTCTCTTGTCTCGTTGGACATTTAACAAATGTTGAAGTTATTTTTTATTTTTAGTAGTTATGGGAACTTAACAAATGGATATTATTTTTCAGTTAACTGTATGTCGTGGTGAATGCAGCTGATTTGCTGCAGAATCAACACTAGAAAAGAGATGCTGCATTTCAATGCATTTCCCTGATGAAAGATTTTATAAATATTAAAAATAAAAATGGATGCAGTTTGGCATAATTATGTACGGATTTCTTGGTTTGCCTATAATTCCACCACTTCCATGCACTTCATACTATATTATTTTCCTATCCTTAATGTCTCAAAATAACCCCTCATGGAACAGTGCTAGCTGTTATTTAAGTGGTTTTTGATATTGCAGGCTACACAAGGTTTCATTTTTATTATAAAATACTTGTGATGATCCCCAAGGCCTGGTCTACACTGAAAAGTTGTATCAGCATAGCTACATCGGTCAAAAAAACGACACCCCTGACCACAGCAGCTATTGAAGAGGGCGTCTGTCAACATAGCCAACTTCATTTGGGGAAGTGATGTTCCTACACCACAGAAAAAACCCTTCTGTCAGCAAAATTACATCTACACAATGGAGTTATGCCCGCCTAGTTATGCGGACATAGCTATGCCGTAGCGTTGACACAGCCATAGTCTCCATAGTGTAGACATACCTTTTGTCTATATAGCCAGAGTCAAATTAATCAAAGTCCTCAACCTGCAGAGCAAAATGGACAATCAAGTCAAGTGCAAATAACTTTGTAATAGAAATTCAGAGGGTTGGAACAGGTTATCCACTAAAGTGAATCAATTTTTCCCAGAACTGCAAAAATTCCAGTAAGCCTTCTCCTCTTCTCTAACCGCTGTGAATGTCAGGTGGTTCCTACGAAATCCCCAGAGAGACCAACTGAAATGTCAGAAGCAAGAGAGGGTTAGATAAAGCTTCCCCTGCTCAATAAAAACCAGTAATAATGGTTATGGGGTATTACATTTGCGTACTGCATCAAAACTACAATTCTGCACAGCGATCAACATTTATTCATGGTGCCTGACAAGAAATCATACTTATGTGACCCAGAACCATCCATCTTTACCGGTTAAAAGCTAAAATACTCTACATCTATGAATTTCTAAACAGAAAAACATGCCGGCTGCCTTTGAAGATGGAAGGTTTCGCAGGCTCTTAATTTTTCATCCATCAATCATGGTTATGTATCACATACCAACTCTCCAGCTACGATTAACACCTAAATAACCCATACTGCAAGATCTGAATTAGACTGGAGAGAAAAACTGCAAAGCACAGAGTGCTGGAGGGAAAGGGGTTGGGGGGAAGAGGGTTGCTGCACGTTTATCCTAGAAGAATCGCTGGGCACCTTCTCATGATGTTGCCCCTTGCTAATGGATGGCAAGTACATTTTCTACAACTAGCCACATTACTCAGAATTTAGGATGGAGCTCACAAGGGCTGTTCCATACTCTGCAGCCTTAATTCCTACTGAAGCTATGGCACCCCATAACCTCACAGGACCAGACCATTACCACTGACTCATTTACAGTAAGAAGCACAGATTCCAGCCTTCAGGGATGGATTGCTTGATAAGTTGCACTGTTCTGTTCACTCCCTCTGAAGCATCTGGCACTGGCCACTGTCGGAAAACAGGATACTGGGCTAGATGGATAGACTATTAATCTGAACCTGTATGGCCATTCTTATGTATTTGGGTCTCAAAAGATAAGTTTGATATCAACTACAAGAGGGATAAAGAGAAGCGACAGCATAGACCTTCACTAAATAGGAAACTTTTATTCCTCACAGTGCAAATACAGAACCATGGTAGTTTAAAAGTTTAAATCAAAACAGATAACGAAGGGACAGAATCCAAACAAAAAGAGAAGTTTTGAAATAAATCAGACTCATTTCTTTAAAAAAAAGTTTTCCTGCCTCATATTCATGACTCAGCATTTGAGGTCAAGAAATTATAGTAATAAATAGTGGGAGGGTACAGGAGAACTATGTGGGATGGAAGCAGAGTTGGATCTGCAATGAGACTTCAGGGATAACTAAAGAAAACAAGAAGTTATCTGACGTCAACAAGACTGATCAGTCACTGAATTAACACTGAAGAGGCTTGCTGGTTAGAATCTGTTTCCAGTGCAGGTCTGAATGGAACAGCAGCAACAATAAAAAACTTAGAGAAAATTGCAGCACTAACTCGTTAGCTTCACTAGCACCAGAACACAAACTTCCAACACAGTTCTGTCACTGTACCTTGACCCTGCTGTTCCAGTCCTGGATACCCATAAATTTTTGCCAAAGCAACTTGATCAGTATACTCCCAACCTACACAATAAGGACATGCAGTACCAATGCTATTACGAGGCAATATTGGAATGGATTTTATTTTCATTGCCAATAACCCATGCTGAGCGTGATAATTGAAAAACAAACTAACACTATAGTATTTGTCACTTGAGGAAAAAAAAAAAATCTAGAACAGCACTAACCCATCTCCCTTGGCATGAAGGTAGATGCAGTAAGACAGTTGTATGCCTCTTACTACTGTGGAGTAGGCACTGTCTAGTGATTAGAGCATAGAACTGGAAGTCAGGAGATCTGACCTCCTGTGAACTCAACCACTGTGCCTCATTTTCCCCATCTAGAAAACAGGAATACCAGGCATTGTGAAGATCAGAGGGTGAAAAGAGCTTTGAGATTCTGGGATGAAAGAGAAGAGAAGGGGAAAGTATTTTTTAAATGGATCATGAAGTACTTATTAACATTAAATACACTTATGCATTTTCGCTTACTACCTTTCCTAAATGCATACAAAAGGATCTCTCAAAACTGGGTGACTGGGCAACAAAATGGCAGATGAAATTCAATGTTGATAAATGCAAAGTAACGCACATTGGAAAGCATAATCCCAACTATACATATAAAATGATGGGGTCTAAATTAGCTGTTACCACTCAAGAAAGATCATGGAGTCATTGTGGATAGTTCTCTGAAAACATCCACTCAATGTGCAGCGGCAGTCCAAAAAGCGAACAGAATGCTGGGAATAATTAAGAAAGGGACAGATAATAGGACAGAATACCAGGTTGCCTCTATATAAATCCATGGTAGGCCCACATCTTGAATACTTGTGGCACCTTAGAGACTAACAAATTTGTTAGTAAATAACAAACAACAAGTTTGTTAGTTAATAAATTTGTTAGTCTCTAAGGTGCCACAAGTACTCCTCCTTTTTGCTGATACAGACTAACACGGCTACCACTCTGAATCTTGAATACTGTGTGCAGATGTGGTCGCCCCATCTCAAAAAAGATATATTGGAATTGGAGAAGGTTCAGAAAAGGGCACAAAAATTATTAGGGTATGGAACGTCTTCCGTATGAGGTGCGATTAATAAGACAGACTTTTCACCTTGGAAAAGAGATGGCTAAGGGGAGATATGATTGAGGTCTATAAAATCATGACAGGTATAGAGAAAGTGAATAAGGAAGTGTTGTTTACCACTTCTCATAACACAAGAACTAGGGGTCACCAAATGAAATTAATAGGCAGCAGGTTTAAAACAAATAAAAGGAAGTATTTCTTCACACAATGCACAGTCAATCTGTGGAACTCCTTACCAGAGGATGTTGTGAAGGCCAAGACCATAACAGGGTTAAAAAAAGAACTAGATAAAGTCATAGAGGATAGGTCCATCAATGGCTATTAGCCAGGATGGGCAGGAATGGTGTCCCTAGCCTCTATTTGCCAGAAGCTGGGAATGGGCAACAGGGGATGGATCACTTGATCATTACCTGTTCTGTTCATTCCCTCTGGGGCACCTGGCGCTGGCCACTGTCAGAAGACAGGATACTGGGCTAGATGAACCCTTGGGCTGACCCAGTAGGGCCATTCTTATGTTCATATTGGGGGAGAAACTCTTGAAATGAAAGTTAGACTGGGTTCAAAATGTTTGTGATTACTTTGCTAGGAAAGTGGCTGCTGCAACTTGACACTGATGCCAGTCAGCAATGGCTCCATCTCTTTAGGATGGCAAATTAAATATAATGTACACAGAGCAAGAATTACGTTCAATGTGAAGACAATACGTGTGCAGCTTAAATCAGCAAGGAGGGCAATTCAAGTTTTGCTACATGATTTTAAGAAGGGGTTGAGGATAAGCCAGGACACGGATAAGATGCACGCTCCCAAAACAGGAGATTTTTTTGGCTATTCAGCAACTAAGATTTTTAAATTGTTTCAGTGTCTGAGATTACGTGCAGAGGACAGGAAGGCAGGCTTGAAGGGAGCATGAAGAGGTAAAATATAAAAATCTGGTGTGAATGCCAGAGTCTATGCCACCAGAGAAGAACCTTGCTACTGATACTACTCACTAAACCGATTTAGGAATCAAATAAGTACCGGTAATAAGCAAGCTTAATGTAGTTGTTCCAATGGTGGGGCCAAAGGGTCTTCATCCGTAACCATAGGTCCTAAATTCACATTCTGTTGTAGGAGGATAATTTTACTAAACTTGGTATTAATGCAGGCAATCATTTAAATCCAAGCAAACATTGGTCTGCAACATTTACTGCCACAAAATGTAAGCACAGGAAAGCCAAAAAGCTAGCTAGGATCAGGAATGGAAAAGATTAGTTTGTTATCACTGTCTATTCCTTAACAAGTTAGGAATGGTGGTAGGCTTCTAATTCAGGTTGCCTGGTTATGTAGCTTAGAGAACAGCATTGCAACTTTCCACATTTGCATAAGAAGTTAGTGGTTATTTATTTTCTGCTATCCTTATATGTTGCTACAAGAGCCTTTTCTGGATTTCTGCCCTCTCTGGTGCTAAATGCGTGCACTTGCCAGTAATATTATTTTACACTGAAAGAGCTCCTATCTAAAGATCTTAAAGTGCTTTACACACATCAATGAATTAAGCCTCACAACACCTGTGTGAGGTAGAGGAGTGTCCACATTTCCACATAAGGACACTGAGGCATAAACCAAAAGCAGTTCTACATGCTAGGGTAATGCACTATGGGGGCGTGATTTCTCAAGCACACTAACACACTGCATTAATCCGACCATTCAGACCCTGCTACTGTCCATTAAAAGTTCCCTAGTGCACTTTTACGTCGTGCTGTTTCAAACAACTCCCTAGTGCTCACGGCTACTCCATGCAGACATGCCCCAAGTGACTTGCTCATGGTCCTAAGTGGTCAATGGCAGAGCTGGAATAAAGAATCCAGTCTGCTGACTCTAAGCCTTGAGACTATCTCTAGTCCCTCTCCATTGCAAAACTGACTAATAGTAAGAAAAGTAGGCTTTCAAAAGAACTGGGAGGAGAGTGGAGAAGAATTTTAATCTGAAATCCATGATTTAATGTTATCAGGCTTTAGGTAATCAAGTCAAATACTTTCAAAGAAAGTGAAATTTGCAATCTCACAGCTAGAGGTACCTTTGCAAGAGTCAATTTAGACTCAACGTTGTATTAAAAATTAGATACCCTTGCCTACAGTTGGTTACTAACACCATAAACTATTAAAATGGCAATTAATGTTCTCCTCCCAACAACAATTATGTGGCATTTACATTTTGCATCTCTCTTAGCTTAGACAACGAAAAAGAGTTGATGTGTCAGTTTAACATTTCGGTTCTCACCTATTAACAGTGCAATGTTTGAGTTAGAAGAAATACTGGGAAGATTATTTAAAAAACTGTTTAAAGCAAAAAAAAATTATTTCATGGCTATACTTCTATTGGTCTCAGGTTTTTGTAAGATACTGTTTTTAACCAAAATTAAATTGCAGTCCATCTTGTACCTGACGTTCCCATCAATTTTGTCATTGGGGCAGATTTTCAAATGGAAAGTCAATAGGACAATTTAGGCACTTCTGCATATTACCTGTATAGTCTTACACCCTCACTGAAGCTATATGACTATAAAAGGGAAAGGAAAGGAGCTACTAATTTAAGTGGTCTCCTTTGAATTCTGTTACTTTCAGGACTTCTGTGTTTTCCATATTGCAATGTGATATAAATATAACAAGGCTAACATTTTGAAATCTGAGAGCTTAATGTTAGACTCCTAAATCCATATTTACACATTCCAAGAGCCCTGTTTTAGGAGCTTTCAAATGAATTTGAAAGGTTAACTTTAGGCACCGAATTTAAAAAATTTGGCCAAAGATTTTATTTGAAAAGCAATCACTCGCACTTAAGGACCACAAATCCAAAATGAGGGTTTGGGATTTTTTTGTTGCTGCTTTTTTTTTTTTTTTTTAAAGAGATATTGTGGATATACCTTATTCATTTTTCATATATTTTAAACAAGATTCAACATGCCTAGTGACAATACAATCTACATTTGGCTCTACTTATTAGTGTTGTGCGATCCTACCAATTTCTACTGGAATTACAAATGCATTGCTTTCTTCAACAGACTTCAGTTGCATGATTTTTGAGGAGGCGGGTAAAAGATTGTGCTAAGAGACTCACTCATATCTTCACTTACCACCATAAAATAGCATGCAGCCTCTTTCTGTTTCGATGACAGCACAGGCCTTCTGTTCTGTGTGACACCCATTCATCCCAGGCCCCTTTGTATTATGTTAGAGTGCCCTCTCTCTCTTTTGTCTCCCATGTATTGTCAGTCACTGTGCTTAAAACCCAGCACTAGACTAACTTTGGGAAGTGGGAGTACTCTAAACCAGACCTCAAACACTCACACCTTGCAGCCTTAGGCCGATAATGAAAGGTCACAAATTAACATGTGCAAGACTGATAGGAATAATCATTCCGAAAAAAAGTGCAAATCCATGAATCCACTTCATGTCTGTACATCACTATGTCACACTGAAATCTTTAACTGTCCAAAGCTATTGTACGTAACTTAGCAGTTAACTCCCCTATGTTGAGGTTTTAAAAAAAATACATAGCGCACCCACTTCTCCCCAAAGAAGAGAGAATCTATTACTGGGCACTGTTTAATTCACCGTCACAGACAATGGCCTTTACCAGTTTTCTGGACTTTTTAGGATTATTTTAAATTTAAACCAAAATCCGAATGAGACAGCTACATTTTGATCTCCTCTATGCAGGTAAGAGCTGTATCCTCTCCAGATTAGAGAGGCAAGGAGATTTAATTACTGCCTTTAAAGCCTCCTGAAAGAAGGGAAATATATTTCAACCTCAACAAAATTAGCATACATAAGAGGCCAATGAAACGTCCAACGAGAGAGAACAGATTACAGTAATAAGGAATAATATCAATCCCATACTAAAGTGCCTCTTGATACTAGGAATAATTGCAAGATACGTTTTCCCATTAAGAATCAGCTGTGCCCTTGGTATCCCACCATCTGCATAACCCCACAGGCTAGCATGGCAATTGGTGGATAAGGCCCCTGCCCCTAGGAAGTCACAATCCCTTTGTTGTTACAACTGGTGTCCCTGAGCAGAGTATGCTATGCAATTATGCCAAATGTCACCAGCGCATAGGGCTGGAACTAGGGGTGCTGCCGCAGGTGCTGGCTTGCAGTGGTTTCCATCCTATACAGGATTTGCAGTTTGGCTCAATGGCTCTCAGCACCCCCGCCATACACCTGGTTCCAGCGCCCCCGCATGAGCGGATGCATGTGGGGCACGGGGCGCACATGACTGAGGAGCTCCATGGAGCCATCAAGGTTAGGGGCGATGATCGCGAGGACCGGCAGCCCCGGGAAGCCAGCGCAGAGGTCCGGGAAGAGGGGACTCCCAAGGGGGGCTGGCGGATCGCGGCTGCAGGGTGGCAGAGCACGAAGGCGCGGGGTGCAGCCTGCCGGGCCAGGCCCTGGGCCGCACCGTTTCCACGCGGGGGTCGAGCCCGGGTGGGCGCGGCCGAGCCCGGCGGCCCCTCGCGCATGCAAATGAGATGCAGATGAGCCGCTCACCTTGGTCTCCTTGACGTGCTGCTTGATGCCCTCCGGGTACCACTGGACCCGCACGTAGCCGCGACGCAGGGGGCTGGCCCGGCTCTCCTCGGCCCCGCCGGCCCCGGGGCCCCCGCACTCCGAGCCCCCCGAGCTGCCGGCCCCGGCGCCGCGGCCGCCCTCGTCCTCCTCCGAGTCGGAGTCCTCGCCGTGGATGAGGCGCACCAGGCCGAAGCGCACCGAGCCCCGGTAGCGGCCCGACACCAGGTCGTGAGAGAAGAGCAGGCGCTGCGAGCCGCCGGCGGGGGCGGGAGGCGCCGGGGCCGGCTCTGCGGGCTGGTCCGCCATGGCTCTCGGGCAGCGGCGCGGGGAGAGCGAGCGAGCGGCCGCCGGCAGCGGAGAGGGAGGGAGGAGGCTCGGGCCGAGGCGCAGTCACTGCCCGGGGGCGGGGTCCGGCAGCTCGGCCCCGCCCACCGCCGGGGAGCCGGATGCTGCGGGGGTGGGGCGGCGAGAGGAGAGAGGGATGCAGGGAGAGAAGGATGGGAGGGATGGAGAGGAAAGAAGATGAGAGGATGGAGGGGAGAGGAGGAGAGGAAAGAAGATGAGGATGGAGGGGAGAGGAAAGAAGATGAGAGGATGGAGGGGAGAGGAGGAGAGGAAAGAAGATGAGACGATGGAGGGATGAGCAGGAGAAAAAGGGGATAGGAGAGGAGGGAAAAGCAGGAGGGGATGGGAGAGGAGGGAGGGACAGAGGGAAGGCAGTGGAGAGGGAAAGGAAAAGGGTGGGAGGAGTGAAGGGAAAGAATGGGAAGAAGAGGAGAGGAAGAAAGATGATGGTGCTGCTAAGGATAGTTTCAAGGTGCTTTCCAAACAGCTAATTAACCCTCTCCTCTGCCTTCCCGGGGATTAATTATTGTTAATTATCTCTTGAAGCCCCAACCAAGATTGAAGCCCCCTTGGCTAGATGCTGTATGTACATGATGAGAGACAGTGCCTGGCCTAAAAGAGTTCACACTCTGAATAGAAAAGACAGACAAAAATGCAGGAAGGGAAACAAAGGCCTACAGTGACTTCTCTAAGGTTACACAGCAAGTCAGTGGCAGAGGCAGGAATAGAACCCAGGCCTCTTAGTCACCAACCCCATGAGCAAGACCTCAAAACCATGCTGCTTCTCAGAAGAAAATCATCTTTCCAGATACCAGGGCACCCAGCACACACAGTTTAAATGCATTTCAGTGAAACTGAGTGACTCTAGCTTTAGGGTCTACTTCAAAGTGCCCATTTCCTTCTCTCCTTGCCCTGCAGCTCCTCGGGGAAGCAGCACTTATACCTATTGGCTTCATGTGCATTTTTTTGCTTTCCCTAATTCAGTGTTCTTACGATTTTGTTTCAAGCAGGAAAAGGGCTTCAGCTAAGTTGTCAAGGGAGCAGCTCTGGGTCTTTTTATCCGGTTCCTTTGGTCCCTAGGTATCTGTGGCATCACCTTGCAGCCCCATTGTAAGGCTTGTACTGCTCAGATGTTGATGCTGCATCTGTATATATATGGCACTGAATGGAAAAGGAAATAAAAAAGACTGGCAACACAAATACAGAAGGGAAACAGGGTGGGAAAATGAGAGACATGGGTGGGTAGGTGTATCTATGTCCTCCGCCCCGCTCCCTTTCTAGCCCTTTCCTGGTCAGTCCTGCCGTGTACCTGTATCCTTTGCTCTCCTACCTATGAGGATAGCAGCTTCTTGCTGCTGGCCCACCACTATGCAAAGAGCTCCTCTGTGCACCCTATCTGTCCTTCTCTACTATCGGCCTGACCTCCTGATGTGCAGCTTCTCTACCCCTGCTGATTCCCAGCCTACAGACAGCAGGGGAGATGGGATCAGTCAGGGCTCTACAATCCTTTTCCTCTTCTCACCTCCCCTCTCTCTGCATACCATTCTAGTCAGTGCCCCATCTCCTCCACTAAGCAGGCTTTCTTGTCATCTGTGGCTGGCTGGTGTGTTGTGCCTCTGGTGCACCCAACTCTTGGGTTTGGCCTGCTGGACTATGGCTACTCTTCTCCAAATCGCTGTGAGCTCCTGATGCCAGTACTCTAGGATGTGTGTGACTGACTCTGGGTATCTGGGAGCAGTTTTATGGGTTATGTTTGAGCTATAACGCACTAAACAGCTTGGGACCTTCCTGCTTGAGAGCCTGCCTCTCTCCATGGGCATTACTGGCACTGATACGCTAATGGAGGTGGGCCAGCCAGATCAGCCACAAGTTTATTGCGGGAGCTCCCAGCAGGGTGTTCCCCAGGAGGAGCCCTCACCTTTGGAGTTTACTCTGCACATTGAGCTGCAGTATCCCAAATCTGTTGACCCTCAGCAGCACTAGGAAGCTTATCTGGGTTTGGGGGGAGAGAGGGGGTTGACAAGGGCTGGTGTTTGTGAGCAGGGCGGGTGTTGGGAGCTCTCTGTTTGAGGAGTGGGTGTGAGGAGCGGCTGCAGGTTTTATTTTTTTCTGCGAGTGTATGTTAAATTTGCTTAGAGCCACCCTTCCCACCCTCAGCCCAGCTCTTGAGGTTCTCCCAGAAATCCATGTTCTGCACATTAGCCCCTGCTATAGCTGACCTATCCACCACTCAGCCTCCTAGTGGCTTCTGGGCTGGGAGGTTGCTCAGATCCTGCAGAACCAAGGCAAAGCCCACCAACGTAATTATTATCTATTATTTGTATTATTAGTATTTAGAGGCTACAGCTGCGATCCAGGCCCCATGGTGCTAGGTGCTGTACAAACACATAGTGAGAGACAGCCCCTCCTCCCAGAGCTTACTATCTAATTAGACAAAGGGTGGGAGGTATAGAGAGGTCAGATAGCAGAGCAGTAGCAGAGCTGGGATGAGAACTAGGTCTCCTCACTCTTATCCACAAGTCCACAGTGCCTGCCTAATGGGAGTCTTTCCATTGACTGTAAAGGAGATTAGATCAGGCTCTTAACTTCCAGGTGCTCAGTGGGCTGGGCTCAGGGTATCTAAAAGTTTGCTGACAGCTCTGGGATGAAGACTGTGGTTGCTTATCTGGCACAATGGCACTCTCTACACCTAGTTTAAACTTGTCTGTGCAGGAGACAGAGCATTCTTATTGGCCGGCCAAAGTCTGTGGAATTAACTCCCCTCAGGGACTAAGGGCCATCCCAAACCTCACCATCTTCTGCTCCAAATGCTGGCACATTTCTTGGACCTTGCCTTCTCTAACATAAACATATAGCAACATATACATAAAGTAAGTCAATAAATTCCAAACCAAAACTCTCCACTGTACATATTTCTCTCCCTGAAGAGAGGTTGAGAGAAAAACGTAGGAGATGTTAGTCACATTGCTTAATGCTGTACAGCTACTACAGTAAGACCCTGCATAGAATTGAATAGAATAGCTCTGTGTGAGTCCAGGGCCCTCTGGAGCTTTCATGTGCCATTAACAGGTGGTCAGAAGCTCCCCAGTCAATGGGGAAGCATTATGTTGTTTAATGGCTCTTAGAAGTCTCATTATTGTGTGTAAATGAGTTCAATATTTGAATTCAATGTCTTTAACTAGGTCTTCTCTGAGCTCATTGGGATCGCTGCTAAATAGGTCCTTTAAAGGATTTTAATGGCCTAACTGTGGAAGGTGTAAAGGTTTCCACTTGCCAATGTGGCTTTAGAATATTTGGGCAAGCTTGCAAAACTATTTGGTCTGCTCCTTACTCAGACAGAACCAATTTCTGTGCAGCAGAATCACACCGGTATGTGCAGGGCTGACTGAAGGATGGTGGGAAGGGTTAGTGAGATGAATCTTTGGGATACACTCCAAATCTGACCGACTCAGTGCGCCGCCTGCTGCAGAGTGAAGCCCAGCTCTTCAACTGGAGCAATTGGTTTACATTTCCAAGAGTTGTACCAAAGAAAAGGGCTAGAAACGTAGCTTTAAAAATAAAATCAACGCTGCCAGTCTCCTCCATATTTCTAGTGCCCCCGGCAGGAGAGCAGGACCCCCTGACATCACCAGGCCCAGAGACTGACTGTGCACTTTTTGAGGTTGCGCAAACAGATCCTATTGATCGAATGTAACTTTGTGTGCACGTTTGTTCTAGAGGCTTTGGGGCACATTCTGCTCCCGGTCAGACCACTGTAAATGTGGAATAATCATTGCCAGCGTTCCTCTAGATTTACCACAACGTGACTGAGATCAGCACTCCAACCCTCTGGGCCCGGTTCTCAGGTCAATCAGGATTCTTTTGCACAGCTCTGGCAATGCAAGGTGTCCATAAAGCCGTTTTAACCCGTCACCCGGGAATTCCCCTGATGTAGGGATGTGGTTGGGGGTGAAAAGGGCATAGCCAGAGCATTGCTGTGTCAGCTATTGCCAGCTGCCAGCATGGCCCCCGGGGGCATGGGCTGCAGGCTGTAAGGTAAGCCTTTTGAGGCAGGGACTGGCTTTTTGTTCTGTACAGCATCTAGCACCGTGGGGTCCTGGCCATGACTAGATCTTCTAAGTGCTCCAATAATACAAACAGATAAGTCATAATAATAACCACAACATTTGGGCTGCTCTAGTTTATGCCTGGGGACAAAACGATCCCCAGTTGTCTCAAAATCAGGGCACTGCAAAGGTGGAAAGCCACCTCCCCTCAGATCCTGTGCCAAGTCCTGTGCCAAGTTCTGCTGGCCCCAAACTCGGGCCTAATTTCTGTCCCCTAAAGTGAAGGAATGTAGCATTTTAACAAGGTGGGGTATAGTCCTGTTGTTGTAGCTCCTAGGAGCGGCTCTGAGCTTTCAGCATTAATCTTGATTCCATCATGAACAGAGAGGAGATGAAGGGAATCATTGTTTTCTGAGTGAGAAAGGACAGCATCAATTGGGAAAGAAATTTTAACTCTCTTGTATATGTCATGTTGATACAAAATGTTCATAATATGGACAAGGTGGGCTCAGAGCCTGCTAACCACATGGAACTTCCATCCATGTACAGTGGAGGGCAGGAACATGCCTAGAGATCTATGAGAGTGAGACAATTGCTAATTATTTGCACACAGAGCAAGGTGCGGGGGAGCCGGTATAAACTCAGTGATAAAACACTCAGAGAGATGATGCTCAGTCAGATTTTGAACATTCCCAAGCCTCTCACTTTGAGCTGACAGTGCCCCATGTAGATCACTCCATTGTGATAGGCGTGGGAAAGGGAATGGAGTGGAGTGTATTGCTGGCTTATATATACAGTGCAGTCATCTTCAGAGCATGACCACTTGCCCTCCCTTAATGGGCACATAGATGGAACAATTATGGGACAATCCTGCTCCCTTTGAAATTAGCAGGGGGGTTGCCTTTGATGTCAGAGAGGAAGCAGGATGAGGCCCTTTAAAGAGTGAAAAATGCCCTCTTGCTCGCCTAGTTAGGGGGTTGCACTCCAGTTAGTGCTTACATTCTTCTTGCCATTGCAGCAAAGGTTTTCATGTTGCAACATTTTATCCACCCCAGGGACACTTCCCAGCTTCCATTTACCGCACATACTGAGGGCTGTATTACACAAAAAATAATTAATGGACATAAATCTTGTGTCTGTTTGGACTCTGCCCTTATGCTGAGTGATTACATTCTGGACAGCAGATTCTGGACTTCAGGTTGCAAATAGCCATTTGAGGCAAGTAGTCAAATTATACAACTAACCAGAGTAGCAAGACATGCATTTTAAAGGGACCAAATCAGGACAATTTACTTATGTACATAGCAGATGAGGGCTATGCATATTTCTGCACTGTACTTTTAAGTGTGCCTCTGAGGTGCTCTTATTTGGAATTGAACTTTTCATGTTAGTAAAGAGCAGCTCCCCTTTGGTTTGTGACTCTACAGTCCAGTGTTTGAGCTGCTTCAAAGATGGCATGCAGCTGAATAGCATCCTTGGTCCTAGAACAGTGCAAGAAGGATGTTCCACTAGTAGATCAGGGGAGTGGGCATTAGGACTCCTGGGCTCAATTCCTAACTCTGACAATGACTTACTGGAGAATCTTGGGTAAGTCAGACCAATGTGGTAAAAAATGGCCACTGATTTTGGGCGTGTCACTTTTGTAGGTGCCCACATTAAAACATTTCAGGACCAATTTTCAGAACAGCTGAGGACCTGCAGTGCCCACGTACCTCAGCTGGAGTTGTGATCACTCAGCATTTCTGAAAATGAAGCATATAAAGCTGGGCATCGAAACATGGAGACACCTTGAAATCAGTAGCCATTTTAGAAAATGGTGGCCAGAACCTTGTTGTGGCTCAAAACGCCCACGCCTATTAAAATACTTACCTAATGCAATGGGGGTGGTGTCAAGGCGTGGTTGACTAATGTTTGTAAAGTGCTATTGGATCCTTGCATGTAAGCTATCACCATCCTTGGCCTCTGCACAAAGGTGACATGTAAAATCAAGACAGGTTTCATATTTCTGGAGCCTGGATACTACACTGATGAGTGCATTAGAAATGCAGATAGTTACATAGAGTTAAGTAAATGCCAAGTTTATTTACCATTAGGAAGAGTGGGTCAGATTCCCCGTTGGTGTAAATTGGCACATTGCTGGTGTAAACTGACTTCAGTGGAGCTGCTCCAGTTTGCACCAGTAGAGAATCTGACCCAGACTTAATACAGTATTACTTTGTGTGTTGGTTCCCCAGGTCAAATTAATGGCTGTGTACAAAGGCCAGGACTCCCTCTATAAGGCTGCTCATGGGAATCAGTCTTGTGTGTGTGTGTTACAGCAAGGTATGCATTTCACAGAAGACATTTACAATGGACGCTGATGGCAGTGGGAGTCTGATATCAATGGGCAGCCTTATTATGAAGAGCATAATAAGGAGGCAATGAAAAGCCAATTTATGTTTGCCAAGATTTTGTTCCTTATTTCTCTTGCTGAGCAATTTATGTTGACATCTTCTGTACCATAAAAAACACTCTTGTGCCATCTTGTGGCCATTCAATGTAAGTTGGCAGCTCATTGTAACTATCTACAATGGTCACCTCTAGCAATACAGAAAAATGTGGTAGGATAAATAGCAATCAGAGATAACAGGTCACATATTATCTGCCTGCCTGGCTGTTCCATTGCCTGCATTTTAAGAGAATGCCAGAGGACAGGGATCCCCACTTACAGTAAGGATGACAGGCATTTAACTTCAAATTGCCACTTATGAGAGAGCATCCCAGCCAGGACCCGTTCACTGTGTTTGACACATTTTAAAGAGTGGCTGGTCGCAGGTGTAGTTTAGGGTCTGATTTTGCTCCTATTGAAGTAAGTGATTCAACTTTCATTTACTTCATAGAAGTAGAGACAGGCCCACACACAAATGTGATGCTCTTTGGTGCAAGGACTTTGTTGTGGTCCATGCCTGTAAAGCACTATGCATGGCCATGGCCCAGATTTTCTTCCCAGTGCCAGCCTGAGTAGCTGGGCTGACCATGGTGACATTCTGGACATGACAAGGGTCCCATGCCAGGATGCAGAGTTGCTCTGCAGCCCTACTCCATCCTAATGGCTGGAGAAGTCTCCATAGGAGGGGGATGAACTGAAGGCTCTACTGCTACATAGAGCCCTGGCTCCATCCCCAAGGACCACTGCACCAGGAACCTGCAAGGACCTGTACTCTGTGGCACACACATGCTGCACTGCCTGCTGGTGTTTTCTGTCCAACTCCCGCTGCATAGCTGATATGAAAGTGGAAGAGAGGGGAGGATTTCGGCCTATATAAGCAAATTATAAACATCCCCACTCCTGCACTGATGGGCTCACAGTCATCACAACTTACAAGCACTGGCTTAGCAGGCGCTTATGACTCTGGTTCAGATCTGTAGCCGAGGACAGAACTACTATGAGGTGAGCAGAACTACACACTGTTATGTATGAAAACCATTAGCACCAGGTTGGCAGGCTCAGCAGAATGCTCCAAGACAGAGTGGACAATGGAACAGATTTCTTCTCTTGCGGTTAGAGCGACCCTTGCGGGTCAGGGTTGAAGGCCCTGAGAGCCTTGGTTGAGGGATACAGGGTTAGTAGGCTGCCTTTACTTCACTGCTCATGATTTGCTTGTTTCAAAGACTCAGACTGACACCCCTGTAGCCTGATACCTTCTACCAGCCTGAGTCACTGATTACATTTATTATAAAAGCCAAGTCTCCCCCGTTGAATATTACTTCATGCATGGCCAGGGATAGATTTAAACACACACTTTTGTGTGAGCGCGCATGTGCACACCTGATGAAAAGTTTATAAAACAAACTCCTGGAAATGGGGTCACTGGGGATATTCACTGGTTTTAATCCTGCTGGTGAATTTAGCTTTCCCAGTAGGTGGTGCTCTGTACCAGTTCATCTGCCTCCTTCTAGCATCCAGCTCACTCAAAGTAATAAGTGCATTGACACTGGGCCCAGGCACTATTTGCAGGTGACCTGCTGTGCTTGTATAAGATGCAGGATGACCCAGTAATAATTAGAGCCAAGCCCATGTCCCAAAGTTCCAACTTAAAACCAAACTGTCCTGAAGTTGTGGGGGCTCAGATTCAGAGTTTTGGTTTATGACCCAGCTCTGTTGGAAACACTTCTCTACTTTCCCTCCAGGGGCTCCTCTACAGCCTGCAGCAACCCCTCTCCTCCTTAACTACCTGGGTTGTACCTTGAGTTCACTATGACCTAGTTCAACTATTCTGGCCTGGGAGAGAAAAGCAAATGAGGCTAATCGGTGGGTGCCTGGGCTCTGGGGAGAAGAGAACAGAGGCTCTCACTCCAGTTCACTGGGGCCCTGTAAAGGAGGATACCTGGACTGGATATTGGTTTGTGTTGAAGCTGTTTCCCTTGCTTAGTTTAGGCAGAAATGGACAAAACTGTCCCCTGATTTTTGGGCCCTTGTCCCTGAATCATGACCATCGTTGGATCAGTTAATGATGACAGGATGGGCTTGTCTCTAGTTCATCAATGCCACCCTTTAACTGGCCATAGGTCAGGACAGAGCTCAGTCTCTGCCTAGGCAGAGAGCAAGGGACTACCACCCAGGGGTCTCCTGCACAAGGGTACATAGCCCAGCCACTGAATTGCCCTTGCTCCACTAGGCTTGGCTTCCTTAGGAATTTGCCCTGGAGCATTAGATGGTGAATCAGGCCACTGAAAGAGAGGGAAGAGGTAGGGAGGGATTTCCAAACCAGAAGAAATTCTTAAAAAACATCTTACAACCAAACTTTCAAGACCCAGAACTGAGCCCCCTGCCACATCCAATAGGCTGAGCCAGAATAATGGAGACAGGGACCAACAACCCTATTGGGACTCGTCCCTAGGCTGATCTTCAGCTGTGCCCTGCACAATGATTTGTGGGGTGCATACCTCCCCCTTTTTGCCTGCAGGAAAGCGGAATCCAGCTAAGCAAATAGGACTCCAAAGATATGGACCAATGAAATTCTGACTTTCCTGCATCAAATACGTTGTTTGACTGCTTCAGTTGTGCTGCCCAGAAAAAAAAGCATACAGGCATAGGGCAGCCTCTTCAACTACTAAGCAGCAATCCTAGGGAATCTTTAAATGCATTGAATACACTCCAAGCATGGTGTGCTGCTGTGAATTTACTGCAGTAACAAGCAATCAAGTGATACTGACAGCCCCATGCTGTGTTTTGGAGAAATGGTCATTAAAAGTCTGGAGGAGAGTTAGAAAAACAATCATTAGAGCAAATTCTCCACTGGCACCTCATTGACATCAATGCTACTGCATCAGTTTACACCAGCAGAGAATTTAGCCCACAGCTTTATTAGGTGCTAAATTCAATTACACAAGCAGGAAAGCTGGATAGTTGGTTCATTCCAACTATTCTCTCTGTATCTGCGCAGGTTATAAAGTAAAAACACGCTGGCCAATGAAACGCAAGGTAGAAATATTACATCATCGGAACCCCTCTCACTGGCAGATCTGCCCTGTTACGGCAAGATACTGTTACACTGCAAATCTTAAAAGCTGCTTAAATCCTCATGGGTGTCAATCATAATCCATTACAGCAGAGAAGGGAAGAAAGGCGCATAGATCATTATGGCAGATGAGACCCCTTGGAGACTGGAGGCTGAATTTATAGGTCAGTCAATTCCAAAGTGATGACAATAAAAGTGACAATTCTTTCCTTCTCCCCCGCAACCCCAAATTATAAACAAAACTGCCAGCTGGCTAAGTGGCTGGACCAATGGACAATAAAGGATGGTTGGAAACAGATGCAAAAATAACATCTCTGGGCCCTTTGAAGATGCTGTGGGAGCTGCTAAATATGTAAATCTCTGTACATTTCCAGTGCTCCGATTCTAATAGAGTTTTTGACCTCTCCACAGCTGCTAGACAGCGACAGGGAGAAAGGGATTAGTTCAAAACACCCTGGTAAAATACAAACTGTCTCTGTACCATGGAAAGCAGGATGGCTTTAACCACATTCCAACATGCCCTGTTGTGTTTACTTGTAATGGGGGTAGGTTGGTTATTTTTAGTGCTAGTTGCTGAACATTTTGTTTTCTACTGTTTGGGTGTTGGTTGGGTTGTATTTCTGTTTGGATCCTATCAAAAATACTAAAAGAGAAAAATGGTTGATACTGGGGGTCACTTTGATTGAGACTTGGAAGTTAAACACATCCTGACCTCCTCCAGCTTTTCTTTAGGCACATATGGAGCCAGGTTCTGCTCTCCATTACTCCTGTTTTACGTTAGTGTTGCACTATTGACTTTAATGGAGTCACTTCACTTTTACATCAACTAATTCCAAACAGGATCTGGCCCATGAGTTGCTGCTGATCTCCTTGCTCGTACCTTCCTTTATGCTACCTTGTGTCTGGAATATTTTCTACTACCTTATATTGCCTCTAGGAGGGCAAAATCCTGATGGCTTTACTCATGCAATAAATCTCACTGCAGCCTTGCTCCTTAAATTGTAAGCTCCTTAGGGCAGAAACCTTAAGTCTGATTCTGATTTCACAAATTTTACATCATTGTAACTCTATTGACATCATTCGAGTTACTCCAGGTTGACACCAGTGTTGAGAGCCACGTCTGGCCATTTGTCTGTGTGTTTTGTAAAGCATCTTGCAGACTGATGCTGCTGTATAAGTAGTTTTAGTCTGAAAACAACCCTCCTACCCCTAAGTGCCACTAATTTCCTGATGCTTCTCTTTTCACAATCCAAGCCTGGTAACATGTTCATGGTTCTGCTTTCCTAGGACTGGACCAAATTCTGATCTCTCTCACGCTGGTTTTACAGCAGCATGACTGCCATGGCTTCAATAGTGTTATCTTTTCACGTAAGTCAGAGTAAACTCAGACTCCCTGTCTTTCATTTTGTAAGTCACACTAGTCCATTTCTTGCTTTGCTGGGGATTGATAAACTATTCTACCTGTATTTGCCTACAGCCAAAACAGCGATTGACTGATGGCTAAAAGCTCTGCAAAGAACGCTACTTTTCTTAAACCCACTGGGTCAAATGCAGCCCCAGTTTGTGATGCAAGTGGGTGCAGCTGCACCAAAAGCAATGAAGTTATTACATCCACTTTCACCATGGCTGAATTGAGCTCATTTAAGGGTGCAAAGCCTGTTTAAATAAACGTAAAGTGACTTCAAATGAATCTAGATCAGACGCTAATTGTATTACATATTCATGTATTATTTCATGTTTTCTAGCTATGCATCTAGTCATTGACTCTATCTACCTGAGACATGCAAGCAGCACTGAGTATCTAGCAATCAGCTAAAATGCTTTATCCCCCTGCAGACAATCACGCCAGGAAAGAAAAGCCTCATAGGATGCTTTTGCTGGCATGTCACCTTAAAGCCTCTCACCTTTCTCTGTGACTCATCAGGGTTTATAAACTTCTTACAATTTCATCACGTGCTCTATAAATAACAAATATATAAGCAAGAGCTTCGTAAGTCACAGCAGAATAAAAGCAGTAGGCAGGTCAAAATTCACTGCTGTCTGTTTTCTCTTCTCTCCACTGGCAGGAAGACTGCAAGACAAGACCACGCCATCCAGAAGAACAACTTTCGGAGTTCTTACAAGAAACTGTATTCCACACACGCCTACAGGTAATTGTCTGCATTTCTACTGTAATATGTGTGGTACTGATTTTCTAGAGTGGAAAGCAGCCTTTAAAGAGGCCATTCTACTTTCCTATAATTGCACATGGTACATTTTCTTGTAGAGCATGGAGCTTTGTTAAATTAAAATTTGCTTGCATAGACATTGATTAGACTGTGGATCCCACTATACTCCTTCCCCTAACCCCCCCCCCACACACACTTTTAAAATCTGAGTGTGATGAGTCTTTGCAGTGAAAACTCCACATTTTAGATCTGGGAATAGACAGGGCTTTACTGGAAGACGAATTTTCAGACCTAAAATTGTGGTTTGCGATGCAAACAAACCTTCAAGGTTTCTAAAAGGTCTGAGCATTCAAACCCCAATTCAAATAGATGTACACAATAGAATAAAGAAAACATTGGCTTGAGTTGCCTGTCAGTGTGTATTATGAGCATGCTGGTCTATTTACACATGAGCACATGCATTTCCATGTACTATATGAACATTTAGATTCCTTCAGTACATGAATGTAAGTGAGAGAGATAACATTTACATGTTCAACCTTGGGCAAGTCACTTCATTGCTGCATGCCTCAGTTTCCCCAAGTTTGAAATGTGATAATGATAGAGCTGGGTGGGAAATGGTTTCCCCATCCCATGATCATTTGAGATTGACAAATTTTCCCAGCCTGAATTTTAACAAAAAAGTCAAAATCTTGACAATTTTAGCAAACTGGAAGTCCTTACAAAATTTTTCACTTTTTAAATTAAAAATGGTCAAAACATTTTGAAATTATCAAAAGCCATTTAACTAATTAACTTACATTTCAAAACAAAAAAATGTCATTTCAAACCAGAGAATGAAAATGAAAACAAAAAGAAAGCAGCCTTTTCTCAGTATCACTGACTTTTGCCCTAGACCAGGGGTCGGCAACCTTTCAGAAGTGGTGTGCCGAGTCTTCATTTATTCACTGTAATTTAAGGTTTTGCGTGCCAGTCATACATTTTAACATTTTTAGAAGGTCTCTTCCCATAAGTCTATAATACATAACTAAACTATTGTTGTATGTAAAGTAAATAACATTTTTAAAATGTGTAAGAAGCTTCATTTAAAATTAAATTAAAATGCAGAGCCCCCCAGACCGGTGGCCAGGACCCAGGCAGTGTGAGTGCCACTGAAAATCAGCTTGTGTGCCGCCTTTGGCACGCGTGCCATAGGTTGCCTACCCCTGCCCTAGACGGTCCCCGGTAGTGATCTTGGGCAGGCTTTCCAAAGCTGCCTGGCAGATTTAGATGCTGAATTCCCATTAATTTCTATTGAAAATTGAGTGTCCAAATCCCTTAAGTGGTTTTGAAAAATCCCACCCCTTGTCTATAAAAGTCTCCACCTCAGACATCCTAACATTAGTGATGCTGTATGTGTCTTTATATGGTACAGTAGAACCTCAGAATTACAAACTGACCGGTCAACCACACACCTCATTTGGAACTGGAAGTACACAATCAGGCAGCAACAGAGACCAACTCCCCCCACCAAACTAAAAACCACAGATACAGCACAGTACTGTGTTAAACAGTAAATTAGTAAATTTAGTAAATTACTAAAAAAATTAAGGGAAAGTTAAAAAAAATTGACAAAGTAAGAAAACTGCTTCTGTTCTTGTTTCATTTAAATTGAGATGGTTAAAATCAGCATTTTTCTCCTGCATAGTAAATTTTCAAAGCTGTTTTAAGTCAATGTTCAGTTGTAAACTTTTGAAAGAACAACCAGAACATTTTTTTCGGAGTTATGAACATTTCAGAGTTACGAACAACCTTCATTCCCTAGATGTTCGTAACTCTGAGGTTCTACTGTACTGGGCAGAGAACAGCTGGAAAGATTTCTGATGGAGTGGTTCCTTGCATGAGCTGATCAATAATTGACAAATTAATTTATCATGACACAAATACTGAGAGATATTAACAGGGAGTGAATCCCACATCCATAGTCCCTATGACTGCTGCAAAATTGGCCCAATACAATATTAATGATTCGTTGGGCCATATTTTGAAACCCTTACTCACGTTAAATAGTCCCTTGTTCTACAAAAAAATCCCATTGATGTTAATGGGACCACTCATGGAATAAGGTGTTACTTACTGTGAGTAAGGGAATGAGAATCTAGCCTTATATAATTACTTACATATTTTTCTAGGGCTTGATCTGGGGGTGCGCTGAGAACCTGCTACAGGAGCTCAGCACCTCACAGGATGAAGCCATTGGTGTGCATATTTCAATCTAAAGAAACTCTTATGGCATCCTCTGGGGTATATCCGATTGGACCATTAATCACCATAAATGGTTAATCCAATCAACAATACAATTGACTCCATAAAATTCAATAGTAAATCTTACAAATACTATTAAAACCATAGACATTGTAACCTCTCCTAGTAGTTTGGCCATTGCTATATTTTACCCTTAGTCTATGATCCATCAAAGGAACATGAAATATCCATTTCTAAAATTATCTTTGGAGTTAATTAAATTTGCACAAAGAGGCTCACAGTCCTTATTACACTCACATCTTGATGAATAGAAGTAACTCCTAAAGACATGTACAACAGAGGCATTAAATAATTAGCTGCATTTATACACAGAAAATAACTCTCACTGATAGAGATATACCTATCTCATAGAACTGGAAGAGACCTTGAAAGGTCATCGAGTCCAGTCCCCTGCCTTCACTAGCAGGACCAAGTACTGTCCCTGACAAAAAAAAAAAAGTCCTCCCCTCCCCCCCCCCGATCCCTAAATGGCCCCCTCAAGGATTGAACTCACAAGCTGATCAGGACAATAATAAATAAAATGCTAATCAGGTGAACATTAGAATAAAATGAGTTTTTAAAGAATTTTTAAAATAAAACCTGATGGCACCTGGCTTAAACAAGCACAGTTACAAGATCTGGGGTGCTTAGAGAAGACACTGTCTGTCTGTTCATAGCCTGGGTCAAGTGTTAAATGGTTGTGACTATTAGACAAAGGACAGTGGCACATGAACATTTTTGCAGTTCTCTTACTATAAATTCAGAGGGTGAAATTCTGGCCTCATTGAAGTCCATGGGAGTTTTGCCATTGATTTCCAGAGAGTCTGGATTTCACCCTTTGTCCACAGCAGTCAGAGTGGTAGGGGTATCACTGCAGGCTTCCGCACAGCAATCTCCTGTCATGTCTAAAAAGACCTCCAGGATCTAAGAGAGTTAATGTCCTAATCGCTCTCTCATCGGATCTCTCCTCCAGTTCTCCTTTGGCTCTGCAAAGCACACTCACTGCACGCACACACACACACACACACGAATGCGTCGTCAGAGTTTGCTTCCAGAGCTCAGATGCTGGCACATTTGTGGAGAGACTGCATTAAACAACCACCACAGTCACCCCAGGCCCCGCATAGTAAATATAGCAATTCACCGTAACTAGAGAAAATAGCAGCACTTGGCTAATAACACCATGCAGTCCTATTTTTGATGCACTGTGGCTGCTGGCAGCGCTTTTGTTTGTTTTGTTATTTCTGCAAATCCTATTAGCTTGTTGCCAGCCTATAATCGGAAGGGGAGGCCAGCACTTGTCGAACAATAATCGTCAGTGACCTGGTCTCATATTTATCAGTGGAGTTGTAGCAATCTGTTATAATATTCAGCTGGCAAATAATTCAGAATGCACAGAAGTGCATTACACAGGGTCAGCTCTCAGGAAATATTACCTATGATCTCTGCCTGAGGGAGAAGTGATTTATCAGACATTAGCTCAAACTTTCTGCACACTTGTATCTAGTGTACAACGATCTGACAAATAGTTTTACTGATGTGGTTTGATCTCACACCCCCAAGTTCGGGGCTATTCCAAACTAGGGATTTGGTTGGGCTATATAGGGTAGACCCTGCCTGATAAGTCAGGCAGAACTGGCTGTGTTTAGTCACTTGGGAGCTAGAGATAACCACAAGATCTGAGTTCAGCAGCCTCAACAAAGAATTCCCTTTGTATTCACCACTGCCAAGGCCTGTCTCCTCTCTAGGAGGGACACTACAAGCCCATAAAAAGGGTTGGGGGCCAGTGGCAAAGTTCAGATCTGTGTCTGCAGCTGGCTCCCAACTTCCTCAGACAAGGCCGGCTCCAGGTTTTCTGCCACCCCAAGCGGCAAAAAAAAAAAAAAAAAAAAAAAAGCCGTGGCAGCGCGATTGCGCCGCTCCGCAATTCGGCGGCAGGTCCTTCGCGCCGAGAGGGACTGAGGGACCCGCCGCCGCAGACCCGGACGTGCTGCCCCGATAGCGGACGGAGTGCCGCCCCTTGGTATTGGCTGCCCCAAGCACCTGCTTCTTTAGCTGGTGCCTGGAGCCGGCCCTGTCCTCAGAGTTTGGATGGACTGAGTTTAGGGCCTCATCTCTGGAAGGAAACAGAAATCACTTTTAAATATATTCTCAAAATCTCCCCTCTCTGAGTGGAGCAGCACACTGCTGGGAGGTCCTGCCACATCGGCACCTGGGGTCCTACGGCCAGCAGTGCTGTGCTTTTCTAATCTCCCGCCAGCTGGGTACTCACTGCTCTGCTATTCCTTGCATAGCTCAGTCACACATGTAGCATTTGTTCTCTCACTGAAGCTGCCTTTAAAACCATCCTAGGAACTTACCAGTCCAGGCCCAATATCTAGGATATCTACATGGCCTCCCCTACCTCTACTTATACCCTCCAGTTAGATGCATTTTCTGCTGCACTCCTCTTCCACCCCTTGGCATCTAAATTAGACTCTCAGCCAGGGAAACAAAGGTGAGGAGTAAAGACGTATCTAAGGTTCACCTCAACCAGCTACATCAAAACACTACAACTTGTCCTCCCTACATTAGGATGTTGCACCATCTTAGCTAATGTGTGTCAACTCTCTGGTTGTAAACCACAGGTTCTTCCTAGTATAGACACAGCCAGAGAAAGTACAGCAGAGTCGACGCTGGTGTAATTTATCTGCTGAAGGGGCTAGAAATAGATGTACATCACAACAGCTTAGGCTCATCCCTGAATTTGGCCCAGATTGTCTACTGTGTATACGCTAGAGAACCTCAGCAATCTCTAGAGAGAGAAATCTGTGTAGATAGATAAACGGATCTGTAAAGCTGAGCAAACTCCAAGGAGCTTGGAGGGAAGCCACAGGAACCATTGGCTGGAGATTTTTCGTCTGTTGCTAACCCGCAGTGCATTCCAGTGACAGGCCCCCTAGCCGCTGCTGTATAATTACAGTCAGTGCTAAACAGCATCTGCAGATAAATTCCAGCATTTCTCCCAAAATCTGAGCAACAGCTGAAGCTTCCTATCAGCCATTTATCTCTGGCAACTGAGAGCCACAGACCTAATGCCAGCATCTCAACCTTCCCTCACGAATGGAGTCACTTGTGGACTCCGCTTGCCCCTGACAATCTACCCCAGGAACCTGCTAACACAGACACTGTACAGGCCAGATGCTGGACAAGTTACAGTCACCTCTAGCCTGGGGGATTCAAAAGACAGCCTGTACCAGTGCATACTGTTTCCTTCCCAGTGTATTCTCTGCCCATGCACATGACATTTGCCCATGCCTTTATATGCACTTCATCTGAAGCTCATTTGTACCATAGGAAATGCATTTCCTCCATCTTAACTAACCCAGACTGGAGCACACAGGAGGCTGGGGGCAGTCTGGAAGCAGGTGGGCAAACCTGCCCCACAAAGGGCACTCAGTAGCACTGCGCAGGAGAGGGCAGAGATCAGAATGTGTGTGCCTGAGAAGAGAGAAGGCAATGCCAGCCCTACACTTCCAGGAAGAGGCAGTTGCTTGGGGGTGGCTCTTCTCATCCAGGCATGGACACTCCAGATAGGCAATTTTGCTGCCAGTAGCTGCTGACGCTAAGAAAGCTGCTTGCAGAAGCTCTGTCCTGCTAAGGGGTTTTTCTGATGGGCTGAAGGAGATTCCTTCTTTCAGCGACACCCTCTCCAAACCCTCAAGTTCTCTCCCAGACCAAGTGTCCAGAGTTCATTCACATTGCGGGTCACTCTCCCAGCCCCCGCCTTGACCCCACTTCCTCCTCTTCTCAAAGGGGAAAAAGCATTGGGCTCTGAGCCCCTCCGCTCAGCTCGTTAATTACATGATTACAATAAGAGCTTCCCAGAAAGCAGAAGATTGGCTTGACAGCATTAAGGGCCTGATCCTGCAAGCTGTTCAGGGTCTCCTGCGAGGTGTTGCACTCCCACGCAAGCCAGAGTGAGTTGTGGGTGCTCAACACTCAGCAGGAGAGACTCAGCGCCAGGCAGGATCAGGCCCTAAGAGCGCTTTGTTGAGTCACCAGATCCAGCTTTTTGGTGACCTTATAGCCACCTTCCCTCCCCTCTGCTTACGTCAGCGCATAACCCCGCCCGTCTCACCACTTAACCCTGCTGGCTGGGCCCCAGGCTCTAAAAGCCATTTCTCGTCCCTCCGCTCTGTCATTAGCGCTCAGCGCCTCAGCCGCCAGGTGGCTGGCCTTTGTTCCTACGCTTCAGCTGCCTGGCAGGTGGGAGGTGTTTTTGTGACCTGTCCCATGCCAGAGCCCCATTGCCATGAGCGGAGGCCCCGCATTTGCATTGTGGCGGCGATTACGTCCGAGAGCCCGAGCGCGTTTGCACTGACAGGCTGGGTGGCCGTGCAGGCTCATGCAGGGCACGTTGTGCATATATAGCGAGGGAGGCAGGCTGCCTAATCCAGTATGTGCTTGGCAGGTATTTTTGGCCGGTTGGCTGATCCCACTGGAGAAGATTTACTGAAATAGCGACTCGCTGACGACACCGGTGGCCAAACGGAGGAGAAGTTTACGGAGGACGCCAGAAATAACGGAGGATGTCCGTGATCAGCGCCTTGCCTTTCCTGAAGCCCATTCACCTGAGGCCTCCGCGGAGCTTGCCCGGACGCCAACGCCGCCACACGCTTCCCGCCAGCGAGTTCCGGTGCCTCACTCCCGAGGATGCAATCAGCGTATTTGAGATTGAGAGAGAAGGTAAGAGCCCTCCTACCCCACTAGCTATCTGCCTCCGTCCTGCTCAGCCAAAGAAACCACAGTACTGCCCCAGGCCTTAATTCAGAAATACACCCGGTGCCGGCATGCAAGTGGAAATGTCCCTCTTTCTGCAGGGGACCAGGGCTGAGCACCACAGGCAGGAACAGCTGAGAGTCGTTATAGCATCTGTCTTAGAAGCTGGGGCCCAAAGTGCTTTACAGAGCTAACCAAGTAGCAATGGAGAGACAAATGGAGAGAGAATGATTTACCTCTCCCTAGTGTCTTTAGTGTCAGATCTGTTACAAGCCCCAGGCCGTCAATCTGTTTTGCGAGGGTATTTGCAAACTCACCTTCCCCCGATAAAGCCAGCCAGCACTCCCCCCTCTTCCCACAAGGACAGGGAGAATCAGAGGTGGAGGCAGCGTTAGGTGTGCTAGAAGCCAGGGGTTATAGGGTGGAACCCACTTAAGGGCCTGTTCCTGGTCCCATTGGAGTCAATAGCAAAATTCCTAGACTCCACAGAGCCACACTGAAGTCACGTTTATTCACATACCAGCCCCACTATCCAGAGATGCTCCCTGCAGCCAGGAAAGCAGCGTGCACCGTGGGGTACATTAGAAAGCACTTGGCCCTCTTATCCTGCCCTAGGAAGGGCTTTTCACCATAGCAGGGTCAGTAGGGCCAGATTCCACTGGGAACAAATAACCCTTTTCCTCCAGGTGGGGTGTTTCCTCCTTGCTGTGCGCTTCCGATGCTGAACACTGAAGCCAGCTGGGATTCAAACAGATTAGTCAGAATCAATTTTTCAGTCTTTGAACCAGAGAGTTACAGATCAAGTGCTCATTGGAGCCAAGAGCATTTGTAGCTAGCCTAGTTCTTCTCATGAGATTTCTCTGGGTCTGCAAGACCTGCAAACCATGGGCCGCATCACCACTCGGGTCTGGGCTGAGTTTGGCCCTTTGTTCCCTCTTGCGATAAATTTCAAAGGAATGCCAGCAAACCTGCTAGAGAAGGGGGAGTAATTTCCGTGCGACAGTCAGCAATGGCCAACGGCAAGAGACATCCTAGCATAGGCCTGTAATGTTCCAATGAGAACTTGCCACCTGCTGTGTAGAAGGGAGGGGTTTCTACTAGTGACGACAAGACCAGATTCTCCATCGTGTCATTTACACCTGCGCAAAGGGAGAGCAAAGTGGATGTAAATACTTCCATTCTGATCTCTTTTGCACAGGTGTAAATGACTGCATGAGATACAGGACAATGGAGAACCAGGCCTGGAAATCAAAGCTGGGAGGAGCCCAGAGCAGAGGGAGACAACTACCACAGCTCTTACCAGAAGGCAATATTCACTTCCCACGTTCTCAAACCCTAAACACACAGGCTCAGATCCACAGATACTGACGTACCTAAACTCAAGACTTAGGCACCTAAATCCCAGTTTTGGCTCCATTGTGATGCACAAAACTCCCTAAATTCACTCAGGGCCTATGTTTTCAGAGCAGAAGTTCCCTAGGCACCTGTGTTTCTGCCTCTAAGCATGTGCACTGCTGCCTTCCTCCAGGCATGTCCCGCCTAAGCCCCAGAGCAATTCATGAACCAGGGGAAGACAGGCATTCGGCACCCAATCTGGTAGGGGTGCTCAGAGGCTGCCTCCTTTGATCTGGTCCCATTCAAAATCCGTCTGGAAGAGGTGATGGTGATGATATTGCCCACTGTATAACTGGACTACAGAATCATTCTCTCAGCCTTGGGCCAGAGAGAGACACTGATTCTGTAGCCCAGTGCTTAGAGTGCTCCCGAGAGGTAGGAGACCTCCAGCTGTTTGGTATGGGGCGAGGCAGGTGCCCCGTTGCTGTTCGGGGATCGCCAGTAGAGATAGGCACCTACCTCAGGGCTGCAGAGCACCTATGTCCGAGAGGAGTGGGGCTTAGCACACACTTCTCTCATCGGAATCGCCCATTGACTACATTAGGCAGCTCCGCTCTGAGCATGCTGGCTTTGTGGATCCCAGTCTAGGGCGCCTCTCTCTCCCTGTTCATTATATAGGGAATCTCGGTGCCTAACTCGGCTTTGTGGATTGCCAGGTGTGCCTGTGATTTTTCGAGGCGCCTAAAAGTTAGGTGCTGGGAGGTTCAGTGTTGCAACGTCTAAGTCCCTTTGTAGATCCCACCCAAACTACTTTTACCTCTAACCAGCTTTCCCTTTTATTGATCATTTCCCAAGCTGTAGAGATAATCATAACATTTCAAGACCAGTGTTTTCCAAATCAATTAGCAGGAACTTTGAAACTATATAAATATCGGTGACTGGTTTTAAATTGAGTGCTAAATGCTGTAGGAGTGACTCAGAAAACCCGCAGGGAGAGCACAGTGAACCAGCGAGCCTTAAAGCAGTGTCCCGGATCAGAGATGTACTGATCAGAGAACAGAGCAGGCACAGGTTCCTAGAACAGTTCTCCTGCTCGGGAGAGCCGAGGGCTTTGCTTCCTCAAGTGTGAAGTGCCCAACTTTTAAAAGGAGGTAACTTACAGAAGATGTATGGGTGAGAAGGGAAATCCCAGTCCTTTCTGGCTTCTCCTGGAAGGAGAGATTGACTTGAGCCACAAAGTTCAGATCTGGATTCAAACTTCCCCAGAGTCCATGAGTATCTGGATACAGGGCTTTGGTTCACACCCCTCATGTTTGTTAAGCTCCAATTCCCAGCCCATCATCAATTAGCCTGAGGTTCTCCCAGCCTAGGGGAGGCTGCAGTGTAGCTCCGAGAGACTGTTCCCTCTTGACATTGCCTCGTTTTTATTCTTCTCTAGCATTTATCTCTGTTTCGGGCGACTGCCCCCTTCACCTGGATGAGATCCGCCACTTTCTGAACCTGTGCCCTGAGCTGTCGCTTGGCTGGTTTGAAGAAGGCCGGCTGGTGGCTTTCATTATAGGATCCCTTTGGGACCAGGAAAAACTCAGCCAGGTAAGAACCAGCTCCTGTTACTGCATCTTGTCTCCGTTTCCTTTCTATGCTAGGGATGGAGAGGACGACGACGGAGCTTTGAGACAAGAGGGTGGAGTCCAACGTGCATAGGCATGACTGTAGTTATTGGGGGTTACTCCAAGGGAGCATGTGACCTGGGTGCTGAGCTGAGCACCCAAGTGCAGGGAAGGAGAGCAGGGGCTGCTCCAGGTACCTAATTAGTTCAGTTTGTAAGACACCCATTTTATATTTATTTCAGAGGGGTGGGGGAGGCTCCATTCTCCAATGCCCTCCAGCTTTGCAGCCACGGTTCAGCCCCATCTGCCAAGAGGGCTTTTCCGTTTCAGAGACATCCACAACTCTTGGGGCAACAGGGCTTTGGCTAAGTGCCAGAGTAACGCAGGCTCTGTATTGCTCCCTGCATATGCAAATCCCCTCTTCTCTGTTCTAAGGGGCTGCCACCTTACAGACTAGAAATGGAGGGGTAAAAAATTCCCCCTCGGCACCTTTCATTCACAATGTGGCTACTATTGAAAGCCCAAACTCAACACACTGTTACTTCCATCAAACTATTAACTGCAATACAAACAGGGCCATTCTCCTAGGGACAAATACACTTCCTGCTGATTCAGCCTCTCTTCTGCAAAGCACTTTACAAACTAATCGATTTCTACAAGCAACCTGGAGTGAGTTCACTCCTGGAGAGAGCTCTCTTGCAGTATTGATTGCCACAGGATAAAAATAAGTAAAAGAACTGAGTTATTGCTTTGGTATTAAAATGTGTTTAATATTAAAAAAAACCCTCTTTCCAATTACAAGTAATTAAAACTGAAAAGGGCTCTGTAAGCCTTTGCAGGGGAAGGAGCACCCTCTAATCAGTTAGAGCAGGAAACTAGGCGGCTGGACTCCTGGGGCATATGCCTGGCTCTGTCACTGCCTCTCTGGCACCCTGGGCAAGTCACGTAGGACCTGATTTTCAGGAAGGGCTGAGCAGCCACAGCTCCAATTAGAGTCATTTGGAGATGGAGATTGGGGAGGTGGGGACTGGGAGCTCAACACTGAACAATCAGGCCCTAACTGCTTCGTGCCTCAGTTTCCCCCTCTGTGAAACGGGGATGATTTAATCTATTCAGGGTGCAGGGGTATCATGAGCCTTTGGGTACTGTGCAAAGCGCTTTGTACTTGGACAACACCTCCAGTAGATCAGGTGAGAGCCGCAGCTGGTGTACATCTGCCTCCTCCCGTGGAAGCTGCTCATTCACACCAGCTGAGGATCTGGTCCATTACCTCTGCAGCCCAGTCAAATGAGTGCTCTCGACACAGAATTAGAGGGCACTGCGGCAGTGAGCGACCCGCCAGCTGACACGCTTTCCTGTCTCCCCTCCCCCGGCAGGACGCACTGACTCTGCACAAGCCCGGTGGCACCACCGTGCACATCCACGCGCTGGCCGTGCACCGCACCTTCCGCCAGCAGGGCAAGGGCTCCATCCTGATGTGGCGCTACCTGCAGTACCTCCGCTGCCTGCCCTACGTGCGGCGGGCCGTGCTGATGTGCGAGGACTTCCTCATCCCCTTCTACCGCAAGTGCGGCTTCAAGGTGCGGGGCCCCTGCGAGGTCACCGTGGGCTCCCTGGCGTTCGTCGAGATGCAGTACCCCGTGCGCGGCCATGCCTTCATGCGCAGAAACAGCGGCTGCTGAGATGGCGCCTTTCCCCAGCTGCGACGCTTCTCAGGCAATGTTAGGGGCGGGCAGCCGCGTACAGGGAGACAGAGCTGCGCAGCAGCAGCTGCTCTCCTTACAAGCAGCAGCCATGCTCACTGCTGACTTTTGTGCCTGCCTGGTATTCCAGCTGGCTGCCTTTTAACTAGTAGCTCCAGGCCCAGCCCACTTGCCTCTTAACTGGTCCTAGCGCTGACCCAGCCATCGAGCTTACAGATACGGAGCAAAAGGCAGCAGAACCGCAGTGAGCACCCTTGCCTCTTCTCCGGGCCAGAGCTCAACAGGCAGGCTCCGTAAGGCTACAGCTGTTGAGTTTGACCTCCCCAGGACAGGGGTACATCAATTCTGGCTAGCCCGAGGCCTCCCCTTTAGCTCCTGGCTTTAAAAGCAGCAGTGGGAGTAATAAAGCTCTGAGAGCATGTTATGCAATTATAGAGGGGGGAAAAAAACATTGCTTGAGAAGCAGCACTGCATGGATCAGTTAATCGATTCCCTGTTTTTGTTCTCTTTGTCAAATGCTCCAAGGCCAATAACATGAGGCAGGCATGTGGCAGACACCTCTCGGGGTCTCTGCTGGGAAAAGCCATCCGCGCCTTCTCACGCTAGTTGCTCGCTGCCATGTTCTGCTGTGATGCATTAAATGGAATCCGTGCTCGTGTGTTCTGTACAGATGTGAGATACATTCAGCTACGCTAGGCTCCAGCAAGTCTCCCCCTTCCTCTCTCGGCCTCCTGCTGTTATAGGTTGACAACCGGACGTGTGTGAAATCCCATACTAATGTAGGCTCAGTGATGGCTACCCCTGCTCCGACAGACTAGGGTACCAACTTCCAACCCAATATAGGAGATACTGTCCCCAAACCACAGCACGCTCAAGGCCTAAGGGAGAGCAAAATATAACATGGGACTGAATGCGCTCTAAGGAGCCCAGCAAGGAGGCTACACCACTGGATAGACATTCCCATCAACTCCCACCCCCAAATGGCTATTAAGGGGTAGCTTTTTCAACAGACCCTTTAAGATATATTTATGGTCCTTATCTAGTGAAATCCAAAGCACTGCTATAATGGCTCCAGAGAATCACAGATGAAAAGTCGTTCCCATCAGATTATCCAATCAATCACACAGGGTTTTGCAAAATCCAAACGTGGCAACACCACTTGGTTTATTCCTTAAGAACAAGAGGGTACATCAGCCCACGCTCCCTCCCTCATCCCACAGACCAGTGCTGTGTATAGACCAGAGCTCCTAGCTCATGCCATCCTAGTTCACTGGAAATATGAAAGCCCCTGGGAACACCCTGTGCTGTTTGTTTGTCAGTTCTTTTGTTAATCAGCAAATAAAGGGTTTATTTGTTGTGTTTTCTAATTGGGTTCTTGTGCGTGTGTTTTTTTCCTGGAACACAATTCAACAGCCTGTAACAGCGGTAGACAAAGGGAAGGTGCAGAGTTTGGTCTGCACACTTGCGAAGTTACATCAAAAAGCCAGCGAGCCACAAAGCATCTTCCCCCGGCCGTTTTAGCTAAGTCTAAAAGCTAAGGGAAGGTTGGAAGTATCCAGCCTGAGGCACAAAGGAACATTTGATGCTAAGATTGAGTGCGAAAGGGACAGAGGTAACCCCCCCCCCCCGCTGCAGGATGACAGCCCTTCACTCTCCAGTCTGCTGCCTTCCCTTGGTTGGCCCTCTGAAGCAGCCTAGGAGGCGGTTGTTGACAAGAGAATTGTGCCGCCTTTCCTTAGGGCTTCAGAAGCCCTATCTGCTTTCCAAAGATATCCAGCCTGTCTCACCTTCCTAGCCTCCCCTTGCAAGAAAAGCGAGGTCAGTTTCACCTGCCTGGACTTTGGTTTAAAAATCTGTTCTGAATGAAATCAATCCTTTCCCAACAAGCATCCTAGGAATTTACAGCAGAAGGGAGGGGAGAGCTGTTTTGTGCAGGATGGAGGAAATGCAGCCCTACCGTTCAGGAACGTCTCTTGTAAGGAAGGACAGATCAGAGCTCTCTCATATGACCGGGCTGCTGTCAGCACACCACAAATACAGCAACACTTCACATGCAGGCTGCCAGTGGCTCCCAGCATACCTGGCTCTCCCACACCAGGGCCAGGCCTGCCCGCTGTATTCAATCTCAACATTGGGGCAGTTTGAATTTAAAGCAGGAAGGACATGATTTCCATCCACCCCACTTCTGCTCCACGGCTGCAGCCCCTCCCACCGTCTGGAGTTAACCCACCCTCTGTCCTTAGCAGGGGAACTGCGCCCAGGTCTATGCTAGAAAATGTTGCTCTTATCGTAATGTCGGGTAGAGACCAGCCAAAGCTCTAGCGTGGTGTGTTTCTAGACCAGCCAAAGCTCTAGCGTGGACGGAGTTACACCAGCAAGAGTCCTTCCGCCAGGATATTTTGTTTGAGGACCTGGTATCAGCTATACTGGCCAAAGCATGTGTTGCCAGTATAAGCAGTGTCAACACTAGGAGAGTTGGTTGGTATAGCTACACGAGCAAACCTTTCCTAGAGTCGACTAGGCCAGTGTTAAGGGGCAGCTCTGCTCCTGCTGCTCAGTCTGTTACCGCATGAAGGCACTTGTTTAAAATCCCATAACAGGACCTTTGGCCAAGAAGCAAGCAGAGCCTGCATGTGTACTTGCACCAGCATGAAATTCAGACAGGACATAGGCCGGACTCTCTGTGCAGTACAAAAATTGGCCAACTGCTTGATCCCAATAGTACAGGGGACAGCTTCCACTGTAGGAGAAGATTGCTCCAGTGAAGGGTGCTGCAGAAGCACCAAGGACTGCTAGTGGCAGTCAAAGCAGGCAGCATTTAAAGCCTTCATGTGAGAAAGGGGAGATGGCAGCAGCAGGAAAAGGCAGTTGGCACTAGCCAGAGCGATGGGCAGTGCAGCTCCATTTATCACCACACGAGGCAGACTTGAGTTTTGGGACTGCAAACGCCACCAAATAGAGTCCAGGAGCGACACAAACCACGTGAAAGTCTCATGGGGTTTGTCACTGGAATGCCCTTGATTGTCTCCAAGCGCCAGGATTCAGTAGCTTAGTAAGTTTCACAGACAGCAAAACCTTGTTGAATCTGCAGTAAGAGACCGTTGCAGATGACCAAGTCA
The DNA here is from genome assembly GCA_003942145.1 of Platysternon megacephalum. Taxonomy (NCBI): domain Eukaryota; kingdom Metazoa; phylum Chordata; order Testudines; family Platysternidae; genus Platysternon; species Platysternon megacephalum. Next base: position 2,157,577 of record QXTE01000220.1, on the reverse strand, counting down.
GTGAGGAAACCCACAACTAGAGAAATAAACGATATAGTCACCTTTGAGTGCCAAGTGCCATTAAATAGGGTCTGATGTAGCACCAATGAAGAGACTCCAGCAAGCTTTGGGTTGGGATACAGCATTAGCCATATATAAAGTGCATGGAAGGCTGGTGTAGCACACTAGAAAGGAAGGGGGGTCCAGTGGTTAGAGCACTAGCTTACAATCTTTGAAGACTTGGGTTCAGTTCCCTGCACCACCACAGATTTCCTGAGAGACCTTGTGCAACTGACTCTGTGCCTCAGTTCTCCCACCTGTGAAATGGGGATAACCCCATGGCCCTACCTCCCAGGCATGTTAGAGTGAGAGGTGCTCAGATGCTAAGTACCATTGATAGGAATTACGCAAGTCATAATGAGACCACATTGTTCTCTCTTTACTGGGCAGTGGTATGAGGGCACCTGCCCAGTGAGAATGACTGCATTTGGGAGAAGAGCCAAGGAAGTAGTGGTGGGTTCTGCTACAGGGTAACTGACCCAAGACCCTTCAGGGGCCACAAATTAAGACGACAGCCAGGCTAATTAAGAAGAGTAAGACAATTTGTATTTCACCATCATTTAATTTATGCTTCGGCTTTAGAGTCAACCCTGGTTCTGTTTATTCCACCCTCCCCCCCCCAAACTGGTCACAAAACAAGTGTCCCTACCCCCACCTAGTGTCATCCATCCAGCGGCAGCGACTGATCCCGGAAAACGGGCTTTGTGCGCTTCTCATTAAATACAGACAAATTTATTAAAGGAGAGACAGTACCTTAAAAGCATCAGTGATGACAGGGTAGAGCTCCAGTTTTTGGATAAAATAGCAGGCGGGGGGGAAGAGTGGGACTGGAGGCAATATGAAAAAACACACTGTACGTAGCCACCCACCCAGCCCAAGTGCGCTGGGAACACCATGTGTCCCGGCACCAGCACAATTAGTCTTTGCTAACCCAGGGAGAGATTTCCAGATGCACAAGTGTGATGGGAGAAGCTGTTTGGTCATTGTGAAATGTAGGAGCTGAAGGGGCCCATCTCCCTGTTTCGTTTACAGAGACGGCTGATCATAAGCCAGACAAGCCTTCAGGGTGCTTAGAGCAATATGTACTGACACCGCATGCTGCTATGGCTCAGACCACGCCACCGGGCTCAGGAGAGCAACGCCAGGCATTCATTATTCAAACTTTAACTGACATCCCTGCCTAGCCATAGAGGAAGTACAGCATGGGCAGCAGCAGGGCAAGCTTCCTCTATTGTTGACCCAGCCCCAGCCCACTTCTGTGCAGGAGATGGCAGTTTGGTCTCCACCCATTATTCAAGCCTTCCCCTCACTGCTGAGCAGGTGCACATGATGTGGATACATGGCCACAGGGCTGCGAGCCAGCAGTGCATGACACGCAACGTACTGAACAGTCGCCAGAAGGTAAACATGGTCCGTTGCAGGCTGTATCAGAACTAGGGACACCAAGGTGAATGCCTCCGTCTCTTCATTATTAACATGCTCTTAAAGCTTCCAAAGTCCGTGTTAAAGGAGGCACTTTCCACTTCTGTTCATGGATGGAATCATTTTAATTTATTGCGGACTTAAAAAGAACTTATATTTGCTTCTTTAAAACAAGATCTCAGCCAGTAATGTAGCAGTGTAACTTCAGAAGCCCAGTTCTACGTGGTCCGAATACCATGCTTAAGAGCTTAATTGTTATTTCTCTCTATCATGAGATCCAAAGTCTCCTAGTTACAAGATCATTAAACTTTGGGTTACTTGTTAACTTAAAGAGTCCAATGGCCAAGTTAATATACAGGAACATAGCATGGAACCAGATAGGATAGTATCTGGCATGCTTTTACTAACTGGATAGTCATTGTACTTGGGCCCTAGAAGATAAGGAATAAACTAAGATTTGTGGTATTTCTCTGTGTGCTTTTTGGTCCATTCGCCAAGATCAGGATTTGGACACTGAAGGGATAGCTGACAGTTCCTCTTTCACCCAAAATCTACCACCCCCCCCCTCCACCCCCTTGGGGGTTAAAAGAAAGAGGTTATACTGTGGCAAAAGTGGAGAATCACCCTCCGACAGTCATGTCTCATGAGAGGAGAATTCAGAAACCCCAAGGGTCTGAAGCAAGGTGGGGCTGTAACAGTTGCTAACTAATCCATGCCCCCCCCCCCTTCTTGTGCCTTCCTCAGCAAAAGCATGCACACTGACCCAGAACTGTCAGCAGCATGTTACTCTGTTAGTTCATCTTTAGGACAGTTTCCTGGTCACCCTAGCTAGGAACACACGGATTCCAGTAGCAAGCCAGATGGAGGCAAGTCCAGCTTCAGTGCAGTCTACTCCTCTGTGCTTACAAAGGAAAACTCCAGCCTCAAAAATCCTATTCCTTGCATGTAATCCCCAAGCGTCAATGGTTTTAAAAAGGGGGCCGTTGCTACTTTAAAAGAGCAAACAGAAAAAGTTTGGGATACTTTGATGATGAAGATTGGGACTGAAAAAATAAGTGTCACTGAGGGCCCAATTCCACCACCCCTCCTTGGGCTGAAGTGGTACCTTAAATATGCAAACAGACTGATTGCTACAGAGCCGTTTTCACAGCAAAGCACTGCTCAACTTGAGTAAGTGGGCAGAATTAGCCCTTATGCACCACATTGGAAATCAGACTCTGCATCAGCCTGAGCAGTGTCATTAAAAACGGTCAGTTTCCTCTGAGCCAGGCACCAGCATTCACTGAATGGAGCCGCTAGAATGACTGGTATTCCCAATGATCACTTGAGGACTCTTACCAGTGAGCAGTTGGTTCAGGCGCTATGGCTGATCACTGGTGTTTTTCTCTAGAGCCTTATGGAGGTAAGAAATATTGGCATATAAAAAGTGCCCCCTGCAAAAGGGGTTCGTTTTCACAGTACGATTCACAGTACCCGCAAGGCACTGAGATGGGATGGGGCTACAGGATGTGAAGCCCCATCTCACGCCATTAGGCACAAGGAGGGAAGGGCTGTACAGTGCAGGTCAGGAAAGGGAGACCATTGGAAGAGATGCAGCAGGGGGGGGAAGAGAGGCAGATTTTGCTGATGGAACTCAACAGGTGTCATTCAGGTGCTTTCAAGGCAAGCCCTGAAACGCCTCATTCTTGGGGCTTCAGTCCCATAAGGAAGGATCCAGCAGTTTCACCATGGAAGGATTCACTGAGGGTGAGAGGGAGAGGCACTGGTGAGGGCTGTTCGGCAACACAAGTCCCTGCACAGGGCCGTTACCTCAGAGCACGGCCCGCCACTGGAGGCCTTTCCCTAGCATGGAACAAAAGCACCAAAGTCTCCCACGTTCCCAGGTGAAGTGGCTGCTGGGCTCCCAGGCCAGCAGCTGGACCTGGGGATTATGGCTTTTCAATGTGGGGTGACAGATCTGTCCCATGTTGGCCGGACCAAATGCAAACCAGGTCAGTTCAGCTCCACTCCTTCCCACATCCAGCCGTGACCAACCAGGGCAGCTTCCCCCGCCCCGTGTCCCCAAAATAACAGCACCTGCCCAACACCCTGCACCAGCGCTAAGGGACAGACTGTGGCTCTGAGGCAGGCCTAGCCCTGAGTGAACATCCTGCATGGCTTTAGACAGCCGAGAAGAGGATTGGCGCACTTAACAGCAACGTCGTCCCTCTCCGTTGCACCCTGATTTGAAGTCACTTTCCCAGTCACTGAGAAAATCTACCTGGTGCCAACTTTCCGTGTTAAAACCTCTGCCCCATCCTGCCCGGTCTCCAGGCTGTGGGGTCAGTGCAAAACCTGGTCCAGGTCATACTTCTCGCAGAACTTGCTGGTGAAGGGCAGGCAGGTGAGATACTCGATCCAGTGCCAGTTGATGGGGTAGACGTAGAGCCAGATCACCAGGGAGGCAAAGAGGCCCACAAAGACCAGCATGGAGACAATGATCATGGCCCGCTTGCGGTACTTGTCCCCGGTGCCAAAGGTGATGTAGGGGAGGAAGGCGAAGGACAGCAGGAGGCCGCTGAGGAAGCCAAAGATGTGGGCGATATTGTCGATCCAAGGCAGGAGGCCGCACAGAAACAGGAAGAGGACGATCCCAAAGAGGTTCAGAAAAGCCTTCCAGGGCTTCTCTAGGATCTGCCAGCTTTGAAAGAGCTCCACAAAGAGGCAGGCCAGCAAGCCAAACTGGGATCCAGCAGGGCCAACCTGAGGAAGAAAAAGCTGGAGTTACAGTGGGTCCCACTCAAACTTAATTCAGTTACAGGAGTAAAAGCAACGTGGTCCAGTGGTTAGGGCACTATGGGAATCAGGAGAACCAGGCTCTATTCCCTGCTCCGCCACTGACTTGCTGGATGACCTTGGGCAAGTCACTGCCCTCTTGGTGCCTCTCTTTCCACTCCCAGGCTTTGTCTGCTAGTGTGTAGACAGAGGGCTGGGACTAGGTAAACCCTGGCAAGGGCTCATTCAACTATTTTGACACGTGCTGTCCTTCATTTAAATCCCGAGGAGGTGAAACTGCAATAAACTGCTCCCCTGTGGCCTGGGCTCTGTCTCGTCACTTGCTTTTGCTTTACCGCTAGAGACACCAAGCTAAAGACAAATATCCAGCTCAAGCCAAAGGCGCTCCAGACAGCTTTTGGTGCATCCAGCTAGCACAGTGATCAGCTTTCCCGAGGCGCGTGTAATTTATCCCAGGCAGCAAACAGCCACGGGAGGGTGAGTTGGATTCTGTTCCGGCTCCTGATTCATCCAAGGGCAGAACCTGTTACTGGTGCAGGTGGGTGAGACAGGAAGAGACCCAGCAAAGGGGACTGACCAGCAATGCTCCCCCCTACTCTACACACCAGAGGGGCGGGGGTGACAGAGGTGAAGCAGAGGGACAGCGAGGACGGGGAAAGAAGAATTAACCTAACGCTCCCATTGGTGGCTTGGGACAAGAGCCCTGGTACCTCGGGCTGCTCAGACCTGCTGGGAAGTGGCCATAGAAAAGGAGAGTTCAGTACTCTGGTTTCCAGAGAAGTCAGTACTTTTGGTGACTCAGCAGCCAGCCCCCAGCAAGCTCCGTCTCCATCCCGCCCCCCAGGCTAACTCAAACAATCACCCTGAGACCCAATCAAAGGGATTACGTGTGTGTGATCTAATGCAAAGCCCATCAGAATTCTGCTGACAGATTAGCCATCTGCCTGGTGCGTAAACCCGCAGGGTGCATGCACGCTCACGTGCGTGTACATGGGACGGCGTGGCACGTGCAAATCCTGCACATGAGAGAAGTGGATTAGGGCCAGGCTGCACCCCCAGTACATCAGGGACACATGGGTCATCCGCAACTCCGACGGAAAACTCTCTCTCTCTTTAATCAGGCTACCGTACCTAGGACTCCTGGATTATGACTGATGAGAGAAATCAAGGCCCGATCCCCACTAGCAAGGAGTCTGGAGAAAGATTAAGATTTATGTGGTTTAGCTGAAATATGCCCTTTGCTCACCTTGGACTAGTCTACACTCAATGTCGACTCCGGTTCTAAAAAGGAACCAGTTCTAAGCTATAACCCTAGTTGTTCACACCTTGGGCGACATGCTCCAATGCAGTTCAGAGCTCAGGAAGCCCCCTCCACTCCCGACTGCCACGACAGAGTAGAAAGAATAAACTCCCCTGCACCGGAGGGGCAGATACACCTGGAAAGTCAGTGCCAAAGCAGATAGCTACAGAGCATCCTTAAAACCATCCTCCTCCAACTGTAAGCGCCTCCTCCAGCACCTAGCACAGTGGGGCCCCAATCCTGAACTGGGGCACTGGGCGCTGAGGACTAGAGTTGGAGGTGCCAAGCCCCCCACCTCTCACTGGGCTGGGAAAGCCCAGCCTGCAGGACACGGCTCAGAGGGATGCTGCCGTCTCTTCTCCCCTTTACCCAGGGAGGGGCTTGGAGCCTAGAAGGTGTGGGTGGTTTTACCGGATCTCTACAGTAATCACCCCTTTCCTGTGGCAAAATGGGCAGACAGCTCCAGGGAAGGTACCTCTGAGTGGGCAAAAGGCTGTGCGGTGGGGAGACCCCCCCAGGTCGGGCAGTGGGGGGTGGAAGCAGTGAGGAGGAAGAATGAATGAAAGGCAGCAGCTGGGGTCACTTATTAATCCCTCCAAAACCTCCCTTCTCAGCTCAGGAGCTAGAGCAATCGGTTTCAGAAGTCGAGAAAGCTGGACCGCTACCACCAATTCTCTCCCCGCTCTCTCCGTCCTGCTGCGGTGGCCAATCCCATTATCCATTTCCTTTGCAGCACAGGCTACCGAGCCCACGTTCCGGGTCTGGGCCAGGAGCCCGGGGGCCAAGTTGCCTGTTACAAGCAGCCGACGGAGGTGCCCTCTCAGCTCTTCCTCGAGCTGCTGGGCGGTGTGAAGAGCGGCATCAGGCACAGAAAGGGCAAAGGGTACCAGGGAAAACAGCTGCTGGCTGAATGCCCATGGGGGAGAATGTTAAATGAGCTCAGGCCACCAACCCGAGAGCAGCCCCACATCACACACTGTATGGAGGGCAGAATGGACTAGTGTATGTGGGACCTGCCACACAGAGCCGCCAGGCAGTTCCCGCCCATTAAGCCATTGCTGGGTCTCCGGGTTAGTCTATGTGCTTCGGACTCATAGCCTGAGCAGGGAGGCCAAGGCCTGACCTGGCCTTTCCACCCTCACAGCTGGTCCCCAGAGAAGGGGCAGCCTGAGGCCCGTCGACGGGGCAGCTGGTGCACTTGGAGCCTGTGCTGTACCTGCTCTGTGGATAGCTAGAGGGCTTCAGCCCACAGGGATGTCAAACCAGCACCTTGCAGCTGCACTAAACAACGCTGTTAACGGTCACTCCCCCGTGAAGCCCTAGATCTCTGGCTGGGTACTTACATAGCCCCATCTCTCTGGTCTTTGCCTCTGATGGCCAGAGTGCCTGAAAGCTGGCAGGGCTAAAGAGAGACAGTGGCAAACCCCCCAGTCTCAGAGCACCCTTACCTCTGCCCGGTATGGAAGGAAGATGGCACTGGCCAGGTTGCCAGTGATGCCGCTGAGGATGAAGATGATCGAGATCCTATGCCAGCCTGCCAGCTTCTCCAAATCCCTGAGGACTGTCATCTGGAAGATCACGGATACCAGGCAGTGAACTATCCTATGGAAATATACACACAGATGCTTAGTCTGCAACCCCCTGCACCTATCCCATTCCCTCTCACCCCACTCCATCGCTCACTCACAGTGGGGGATTAGAGCTACTCAGGCTTCATCTAAATCAAAACCTAACTCATTTCCTACAAGTGGTGTCCTGGCAGAGGAGTCTGGTTGGCAGCTGCAGGAGGACGCTAGGGGACCGTTTGGGTGCAGGGACAGGCACATTTTCATTCTTGGAGGCTGGGTGGGGGAAATGCAGTTTCATGCTGTTCTTCATGAACCCTTTACCCAGAGCATCTGTCATGTCAGGGAGTAACGAGACAGTGGATCAACCAATGGACATGCCACTGCATCCCTGGTCCAGGGCACTTGGTTTGATTGTGTGAGCATCACTGGGCTTGCCGGAGGCAGAGGCAAAGCTGCAAAGGGAGGCTCTTGGAAGAATGGAGGATCCCCTCCCTCACCCACCCTGCCTCTTACCCGGCGTGAAGGAAAAGGGACAGCCAGAGTCTGTAGAACTGATCGGGGATTTCTGGGTTCAGGAAGGGCAGGAGGCCACACACATCATCCAAGCAATGGACCTGAAATGGAAGGGAAAGCGCCACAGGGTGAAACGAGCAGCGCTGGCTCACGGCCACATCTGAGTCTTTAGGGAGAATGGAGGCTGGAGAGGAAAAGCACAGGCGATGCCGACTCATCGCAAAGCACGTTCTCAGGCTATTGATCAGGTCCAGCAAAGCAGCTTCGACCTGCCCTTGGTACATTCATTGAAAACCCCACCATGAATGGGTCAGGTCAGAAGCGAGCATGACTCCCACAGGTTACGGGGCAAAGCGCCAGGGCAGCGTGGGTGCCCAGCAGAGATATGGGGTGAGTGGGCTTCTCTGGCGCCCAGGAAGTGCATTTTCCTGCCTGCTAGGTGCTGCGATACCATTGCAGGCTGCTTCAGGGCCGCCGGATGCTGCTTTATTGATCAGGCGCTTGTCATTCCCAGAGAACGCCTTCGTCCCTAGGATTGCTCTGCCTGGGACCAGCAAGAATCTACCCCTTTTTATTCCCAGCCCCCACCGAGCTGTGTGCTGGCCCCCACCTCGCGGTCTCATGGAGATACACGGCCAGCCTGACCATTGGCCAACGCGCAAAGCGTTCAGCTCAGGGAAGCACAGGCTGAGCGTTAGGCCCCACCCCGCGCATCATTTCTCCAACCCAGCAGCCCCAGGCTCGGCTCACCTGCGAGCAGAGAGTTGCCTCCTCGTGGAAGTAGCCGTGCATGAACTCGCAGTATTCCCGCGTGGTGATCTCGCAGCTAGCGCAAAGGAGGACAAGGTGGGGTCACCTTCCCCTGCACTCTTATAGCCCAGATCCTTGTTCATTCTCCCCTCCACCCAGGGCCAAGATGGAGGAGTCTATCCAGGTTCAGTCTGGTCTAGCTGCCTAACTCCATGCTGCATTTACAGGGTTTGGCTCAAACGCTCAGCTCCCGGCTTAGTAATGCACTGTGGCATTTTCTGCCTTTCCCAAGAAGGGCTCTCTGCCCATCACAGCAGACCTACACGGGCCTTAAGTCAATGACTGGCCAACAATGGGTGTGTCCCAGAAGGAAGCATCTTTTCCACGAAAGATCCCAAGGAAGTTAACCGAAGAAGCAAACCCTCATATGATAAGGCATAGCCCCAGGACACTGGTCTCCAAGGGCAGAGTAGTCCAATAGCAGTTTCCATGCACATGGACATCCTACATGTACCCAGAGGGATGACGATAGAGTCAGACATGCAAAGCCAGTGGGAATGAGCTTTACCTCACTGGGTCCAGAGCAGTTGTCTCAGATCAGCCCTCGGCTCTCTCCCCTCTCCTTTACCCGTGTAACACAAGACTAATGTGATGAGTAGAATAGGGAGCTTAGCCACTGGCATGGCAAGGTCCAGTCACATCAGGAATGCTGCCTGGAGGAGCATGGGCCAAGCTTACCTGCCTTTGGTACCGATACAGCACGGTCTCCCTTTGATCTCACAGTCCAGGTGCAAAAAGCCTGTGTGGTTGTTTTTGGCTTGATAGGTGCAAATCTAAAAGGAAGAGTGAAGAACTGGTTAGAGAATGGAAGAGACGCACATACTGTGTCCCTGCAGCTGAGTGCACAAGTGCTCATGGACAGCGGGCAAAGGGGAGTTCCACCACCCAGACCCAGCATGCTGCATCCAGGGCCTTCCTCTCTCCAAGCTGGCACTTCTCTGGTCACAGGGGTTCCCCAGCTTGGCTCAAAAGACAAGTGCCTTTTATTTCTCTGCCTTTCTAGGCCAGGAGGCCCCTCCCAGAACATTATGGGCATTTCTGGCGATGAACAGCAAGGGAAACAAAATATTCCCTGGAGACTCCTTACCGGCCACTTGGTAATGTCATCTGGCCAGACGTGAGGTGGGGTGGAGGCCGGCTCCTCGCACGTCCTGTGGGGATAGAGCAATCAGTGAGGAAGGGTTCTGCTGGTGCAGCCTTTGTCTGGGACCCTCTGACAGCCCAGAGCCTTTCGCTGACAGTCCTTGACAGGCACTCTTAGGGGTCTGGGTAGCTTCTCTCTCCTTCCACCTCAGTGCAGAGTCCCCAGTTCATTCTCTTTGGTCTAGGAGTGTCAGACTTTACTACGCACCATGCCCGGGCTGACTGCAGCAGTACAAGGAAGGGGACTGTGCGCTGCCTAACACAGACAGTTCAATGTGCTCTTGGGTGCCCAGAGGCCCTGGTGACATGCACACAAATGTAACCATCCAATAGGTAAATTCATCTCTCCTCTGTCTCACCATTAATTACAACAGACAGACACAGACATGGTTACAGCACAAGACTGGCAGTTAGGACTTCTGGGTTCTACTTCTAGCTGATACCAACTTTCTGAGAGAGCTCAGGCAAGACTGTTTCAGTTAACTCTGTCTCTCCTTCCCTATCTTTAAAATAGAGCACGTGTGTTTGGAAAAGTGCTTTGAGATCCTCAGATGCAAGGTACCATGGGCATGAACAATCCTTTTATAGTAGAGCTGGAAATACCGAACCCAAGACCCACCCACCTCCACCCATGGTATATGGTTCCCAAGCCACCCTGCAGACATGGAGACATATCACGGCTGCCTCCAATCCCTCATTCCTATTCAACAACCCATCCTGTCCTGTCCCCTCCACTTTCCCGGGAAAGGTGCCCATACCTGGGGTCCTGATGGCATACAGCCCCGGACATTCGCTTCCAGCTGGAATTGCCAAGGATCGTCGGGGAGTTAGAGTCTGGCCACTTTGTGAAAGTAGCTAACGTCTCCTGCAGTTCCAGAGAACGGGAATTTGGAGAGTGGGGTTTTTTAGTTGTTCAACAGATACACAGATTTGATGTGTTCAAACCAGCTCATTCGAACATGGGTCCATTCAGTCAGACCTCACAATCCTCTCTGCACTACCAAACACCCACCCGCCTGGGCTGAAGAGCCATCCTGGCATCATATATCGCCTCCTGGATGGCTGTTTTAGTGAGATGCTTCCTGTCCTCTGGGTGAGCTCCCCCTAATTCCCTTTTCCCTACCCTGTAGCTGATAGCTATCACAACATTAAAAAGACTTACATTGGGAAAAAACAATTGAATTAAAAATCAATTTGTTTTATTTAGGATGTTCTCTAAAAAGTGAGTGAAAGAAATCAGATGCAAGAAATCACCCCTAAGCATTGCACAAATCTTGGAATCTGTGGCAGCACCCACTAGTCATAATTCATGTTATTTAAATGGAAGCGATACTGTGTTTAATTTCTTGCATGTGTCATTCACGACTCCATTGCCAGCGTTTGACCCCAACACAAATCTGCTTAGCACATTAGCTGCTGTCCATCCAGTGGGTCAACTTGAAGAAAACATCTTCAAAGAGCAACTGCATTTGCCTCCCCTGGTGGCATAGCAACGTGACATGACACCCAAATGAGCAGAGCCCCGCACACTGCCAGTTGCGGTGTAAGACCACCAGTATGCATGTAGATGCACAATGTTTCAAGTCATCTCTGCAGCATGCAGCCAGGAAGAGCAGTACCAGGTGCAGAGTTGGTCAGAAGGACCGCCTGCTGCTCTCTCATCATGTCTGGTGCAGCTAACATGGAATCTTCCATGAAAAGAGTAACCCATCACACAAATGGGTACAGGAATTAAGAAATAAGCGATGTGGGTTAATAATTAGAAGCCCGATTAGAGGGGATCTAAAATGCCACATAGTAGGCAGGTATTAATCTTGCAGTGATCGTGGAAAGTGATTCAATATGGTGTATATCCCACTAGCTGCATAAAGCAGGGGTATAAAACATCCAGTCTAGTTTCTTAGTTTTCAGGTTCAGCGGGTCCCTGAGATGGCGTAAACTGAATCAGAACTTCCCATCTGATGAGCTCCTCTTACGTTTCCTTCCATCTGTGTGTCTAATAGTCTCCGCAGTGTTAATACGCAGAAGCATAAGAATAAGGTAAGTACAGTGGGCTTCCTGCATTGTTCATACTTAAGAGTCTTAGCTTGCGGAGAGCATTAGGCACAAAGATGGATGGAAACACAAGTGGAGCCCATCAGAAGGGAGGTCCTGATTCCTAACACCACTCACTTATAAGGAGTTAAAATGGTACATGAGACACGGCCAGAGGTCAGCACCACTTTACACTTGAATCCCACCTTGCCTCACCACTCTCTCTCGGTTCTTCGCTAGCGGGTACCTTTCCTGGTTCCTTCCCTGACCTAATCACAGCAAGAAGTCAGTCTTCCCCCTCCCCCACAGTGTACCCACCCCAAAGCCCTGTCTGCATTAGTCTTGCAACTGTCCTTGGGATTCCTGGAGGTTTCCTGGTCCCATAGGCGATAGGCAGCCTAGCGTACTCACCGAACAGTCTTTTCGCTGAGTCTGGATGCAGCCCGAGTTGTCGTTTTGGACGCAGCAGCCCGAGTTACGCTCCTGGTCCCTCTCTTTTTGAATGCGCTTCTCAACCTGCTGGTCCTTGCGGATGCAAGGGGAGAACTTGGCTCCCAGGTGGATCAGGTCGATCTGAAACGCAATACAATTCGATACAAGCCATTTTTTGTGCCATTAAAGTGCTGTGTGTTATACAGGAGTGGTGGTTTAAGGGAAAATGGGTAAACTGCACCTTTGGGGCAGAGGATCTGGGATTTCTGTGAGTAGCCAGTTTCGGGGGCTGGATATCCCAGGGGAGTGCTTCCTAGGGACTCGGGTGCACCTGCTGTTATCCTGCAAGGCAGATGGGGCTGGCATAGCCTCGACGAGAGTGCTCGAGTGGCTGAAAGTCTGGTGGGGTGAGGCGCTAACACCCAGGCAAGACTAGGGGGTAACAAGGTGGCTCTCAGTTCAGGGTACCCCAAGAACAGTCACAGTCTATAGCACTCAGTGGGCTGAGCCACATCACAAAAAGTTACCAGCAACACAGATGGGAGTTGAGAGAGAGCCCAGAGACGGAACAGCACAGGGCTGGAACAGGTCAGGCCTGACCTGCTGGATAAAAGTGTGTGCAAGGGACCTTTGGACAGCAGCTGTCAGAACCTTGCTTCTCCTTCCCTCTGCACTGAGGTGTAAATTCCTCTGTCTCCTGCGGGGCAAAGGAGGAGAGGGAAAAAAACCACCAACCTAGACATGTCCCTTACCGAGCCCGGGCCAATCCAGAAGTTCTCCTGCTGGATGTACTTCACACTCTCATACACACCTTTGTTCCTCAGCACCTGCCAAGTGGGCACAACATTTAAAAGTCACACGGTGTAATTCACAGCAAAACGGACGCAAGGTTGAACAAGATGGATTTTTCCAACTGCCAGCCCTGCAAACTCAGCCTGGGATCCAAGAGTCAGGCTGGCTTCTCTTTGGCTCATAGAACAGTGAAGGTCCTTAACTACACATGAGCTTTCATTGTGTTGCCCAGGTGTAATTTAGAGAATAACTTGGCCTGCAGGGGAAGACCAGCTTCATTTCAAGGCTTTCTACTTGTGCAGCCTCACCTCATGATCATTATTAGATTTTAGCCTCTCAGCTAGGGCAGTGCTACCTCATTTTACAGAAGGAGAAACAGACGATCAAATAACTTGCCCAAGGTCACACAGGAAGACAGTGGCAGGGCTGAGAATTTGACTCATGTCTCCCAAGTCCCAGTCCAGTGCTTTAGCCACTCGCCCATCCTTGCTACCGAGATCCCAGGCTGGATTTCAGGGTGATCAGTGAGGGGGAAAGACGTTCCTGTTGCTCACAAACTGAGCACGTTTGATATGAAGTCAAAGACACTAAACATGGTAACCCCATCACTCCCGAGGCCATTTAAAACCGAAAGAAATCCAAGTGTCTGTACATGTACTACCTCCCACTGAACAAGGGGCTGCTTTTTCCAGATTGTGAGGTTAAGAGGAGAAAATAGATTATAGGAAAGAATAAGCGTTGGCCATCTTCCCAGGAAACTTAATTCCTGCCTTCCTTTCAGTGCCTGGGTACCTAGGAGAGAAAGGGAGCCACCTGACTAACTGTACGCATAGAGAGATGCTGGAGAATTAAGCCTGCATGGGATAATCCCCATTTTGCTGGCATTCAGCAGAGCTGGGGCAACAGACTTGCTTTAAATCAGCTACTGGAGTCCTGGTATTGGAGACAGGATTCCCCAGAGACACAGGCAGTGCCAGAGGTGTCATTAGCCCAAGGGACCCGATAGGCTAGACAGCACCAAGACCCCAAAATGGGCACAGCCAGTATCGATGAAACTTACTAACTCTGCCGTCACGTGCTGGGCAAACCCGATTGGCGCGATGCCGTACGTGCAGATAACCAGCAGGGTGATGATGATATGGACGAAGGTGAGCCAATAGGTGAAATACGGCCTGGAGAGGGGAAGGGAAACACAAACAAGGGTCACTCGTCACAGACTGAGCAGCTCCGTCCCTGCCAACCTTTACTCGCCTTAAACCAGCAGGCTGGAGATGCCCACATCCAACACAGTGGGGACATGGCAGGGCAGATGTAGGAGGGGATCAGGACGGGGATACACAGGTTGGGTTCGGAGGCGCATTGGCCGAGCTGCTGTTGGGATTGCCTTAGTTAGCATTTCACAACCCCTGTGCAAGGCATATTTTACATCCATGACCACTAAAATGGATGTCAAGTCATCAGAGCCCTTTCCCTGACCAACGCAGCTCCTTGTCTGGGAGGATATCTGCTGAGACGAGGAGCCCGCAAAGCCACTGGAACTTAAGCGAATAGAGCTCCCCTGCAGGAGCGCCACCAGCTTTTTCGGCGCCCTAGACGGCGGAAGGTCCCGCCCCCAAAACGCCGCCCCCGACAGCGGCGGCGGAAGATCCCGCCCCCAAAATTCCGCTGACGACCGGGGCACCGGTGCCCCCCAAATAGTAGCGCCCTAGGCGACCGCCTAGGTCGCCTAATGGGTTGCGCCAGCCCTGCTCCCCTGCTGTGTATGTTTGGAACCACTCAGCGTGGGCCACGCTGGACTGACAGGCCCCGATCCTGATCTCGCTCCCCTGGCGTCAATCAGGAGTAACTCCACGCCAGTCAGCATCAAGAACCAGGCCCAGCGTTTACATATGGCGCAGCACTAGGATCCAGTATCAGCCCGGGTCATTATAACCGCATCCCCCCACCCCCATCCAGCTGGAGCCCGGCCCTCACCTGTGACTGTCTGTGTTCTCCAGCTGAGACTGGACCATGCTGCTGATGCTCCGGCGGTACGTCCTGTTCAGCCACTTGCCCACCACCCCCAGCCCATAGTATCGCTTCTTGCGGTCAAAGGCGAAGTGCTTCACTTTGGAAGCGATCCGCTTGCCTCTCTTGGGGCTGGGGACTGCCGACACCGAGACCCCGACACCTTCCTTCCTGCAGCGAGAAGCATTTCATTCAATTCCCTTCAAAGAGGTGGAGTTAAATCCTTTACTCCCTTTCATGCATGGCCTCATCACAGCATGGCCAGTGTTGCCAGAAGTGAAGGAGTTGCCAGGGAAAGGGATGGGGCCAAGTCCCTGCTGGATATCTAGCCCAGCTCCAGCCCCCCAGCACCAGTCAGTGCAATGGGCCAGCTCAGAAGCTACCTAGGAACAGAATATCCAGGACAGCACAGGTCAAGTCTGAGGGGCACTGGGCAAATCTCTGCGGCACAGCCCTGAACCAGAACCGATACTCACAGAACAGGCTGCTCCACCTCTGAGGATCGGGCGCCGTCCAGGTGAGGAAGCCCTTGGAAGTAAGCGGCTGAGAGGGGTGGCGATTCAAACACGTCGTCCGGCATGGAATACATCTCCTCGTGCGCATCTATCTGTGAGGGACACAGCAGAGACACGCGGGTGATGACCTAGCTCAGACAGAGAAGTGATCCAGATGACGTCCCAACCAGACTTGCTCCTGGCTCAGACCTGGCTTCAGGGCAGGGCCTTGTGAGACAATGGGGGACGATCAACCATTAATTTTATGGAGAGATTTATGCTTAGCGCGGCATCGTGCTATCTGATCCTTGATTCACCGAGCACTAACGGGGTCTTACAAATCGGGCAAGGAAAAGCCGTGGTTCATGTCCCAAGAACTTACAGCAGATCTGGGTTCTGCAGTGCTGGAGACGCTCTATTACAATCATTTTTATTACAGTTGTGTCTAAGGACCAGTGGAGATTGAGGCTCCTTTGTGCTAGGTGCTGTACAAACAGTCCCAGCCTTGCAGAGCTTACAATCTAAATCAGACCGAAGGCCTGGGCCACACTTAAAGCTTAGGCTGACTTCGCTGCACCATTCAGGGGTATGAAAGTCTAGATCCTGGAGCGCCATAACTATGCTGACCTAGCCCGTGGTACAGATGTGGCTAGGCTGCTGGAGGAATTCTCTGGGCTGTGTCTACGTGACAAGGTTGAGCCAGTATAGCTACAGCGCCAGAGCTACGCTGCTCTAGTCCCCGCAGTGTAGATGTGGCTGAGTGTTGCTGCTGTGGGATAGGACGTACGTAGGGAGAAACCAGTGACAATAATTAAGGTGTATTTTCCCCTTTGCTTGCGAATAGAGACTGTAGCCTCTGGGCCCCCTGCTACTCAAAACTGAACTCGCTCCCAACAAATTAAGCAACCCCCTCACCCAAAACGGTGAAAAGCAACAAGTTTAACAGAGTGCGATTGGGAGGGCGGGGGAATTATTCGGTGTTGGGCGATAGAAGGCGAGGTCAGTGTCCCAAGCAGTAAAAGCTCTCTGGGGCACAGGACCTGTAAGGTAACAGCCTGGGATGCCATGCACCAGTGTCAGAAAGATTTAAAATAAAAGGGGGGGGGGGAAGAGAGGGGAAATGTACACTGGGTGTAAATCAAAATATCACAGCTAGGGAAGTGAAGCCCCAGTTTCCATCAACATGCACAGACTGGAGTCTCAGCAGAGCCAGCCCGGGGTCTCACATCACCAGCCCCAGAGGTTCCAAGACCTGGTGACTCGGCGTGAAGGAAAAGCCACAGGGGAGAGGGGGTGAAGCTAGGATATCATGGAACCATGCTTGCCTTACTGAAGAATGAGGAGTCCAGCGTATCTGCAGCATCCACCATGTCCTCATCCAGGATGCTGGGATACAGGAAGCTCCGCTTGTTGCCTCTCTGTTTCGATGCTGAGGGCTCCAAAACTGAACGTCCCTTTCATGGAGGAAAAGGCAAAACACTGGGTGATGAAATGTACTAGTAAAGCTGTACTTTGCCATACTATAGCAGGGGACCAGGAGGCAGTTTTGGGGCTGAAGGTCAAGCGGATTAACCGCCATGGCTGGGAATCTGCACACAGATTTCCCAAAGAAGGAAGCCGTCAGCATTTCAGATCTCTGTTGGGGAGGTTTGCAGAGTGTTGCATGCAACTCCGCCAGCACCCAGCAGTACATAAGCAATGATGGTTCCATAACATGCCTCAGAATCCCAGTTATGCACCGGCCACACAAACAAACACCTTCATCATTGGATCAGAGATTATAACACTCAGTAAAAAGGCAAGTGCAGCCATCAAACTCCAGCCTCGAGCTAAACACAACAAACGTGTGTCCTGCCCACACTAGAACTCTCAGTCACAGAGTCAGAAAAATGTGGGGCTGGAATGGACCTCCAGGGTCACCAGGTCCAGCCACCTGCGCTGAAGCAGCACCAAGCAAACCTAGACCATCCCTGACAGGTGTTTGTCCAACCTGTTCTTGAAAACCTCCAGTGATGGGGATTTCACAACCTCCCTTGGAAGCCTGTTCCGGAGCTTAACTGCCTTGCTGCAGATTAATGTGCATTTACATGTTAAAACATAGCTCAAAACGCCAGTGTCGCCAAACTCGATGGTTAAGAGTGATCAAAACCTGGCCTTTCCATCCTGCAGAAAATTGAGAGAGATTCTGAAATCGGGTTTTGTCCGAAATTGGGCCCAAAAGTCAAAATCTCCAAATTTGTCTAAACATTTTGGCCTTATCAAAATGTAACATTCTCCATCATGGCCCCATGAAAATGTCAGTGAAATCAATACATTCCGGTAAAGTGTTTTGATTGTCAAATTAGCATTGTCTGATGGAAAACTGTTTTGTCAGAAAATTTTCAGGCACCTCTGTCTACAAGGTGAGCCACATCTGGCTCATATTGCCTGTGAAACCAGGTTATTCTCTAGTACAGAGCAGGTCTGCTAATGGGCACCAGCAGAAACTCCACCCATGACTAGGTTTTTATGCAACGCTTGCAATGAAATTGGAAAAAACCTCCACATGTTAAGGGTTGCCATTCAATGCTCTTTTGCTTAAACAGTTCACTGTTCATTCAAACCACTTAACTTTTTAGCTAAAATTCCACTTAAAATAAAGCACTGCAATATGTCGATTGACGCTGCGTATGTCGTTCAACCAAAACATTTTGCAAAAGTATCAAAACACAAAAATTTAGGGGTCTGCAAAATGTCCCAGAATGCAATGGAAAATGGTCTTGCATTAAGTGTTGTGGAGGAAAAAATGACTGCATTTGCAGAGCCCTGGGAGAACCTTAGTAAGGGCTCCAGTCCAGATCTTGGGAACACACAAGTGACAGGACATAAGGGTGCCCTGGACGAGTCTCTGAGGAAGGGTCACTAGGCAGCAGCTCAGCTGGGAACGCATTCACAAGCAGAACTCACTTTGATGATAGCCGCAGCTGCCCTGAAGCTCATGTGGGCGACAGACTCCCGCTTCCTACGGGGCAAACGGGTGTAGCCCGACCGCACGCTGGTGAAGGATGTCAGGGAGAGGACTCCAGGTGTCTGGGGTGGCAGAACAGGGTGAGGGGTCCGCGGACGATCGACTTCATCCGGATGCCGGAACGGACGGCCTCTGGCCAAAGGGTCTACGATCTTAGAGTCACATGGACAGAGAGGCAGAAGTTAGTGAACTAGGTTCGGTTTTCAGCTCCGTGTGCACATGAATGTAAGAGAGAAAAGGGAGACACAAAGATACGCATTATGCAAGTGAACCCTGTTGTGAGTGGGTTTTCTGCCAGGACTGAACCCAGAACCTCTGGATCTAAAAGCCTGAGTTTCTACTGCCTGAGCCATAAGACCAGGTCCCATACAATAGGGCTACACTATGCTCAGACAGCATTTCTGGGAATCCTTTGCTGAAGTTATCTCCAACAGTCTGATCTGAAGACACCTACTCCACTGCACTCTAGACCAGAGAGGCAGGCTCAGACTAGGAATCCCCATTTTAAATTATTTAAGTGAGAGCTAAGACAGGAGAAACCCCTTGTAGCACCACGTCCCATATTCTTCATAGAGTTACTGTTATGATATGGATATGGCATAACTAAGATATGTTTTATGCAAGATGGGTCATGTGTGATGCCATTGGAAAGATGATGATTTACTGAATGTGATGATCCTATTTGTATGCATGTATCATTTCTGTATCTGAAGTTAGGAATGTTGACTATGTATCAATTGCAAAAAAATGTTTGCAATCAGTCTGGCTGGTTAGTCAATAAACCATTAGGGAGAACAATAGGTCTTTGAAGATGCTAATTTCCTGCCTTCCTGGGATGCTGCTTTGACAATGCAGGGTCATGTGATCATGTCACCTGGTACTGGACACCATCTTGGACTGCTGTATTTCTCCAGTGGTAGGGGGTGGGGGTCAAACTGGGAAACAAAGGATTCCTGCCATATGTAAATCCTTTTTAAGGCTGAGGAATGAGTTAATCAGGGTCAGTTCTTCACTGAATCTCCGCCCAAGATGACTGCTAAAAACACCTACGACTGAGCTGGACCCAGGCTAAAAGGTGTCTGGTCTGTGAAAGGAATATCTGGAATTCTAAGCTGCATTGTCTTTAAGAATCTCTGAAACCTGCTTAAAACAACCTTTAGGGTGAGAAATTACTACTTGTAGCCAGTTTCTTTAGTGTCTTAAGCTTAGTTTGCATGTTTGCTCAGTAATCTAACTTTGATTGGTTTGCTATCCCTTATAATCACTTAAAATCTAGCCTTTGTAGTTAATAAACTGGTTTTGTTTTCTAAAACCCAGGTTGTGCAATTCATAAGAACATAAGAAGAACATAAGAAAAGCCGTACCGGGTCAGACCAAAGGTCCATCTAGCCCAGTATCTGTCTACCGACAGTGGCCAATGCCAGGTGCCCCAGAGGGAGTGAACCTAACAGGCAATGATCAAGTGATCTCTCTCCTGCCATCCATCTCCATCCTCTGACGAACAGAGGCTAGGGACACCATTCTTACCCATCCTGGCTAATAGCCATTTATGGACTTAGCCACCATGAATTTATCCAGTCCCCTTTTAAACATTGTTATAGTCCTAGCCTTCACAACCTCCTCAGGTAAGGAGTTCCACAAGTTGACTGTGCGCTGCGTGAAGAAGAACTTCCTTTTATTTGTTTTAAACCTGCTGCCTATTAATTTCATTTGGTGACCCCTAGTTCTTGTATTATGGGAATAAGTAAATAACTTTTCCTTATCCACTCTCTCAACATAAGGGGGGGGGGGGGGGTTGTGAAATATCTTCCTCCACATTGAGGGAGGGGGCAATTTTCATGAGCTTACGCTGTGCAGATTTCTGCGCAGCGCAAGACAATACAGAGGGGGTGTGCACTGGGCAATCCCTGAGCTGAGTCTTCCCACACAGAGTGATCTCCGTGTCTGTGTCTTTCTGCAGCGGGGTGTGGCCCTACCTGTGTGCGCGCACTGGAGGAGATTTGAGGGCCTGGCACAGCAGGACAGGGTGAGGGAGCTCAGGAACGGGCGGGCTCAGTGGGAACCCAGTACATCAGGTGGCACCCTGGGGGGTGGGTAACCCGTCACACCCCTGAGAGTTTTACCTTGGGCAGCTTGCACGGCTTCGGTGACTCGGTGCCTTGGAAGGAGGGCACCTCCTGACTGGGGAGCTCCATGTCTCGGTACGGGGCCTTGAGCTTGCCATATCGCATGCTGCAGTGCTGCCGGCTCTTGCGTTGCCAGTGCTCCCGCTTCCCCTCCCAGTCACTGCTGACACCGAACCACTGGGCTGTCCCCCTGCGGGAGCAAGCGTTGAGAGAAACATAGTGCCCATCTCTGCTGGGGGGAATGTAAAGGGACTAAGTCCACACGACTGAGAACGCGGCAAGTCATTTAAATACAGAATTGGAGTGTTACATTGTATCTAAAAATAGACCATGTCTGAACCTTTTACACCATCCACATCTCAGACACCATCACTACCACCTCCAGAGCTGCAAGCAACTTCGGATATTGTCCACACTGCATCCGGGGTGTGTGATTGCACCTGGAGCCTGGTCTACAATATAGAATTAGGTTGACATAAATCACTTTCCAGTGACCTCTTTATGCCCGTGTCTACACTCAAATTTCTCTCGATTCATGTAAGTGCCCCATTACGACAATGTAGTAAAACCACCGTCCCCCCCACCTCCGAATGGCGTAGAGCCTTAGTTGACCTACTTAGGTCAACACAGTGAGAGTGTAGATACTGCACGACCTGTGTCGATCCTCACAGATCCTCCAGCACCTGTCCCACAATGCCCCATTCCCTGCAACAGTGACTGCTCTGGTCACAATTGTAAACTCCACTGCCCGGGGTTCAGAGACTGGAAGCCCACCACATTCCCTTTAAAAGCCCTGCGTATTTTTGAATTGACTTTTCCTGATTGCCCACCTGGATGAGCAAACCTAGCTGATCACCTTTGTTGTGTGCATCATGGATCCAGAGACTCAGGGCTACGCCGCCAGCTTTGGAACAGTCCTCGGAGGACCCCTTCAGCGTGCCAGACCCTCAAGGGGGGTCTCTCTTCCTCCAGGGTGAGCAATGTGGCCTCACTGCCTTCTACTGCTGAACCTCTGGGCTTCAGCACTGCAGCTGCACACCGTGAGCTCTGTTCCACAAGTCCAACTGAGACAGACCCCTGCTAGAGACTTGTCCACTCTGCAGATTGTAATGCACCTCCCCCCAAGCATTTACAGTGACACACACACAGGGGCATCAGAAAACAGTTGAGTTTATTAGTCAACTGCAGCACAGTGAAGTCCTTAGCGTAGCAAAGAGAAAGGAAGGTTCAAGCGTAGGCCGTTATGGTTAGCCCAGAGCCCAGCCAAGCTGGGTGAATGCCATTGTTCAGGCTCTGGTCTGACCTCCTGGGTTAGTTTCCAGCTGAGAGCCCCGACTCCTTCCAGCAGCCAGCTCTTACCCCCTCACCTCACACCTCTCCAGTCCTTTGTTCTCCACCTGGGGAACGTTGCTCAGCTTCCCTGAAGAGAGGTGGGGAAATCTGCCTCCTGCTGGGTCCTTGGTGGCTAGGTGTCAATGCCCTGGGTGATTGGATTTGCCATCCTCTTCTTGTATCCTCCATTGACTGGGAGGTCGGTCTCAGCCAGTCCTTTTTTTTTTTTAAATGGCGCATTTCAAACTCAGCCAGGCAGGCAGCATTAATACCCACGTCTCTGAGCCTGCCCTGAGAGCAAACAGTCCTTTTCCCCTCACCAGGTAACACCACAGCATATGGAGGAAACTGAGGCACACAAGGGATTCATAAAAATATTACAGAAAAGTCCCACTTCATCACACAGC
Source organism: Platysternon megacephalum (assembly GCA_003942145.1). Taxonomy (NCBI): domain Eukaryota; kingdom Metazoa; phylum Chordata; order Testudines; family Platysternidae; genus Platysternon; species Platysternon megacephalum. The sequence goes on along the minus strand of QXTE01000220.1, from coordinate 2,135,376 downwards.
GTGCAGCTTCCCAGATGACCATTCCAACTCCACGCACACGAGGTAGTAGACAAGCTGAGTAGACAGGATCTCCCGGGCCTGTGGTGAGAAGAGGCTGTGCAGGCAGAACTATGGACCAGCCATAGAAACGTGGACATCTAAGAGCAGATTGCACAGGGGATGCAGGCGAAGAGTTCTGATGCAGACAGGGATCAGCAGCAGGACCGTGAGAAAGTGAAGGAACTTCGCCAGGGATACCACAAGGCCGGGGAGGGCAACAGTCAAGCTACTGCTGCGCCGGAGATCTGACGCTTTTACAATAAATTGCATGCCTTGCTCACCAGAGATCCCACCAGCACCTCACAGAGCACTGCCGATGCCTCCAAGGAGCCGGAGATCCCTGTCATAGGGTGTGGGGGGACACAGCAGGGGACTCCAGCCATGCTGCTAGCCAGGACCCGTTGAATACTCTGCTGGAGACTAGCCAGTCCCGCCAAGTGAGCCCGGATGAGCCCGTGGATGAAGGGGAAAGGAGCTTGGGGAAGCGTGCGCATGCATTTTTCCTTACTACGTTTAAATTTAAAGCTGGTGCCCGGCCCACGCCCAAGTTATCGACTTTTCGTTGTATGAGAAGAGGTAGCAGTACAAGAAGCAGGGAAGAGCAGGCAGCTGCTTTTCATTCTTCTGCTGGGTTAGGCGGGAGGGGAGGATAGGAGCAGTTTATGTACACAGGGATGTCCCTTGTATCCTCCAGAGAGATCGCGATGAAATGGTCAGGGAGGCAGCCCTCTCCCTAACGTTTCTAGGCATGGCCGCAGAAGGACACTTTCCCAGGCCAGTCTGGGAGGAGTTCCGCTAGCACCATTGAAACAGGCCAGAGGCACATGGGCTCAGGCGGCTTCGGGACGCCAACAGCAGCTGGGCTCACTGGTCTGTTGTGCCCCTTCTGAGTGAAATAACCACCACTGCCTGTGAAAGCCAGTGCCAATATTTACTGCCCTTGCCCTGTACTCAGACCAATGCTGAATAGGGGCTGAAATTCTGTAGCTTCATGAAACAGAAAATCCAACTTTGCCCCTGCAGGCCGTACTCGCCATGGCTGGGCTGAGGCACTCCACAGCACAACCATCACCGGGCATTTCTCATTAAAAGGATTTTGGGGAATAAGGGGAGGAAGTTTTGATGTTGATTCTTCCCTTTCTGTTGTGACTGTAAATATAATGATACCTCTGTCTATTTTGACCTGGTGGCATTGAGGGGTGACCCATCCACACCTGCAGAATGCCTGGCCCTGCGGAGAAGAAAGAAGAGGACTAGGGAGGACATGTTCTGTGAGATCCTATAAGCCAATGCTGCATCCACCCATGAACAAAGGGGGCTGGAGAGCCAACATGACCAACGGCATGGAGAAAGATGGAGAGGACAGGAAAAAGGCACGAGTGTCCCAGCAGGACAAGGAGCAGGAAACGCACCAGGACATAATGGGTCTTCTCAGACAGCAAGCCCTTGGTGTACAGCTTCACGAGCCATGGAAGCAAAAAGGATAGGCTGTCTTGCGCAGAATCACTACTGGCATTTCAACATCCGCCAGTTAGGAAAGAATACCCCTGCCTGCAGCTTTTGGGAAAGCCCCATGTTCCTAAAGAGGTGAGCATCATGCACCTTCCCTGACCAACCTACACGGATATTGGTGAAGCATCCCTGGTGATCCACCAACACTTGCACCATCACAGAAATGTAGCCCTTTCTGTTGATGTACTCTGTAGCAAGGTGGGCTGGTGCCAAAATAGGGATACGAGTGCTATCACCCTACTGCAGCTCAGGAACCCCATTGCTGCAAATCCATCCACTAGCAGCTCCTGCACGTTGCCGAGAGTCTCAGTCCTGAGTAACAGGATACGATTCATGGTGCTATACACTTGCATGAGAGTGGTCCCCACTGTGAATTTCCCAATGCCAAAATGCTTTCCCATGGCAAACTTCCGGAGTGCAATCGGTACTTGTTTCTCCACTGTCAATGCAGCTCTCATTCTGGTGTCCCTGCGCTGGGGGGCTGGGGCGAGCTCTGCACACGGATCCAGGAAGGTGGCCTTTCACATCCAAAGGTTCTGCCGCCACCACTCGTCGTTCCAAATGTGCATTACGATGTGATCCCAACACACAGGGCTCGTTTCACGAACAACGGCAAGCAACCCTGAATTGTTTCTCGCTATGTCCATCAGCCAACTGTCCTCCAAGATAGTACCCCAACAACCAGGGACATGAGACTTCCTGAGGGTCTGCAAAATCAGAGGAGTTGTACATCCTGTATTTGCCATGTTCACAAGAACAGCGCAGAACTCTGTGGGATCCAGGCTTCTGGCAGACCCTGAAAAGCATGGAGTGGATTTGTGGGATTTTATTTAAAAAAAAAAAAAGGGGGCACAAAAAGGATGGGAAATGGATGGTCTTATGGGATGCAGAGAGTTGCATGCTGGGAACTTGATCCCTGGCTCCTAGAGATCTCTGGGTGAATCCTTACTATCCCACAAAACGCTGTGAAAGTGCCCCAAAAGGCATTGCGCTGGACGACAGTGCATGGCATGCTGGCAACACACTTTACATCGACACGCGCACTCCTGGTGAGCACGCCCAGTGCAGGTGCAAGCAGCCAAGGACACGCATGCTTCAGCAACATACAAATTGCAGCAGTCGTGTGCCGCTGCAACTTGCGTTGATTGTGGTTTGTAGTGTAGACATCGCCTCAGGCGGGCGTGCCCGCGCTAGCTTTAATTGTGTTAGAACGCTGAAAATAGCAGCGAAGCTGCAGCGGTACAGACCCTGAACTTGGTTAGCAATGCAAGTAGCTCTGGGGGGCTTTTATAGCCTGGCTGAAGCCTGCAGCCCCACATCTTCACAGTTACTTTTAGCCATGCTAGTTAGACGACTGCTCGCACCAATGTGCCTCCCTGCGCTGCAATCACCCCCCCGATGGCAGCGTGGACGTGGCATTCGGGATCTAAGAACACACAAGGTGCACGCAACGTTCAAACCGTTCACACTACAAGCGAAAGGAGTTCTTTGATCCCAGCCTAGCCACTTCACCCACAGAAGCCTGCCATCATTTAGCTCAGTTGGCAGCCTCTGCTCTGGAGGGGCCCAGGCCTGCAGTAGCAGGGGATGCCAGAAATTCAGCCCTCTTGGCGACATCGCTGGTACCTGCACCGCACTGGGAACAGGCTTGTTAGCTTGGTGCTGAAACGGAAGCACAAGTGAATGTGCCTGTGAAAGCCCCACGTAAATACTACGGAGAAACGGCCTCTTGCTTTTTGGTGCTGGTCTGTGAAAAGCACGAGTTCGAATTCTAACGGAGGAGACTGGCATTGCTCCTGGAACAGCGAACAGCCGGGCAAAACACAAACAGATGAAAACCCAACATGGGACCTGGTTAACTTATTTCAGCTCCCTGATTCTAACACACGCAGCTTCGACCTCCACGCCTGGTCCCGCAGCGCGTCGTCTGCAGCCAGGGCAGAGACCAGAAAAGCAGGAAGACAAATCTGTTCAACTCCCCTCCCCACAGCCTAGCACCAGGTGCTGCAGCGTCTGACACGTGGGGCCGTAACGCCCAGCGCCGCATGCTCCTTACTTGCGGATGCTCTGGGACAGGGAGGTCTGTCTGTGGAAGCCGGGATGTCTCTCCAACGCGTTCTCATCCCTTTTCCCTCTGGGCTCCTGTAGGCTCACGCTCTTTTGATACACGGGGTTTTTCAGAGGCTGGAAGGGGAGCCAAGCCGTTAGGAGCAGAGCTGGGGAGGGGAAACACATTTCTGTGCATAGCTGGGATCCCCCCCGCAACCCACTGTTAAGGGAGGCGGGGGGGGGGGGGGGGNCCCACGTTCAGACGTGCTGCCAGCATGGGGAAGCTTCAAGAACTCCAATCCAAAACTGAGCCCCCCACCCCACCCGCCTACCCTTTGGCGCATCCCAGGCCCCTTAGACAGCTCCTTGGCTGAAGGGATGAAGAGCAATGCTATGGGGAGGGAGCCCCGTAAAGCCACTTCATAACAGGCAGCTAATGGGGGAACAACTAACCCCTTGGAGATGGGCCGTCAATGCACATCATCATCCTGAGCAGCCAGCTGGGCAGCAGCCTGGAAAACGGCAGCATTCAGGGCTCAGAGCCACATGGGCTCTAATCAAGCAGCAGAATGGGACAGGAGATGGGTGCTGAACGGCGCTCGACCATGCTCCCAGTGGAGCAGCATTCCCTAGTCCCTTACCACTGCTACAAAGAAAGCCCCTGCTCCCCCAACACACCCTCCCAGGTCACTGGGAACTAACAGGCATTGGGAATCCCCCTCTTACCACTTTTGGGTTGCTTTCCTCCTGTAGCTCCACTGGTGGAATGGTGATGGAGAGGTCAGGGGGCTTCCTGCTCTGCAGGCGGCTGCTGCTGGTGCTCGACCGGCTGCCCCCATTCTTATCGCTAGACGACATCTCAAACAGGAGGAGTTACTCAGACTAAAGGGGGAGGAGAGGGGGGAAAAAAAAAGTTAGACCCTAGATTTCTTGGCTGATCGCACAGGGGAGGAGGTTGATCAGTCTCCTCTCTAGGGGGAAGGTGAGGTAATGGCCATTTCATGGATTTATCGCAGATAACCGCTAATGGCTCTGTGCACCATGGAGACCCCCTGGAGGCACTTCAGTTCTTTAAGTGCTCCTCGCAAGGAGAGACACGAAAAATCCTTTCCTTTAACCACTTCCCAGAGGGCCAGTGGGAGCCCCCGCTCCTCAGCCATATGCTGCTATAGATCAACATTTCACACTTCTACAGTGACTTCCATCCAAGGATCCTCAAGTGCTACCCAAAGATCACAACACGTCTGACTTGTGCACCATTATCCCCATGTAACAGACGGGGGAAAGCAAGCGGACTTGCCCAACGCAGCAATTCAGTGGCAGAGATAGGAACAAAAACCAAGATTCCCACCTCCTAGTCTCCTGCTCTAAGCTGTTCTTTATCGTAACCATGCGGCAAATATCCCACCACTAGTCCTATCAAGCGCTTTGACTTGCGATGCTGCCCAGGAGGGTTGGACGTTGCAGCTCAACATAGCAAAGACAAAGGCTTTGAAGAGGTTCGCCTCCGGCCCAAGGTGCTTGTGGAGTTAGAGACATGCCTGGCAACGTGAACTGACGGCTACGCACAGATTGCAGTACATGCAGCTCAACCATAGCAGCAGGAAAGCCATTGGAAGTCACACCCACTCAAAGCAGACTTCCAGTTTTCAAAGAACTAACCTGGCGTGGGTCCAGAACTACGACCCCCACGTTAGGCAGTTGCTCTGAGCTCAGTGGAAGGAGATGAAACCAAGAAAGAAAACTAAAGCTGAATAGTAGAAACATTTTCAGACCATGAGACCTATTTCCATTCTGGAATCGTCTCCCCACAGAAGCAGTGGGACTCTCCAGACATTGAAAGCAAGATAGAGAACGAGCTGGTGCACTCATAGGGAAAGGGAGTGGATCATCAGAAGTCTCGGCCATCTCTGGTTTGTAAGGTATTTAAAGGCCTGTGGACTAGTCAGTCAGGATAGGAGCGTGAGAGTGGTTACACCACGGTTCTATCTGGAGCAACCGAGTGTGAAAGAACATGATGCATTATGGTCTCTCCTGCCCCAGTCTAGCTAAAATCACCCAGCCCAGCACTGGGTACATGGTGTGTGTGGCTTGCACAGTAGAAGTTCTTCCCAGCTCAACAGAAGCCTCAGCAAACTGGCTGGTGAAGGTCACTCACCTGCCCTTCTCAAAGTGTGTGTGGTGGGGGGGAGGGAGGGGAAGAGAGGAAGGAAGGGTGGGCAGGAGAGAAAGCTCTACACCACCGCAGGATTTAGCCAGCCATCGCTTCAGCTGCCATTTAGCATTTAATCCTGTTCCACGGCTGTAGACGCTCATGGAACAGGACTCTAACCCTACAGCAAAGGCAGCTAGGAGAGCATCTTCAGGAAGTCCCAAGGAGGAGAGCCCAGGTGTGGGTGCTACACTGGAGTGGTGGCCGAGTAGACAGCATTGTACCGGGCAGCCCATTCACATTCGCTACGAACACAGGGATGGCACAACTTCCCATTTGCTGGGGTTGGTGCCGTCCCCTCCAGCTCTCTTCAGGTTCAGTCTGGGGAGACAAGAGAGTATTTCCCTCTGCACAGGCTCTTTGTGCCCTAGAGCAACAAGCACATATGCAGCTATTTAGGCCACTCACCAACCAGCCAACGCTCCCACTGCGGGGTGGGGGAAACTTTAAGAAGTGAGCAGCACCAGGTAGAGCAATGAGTGGGAAGTTTGGTAGCAAACTCTCTAGCATTAAAATGAACTTTGAGCAACACTACGGAACTGTAAATCAAACACGCATAAGAGAAAGGGCTGAGGAGCAGGAGTGGTTACTGCATGCACCTCACACAAACCCTGACGTGATTGAAATGAGCTAGTCGGTTTCCTCCACACGCCTAGTAGACACGGAGCCTTCATTTGGGACTGGCCCACTTTTGCTTCATTTGAACTTCTTCTGGGCAGAGACCAGGTGAGCAGAGGATGCCCTGGGTAGGACTCAGGAGCACCAGCAGAGATGCATTACAGTGTTACCATCTCTTGGAGTCTTGTGGCATTTGATGATTTAATTAAAGCCCCAGCTCCTGGAGTCACAGGATTACTGTGAACCTCTGCATTCATAAAAACAGTTTCTATCCTTGCTGGCTGCAGAGAAAAACTTGAAAACGTGACCCAAGCATGAGCCCAAAGGCTAAAAATTCAAAAGACAAGAGACGACTCAAGTTTGTGTTTTATTCCTCCCTTCCCCCTCAATCTCATGATTTCGGGGTGGCTGATTCACTATTTTTGAACACATGGCATTAGTGACACTGGAGTCAGTGCTACCAGCCCCTCATTTCTCTCTCCTCCCCCGCAACCAAAACATCCTAACTCTGTTCAGTAGCCTTGAAAGCAGATCATTAGAGACCAGGCATTTTGCATTCTCTGCCTTCTGCATGAGCCAGGTGTTTCCCAGCTTGCTGCTGCCGCACTGCCAGCTGGCTCATTGTTCTCACTAGCAGAGAAAGCCTGGCCCACGAGAGCACTCCTTCCCTGCTCTGGCCTGGTCCCACTGCGATTCTGCCTTTGACGTGCGGGAGCACACTCAGCATCCAGCTGACATTGCTTCAGAACTCCCCTCTCTGATCCTGGTACAACATGCCAGAAAAGTGACATCGTCCCCCTTAGCCCTTTTCGGAGCCTGGAGACATGGAAGCCCTCTGTCCCAGCTGATCACGAGGGCAGTGAATTACCCCCAGCCACCCCAGGAGATTGTGCCAACTCCGTCTGAGCTGTTGCACCAATTTGTGAGCAAGGGAGCACTAGAACAGCTGTGCCCTACTGAGTTCTTCTGGATTTGGATTCTATGCTTTAGAACAAAATCTTCTAGTCTATGGGACGGATTCTCCACTGCTCCCAGTGTGTGCTGGTGGAATGCCACTCGACGGGGATACCCGGGCAAGTGCGATGGATGCAAGGGTTACCCTCGCACTCATCTAGCCCCAGGCTCCCTTGATGTAAACACGATAGACTCATAATCCCAGCCTGGTGCAGACTTACCCAAGCACAGTTAATGATAGCAGCCAGCTCAGGGAGAGCTGTGGTGAGCCCACTGCCACAGGTGCATGAGAGAGCTCCCAGCCGGGCCGGCTGTAAGCTGTCGTAACAAGGGACTTTCCTCAGCCCTCCAGTAAGCAAGGGAACAGGCCCTGGAGGGACTAGCAGTGAAAGCTGTGGGCAGTGGGTCAGCCGGATTTGCAGTACAGCTTTTAAGTGGTCTCCTCGCCTCCTTACATAACTATTTAGGTCAGGCAGGCTAAGCCCAGCGCGATCTGAAGCGGGAATGGTAAGGGTTAAAAACCCACTTGCTCTCTCTTTATAGCTAGAGTGGTGCTAGTGGGGACCGTGTAGCGAATAGGGAGGTTCTAAGCCTGCTCTGTTCCTGCCTGGCAGCATCCTGGGTCGTGTCAGCAGGGTGGAGTTTAGTGTGTATGTTTATAAACAAGGTTCTAGCACAAGGATTTGGGAGCTGGGGGGGGGGGGGGGCAGTGAGAAGAGAAAATAGTGTTGGAGCTGGAAGGTGGGACAAGAGACCAAATTAAAAGCCAACAGATCCATTGTGTGTTACCCCCATCCTGACCTCTTGCAAACCCCCACGCTCAGAGCTACAAATGCAGGGATGCTCAGCTGGTCGGGTGCCTTTGAAATACATTAGCCCAGTTACTGTAGGAGTCTTAAAAATTAAGACCCTCTGATCAGTCTTCAGCACATTGGTTTACACAAATTAGGATTTGAAGGAGAACGGGCAGCATGGTCCAATGGAAAAGGCACTGCCTGGGGTATCATAGGAGGGTTCTGTTACCATCTCTGTCAAGGACCCGGCCTTGGGCAAGTCACTTCCCCAGCGTGCCTCTGTTTCCCCCTCTCTGAAATAGGGATGTTTACCCTCTTTTGTGAAGGCGCTTTAAGACTAATGATGAAAGTGCTCAGTAACAGCTACCAACCAGCACAGGACCACCAGAAATGGCTTCCATTAGTCAGGGCTTGTCTTCACATGCCGCGCTACACTGGCACAGAGGCAGTAGCTCTGTTGGCAGGAGACGCTCTCCCATCGACAGAGTGCTGTCTACACGAGGGGGGGGGGGGTGTTAGGTCAGCAGTGTAACTACATTGCTCAGGGGTGACGTAGTTATACGGATATAGGTCTATAGTATAGATCTGGCCTTAGCACAGGGGTTTTCAAATTGGGGGTCGGGACCCCTCAGGGGGTCACGAGGTCATTACATGGGGGGTCGCGAGCTGTCAACCTCCACCCCAAGCCCCGCTTGCCTCCAGCATTTATAATGGTGTTAAATATTTAAAAAGTGTTTTTAATTTATAAGGGGGGGGGGGGTCGCACGCAAAGGCTTGCGATGTGAAAGGGGTCGCCAGTAAAAAAAGTTTGAGACCCACAGAACTGGGCATGGTTTAGTTTTGAGTAGACTGAGCGGGAACCTGATACGTTTTCAGATGTGTTAAGGGCTGTTATAAAGAGAATGGGGATCGATTGTTCTCCATGTCCATTGAAGGTAGGATAAGTAGCAATGGACTTAATCTGCAGCAAGGGAGACTTAGATATTAGGAAAAACTTTCTAAACCTAACTCTAAGGGAAGTTAAGCTCTGGAATGGGCTTCCAAGGGAGGTTGTGGAATCTCCCTCATTGGAGGTTTTTAGGAACAGGTTGGACAAACCCGTCAGGGATGCTCTAGGTTTACTTGGTCCTGCCTCAACGCAGGGGGCTGGACTTGAGGACTTCTCGAGGTCCCTTCCAGGCCCACATTTCCGTGATTCGGTGAAACGCCTCACCCTTCAGACAGCCTGCCTCCCACTTCAACGCCTTTCTTTGTACCAGTACGACATGCAGACTAAAACCACCAAGACCGAAAATCTCGCCCCCACATTTCACCTCCAAAGGAACAACTCATGAAGTTATTAACAAGGGGATGACTACACAGAACTGCAGGTAGTGTCAAATGCAGCAGGTGTCTAGCAGCTAAAGGAAACAAACCGGAGGGGAGAGCTGCACAACAGCCAAGGAAGAGGGGGAGCTGTGAGGAAACAGCACTCCCTGCAGTCAGGTACAGCAAGGGGCACTGAACTCCCCATGTCCTGCTTACTTTAGCTCACGAGGGCATCAGAGCAGCTTTGCGTGCCTGTATCCAAGCACCACCAATCTCTTATCAAAGGGGTGTTTTGCAGCAGAGGCACAAAGCTATCAAAGCTTAAGAGCTGGACTTTTTAAGCTGTGCTGCCTGAAGTTGTAAACAAGGCACACATAGGCAAAACCAACCCCACTCGGTTGGCTGGTTTTTAAATACTGGGATACTTGCCCTGCTGCTCCTTGGTGCAGTACAGGAGTCTGTCAGGAAAAGGAATCTGAGGTCAAGGATCCCTCTGCTCCACACCAGACATGACGGGAGTTTGAGCCCAGGAGAGGCAAGAGTGGTCGTGGATTTACCAGGGATGGGGAGAGCGACTGGACCTCAGCATGGAGTTTGGCGTGGGGGAGAGAACCATCACTTCCTAGTATTCACTGCAAGCTGACTCACAGCACAGCTCGACCTTACTATGCTGAAGAGCCCTTTGGCTCCATGCACCCCCAAGCAGGAGCGCCGCCAGCTTTTCTGGCGCCCTAGGCGGCGGAAGGTCCCGCCCCCAAAATTCCGCAGACAGCCGGGGCGCCGGCACCCCCCAAATACTAGCGCCCTAGGCGACCGCCTAGGTCGCCTAATGGGTTGCGCCGGCCCTGCTCCCAAGGACAGTCACTGCTTTGCCTGCATGTTCAGTGCCTTGCAGGATCCAGCCCTCAGTGTCTATGGTTAGTAACGTGGGCACCTCCCTTTCTTCAGCCCAGCTGTTGACACCTCACCATCCTCCATCCTTCCTGCAATGGGGGCGGATGCATTACTTGCTTCATGTTTTGCATATTCCACCTGGCAAGGCAGCCATTAACATTCTTTGCACTGGCAGGCTACAATGTACGTTTTTTGCACATCAGCTCAATTAGCAATGCATGCCGTTCACCTCCAGGGATGCAAATCTACCCCCAACTCCCATTAGCTCTCTCCCACGCCACAAGCCGCACAGGTCAAGCTTGCTTTGGAAACAGGCTGGAAGTCCTAGATCTTCACAAATTCCTTCCCTCCCCCATCCTCTGCCACGCTGGGTGCCAACGTTATCATGATAGTGGGGGGTGGGGTCGATTGCAGCACAGACAACCCCAGGAGTTCAAACATAACGAGTCACGTCCCCCATCCAAAAACCACCATAAATAACAGCCCCAAAATTACCGGCTTCAAAACGGTGAGATGTTTTAGTCAATCTTCGGCGTTTTGAGCCTTTAGGGGTCATGCTTTCAAGCTTCTCTGCAACCAACAAGGGCTAAAACCAGCTGTTTCCCAGGAAGGTTTGGAGCTATGAATTAGCTGTGACAGATTTGGAGCTACTCTATAATAACGCATGAATATTGTCTGTTCACTGGGATACTGAGAGGTTTTCTGTCTGACTATACCTGGCTAACAACTGGAGGGGGACAACAGGAAGGGAAAGAAGGGCTCAAGAGTGGATGGGTGAAGTTCTGTGGCTTGCAATGTGCCGGAGGACAGACTAGATCATCACGATGGTCCCTTCTGACCTTGAAGTCTATGAGTCTATAAGACAAATGACCCCTCTGCAGTCATGAGAGAGTTGTTAAGGGAAAATGCCAGGATTCCCAGCTTCGGAGATTTTTGCCTCCTCTCCAGCCAACCTACAAACCTGGTTTGAACCAGAACAGGAAGAGGTCCAGAGCAATGGAGATCAAAAGGTCTCCGGCAGGTAGGAACAGGAACCCTCTTGAGAGGGGAGGGTCGACTGTCCAGGGGAACCAGACAGCACACGGACATGCTGAGGGTGTCTAAAGAAGCTAGCCCTGCCCAGGTCACCACCACAGGGTGCTGGGGCATTAGGTAAGACAGACCAACACGCACACAAGACTGTTTTAAAACCCTCTCTCTCTAAATGCGTTGTTCTGACTGTTAAAACAATGTGGTTGTTTAAGCTCTTTGATCACTGTGTACACGGTTGGTCACAGACTCTCAGAGGGAAGAACCGCAGGAGCTAAACCCAGCCAGATTGGCTGGCTAAGAACAGTTGATACACAGCTGGGTACTGTAGCCCCGGGTCCCGTGTAAAAGTGGGAGAAGTGCAGAATCCCACCCCAAGAGAGGTAAAGGCACCAGGGCCTGACACCTCATTTCACATAAAATACAGTCCCAAGCTGGGTCTTCTATTCAGAGTGGGAAATATTTTGCAAGACATTATTTCCATCCATCTCCTGCTGTTCAGCAACAGCATCAGGGATGGACACCAGAAGCACGTGAGAAGGAGAAACCCTGGAGCTCTGCGCTTCCAGCGTGCCACCCTGAAACGTGGATCAGGCCATGCAAAACCAGAAAGCTTGGCAGGTATTTCATGCGGGGAGCAGAGAGGCTTAACGGGGGCGACTAATACTTCAAGCTGAAACATCTCTATTGCGTTTATAAAACTAAAAGAGCCTGGCGACGAGAACAGCACTGCAGATATGTTTTAGTCGAGAAAAGTAATTGCATGGATCCTATTAGGAAATTATGCAGCACCTGGAAGGGATGCAAACCTTCACCGCTCTGAGCCACATTGGAGTCCCACATGCACACTTGAGCTCAGGACTCTAAGAGGAGGAGGTAATACTCAGCCCAATTAGCGTAGCCTCCATCAACAAAGCTACTCGGTAACTCCCTCGCCCCATCCTCCAGCCAGCCAGCCAGGAATGGAAGAGCCCTGGGCAGCGCTGCTCTTAGAGATGCTGAGCTGTCCTGTTTGCTACCGACTCTGCTGCCACCTCGTGCAAGACAAACGGAACACACCCACTAGAAACTAGGCCACCTTCTGGCTCCATAAGGGCTTTCGCAAAACAACCCCCCCCCCCACCCCCCCGAGTACAGCCTATACTGGAATGAGGAAGGTCATTGAGCCATCTGAACGGACTCCGATGGAAGAAGAGACAACGGGTTGGGGCATGAGAATGGGAATCAGGCGACACTGGTTCTCTGATGCCGTCTGACCTTTCACAAGTCATGTCCTCACTCTGTGCCTCAGTTTCCCCCAATAAATATCCATCTGATAGAGCTGTGATGCTGCCGAATTTATTAGTTCCTGTAAGGTGCCTGGAGACGCCCAGTAGTGCTACAGCAGCACTGTTCCATATCACGAAAATAGACGCGCACGGGATTTCTGACTCCTGATTAGAAAGACTAACCCAGGGAGGACGCTGCAGAATCTGCTTTGAACCAGCCCAATCAACGGCTAGCCTGGTTCTTATTGGGGCACATGCAATGGATCTAGAGTTACTCAGCGCTAGTCTGCACTACTCTGTTCCTGGTGCAATGCCAACGTGCCCAGCTTCCCCCGCTGAGCCTGCCTGCTTGGGACGTTACTCTACCCACATTTCTCTAGCCCCCACCCCCTGCCCTTTCTGCTAGCTAGCCCTCTGCAAGCACCTCAGTTTGCTTCCTGGACAGAGTAGCTGCTTGGTGCCCGGATCCCAACAGGGGTGCCCATTCTGTTACCCATCGCCAACCCATTCAGTCTGAAATGGGAGGAGCCCCTCCTGCACCTGCAGAAACGTCTACATTGCTTAAAGCATTCGCAGGCTCCAGCGGGACTCTGCTCTGCACTCACAGCGTAAGCAGGGCTAGGTCAGGAGCCCCCAGGCAGCACCCACTCGCTAGCAATCCAGCAGCTGGCATGCAGTTAGTGCTGCTCCGATGTCCTGACACACTAAGACATCGATCTCATTAGGGCCTCTACTTCGCACTCTGTCCTGAGTGACTGTGGTCGTGGAAGAGTCCAAAACACTTTCTGCAAGTGCAAGGATGCAAACCCAGCACGCTGGCCAAATTCCAAAGAACGTGCTACCCTCCTGCACTCCCAGTCATTAATGGCATTCTTCACTTCCTGTCCTGAACTGCCACACAGGAACTGTGCACTGGGAATGACTGATGTGCGTAGGGAGTGGGGAACATGCAGAGCGCTCTGTTATTGAATACCTGCTGCATTTCACCACCGAAGTAACAGCTCTCCTCTAGCTCAGAGGGGTCGTAGGAGGCGTTTAATTGGGAAGGGCTTGGAGATCGCTATATTAGAGGCACTTTAGACATGCTAAGTATTAAGGCAGTTTGGGTTCCTCAGAGCTCAGCACGCTGCGTGGGGAAAGTCAGCCTGCAAGCAGCAAAGCCCAGGGCAGCGAGCTGGAGAGAATTTCACAATAGCAGGGTCAGATTCTGAGCAAGGTCATAGTGCAGCGCAAACAGGAAGCAGGAAGGCAGCTGGCCAGGCAAGCGAGGGGCACCGACTGATCAAACAGCGCTGAGAGGGGAGGACTGTGCAGCACCAAAGGCTGCACAGCTATGGAACGGCAGGATGCAAGTGACAAAGAGAAAGAGCGACCGCCAGTCAGGAAGCACCTGGTTTTATTGTCTCTTAGCACTAAGGACAGAGGTACCCAAGATGCACCAGGCACCTGCCCTTCGCATCCCGAGGGAAATCAACCAACCACCCCCCTTGTTTCCGAGAGGCCGTTTTGAATAGCAGCCAACCTCGGTTCTGGCCACGCTGCTGCCTCTAAAAGCAAAGGGAGAAACTTGGATAAATCCAGGGGGAGGGTGCCTACGAGTCTTTGGAACCAGAGAGACGTAGCAAGTCCAAGAAGCATCGCAGCTGCCTGACGCGGACATGCCCAGCAGCCTCCGGCCCCACAGACTCAGCAGCAGGGCACCGTGCCAGCACAGGGACACGCCTACATAAACCCGTTGCTCCTTAGTGCTTGGGGGCTCAGGTAGTGCCATCACCCCCAGGGCTCTTGGCCACAAGCACCTCCACCTGAGTACTTCTAGGGAGGGTTGAGAGCCACACATACCACGTAGATCTGCTAATGCATCTGTGTTCAGTGCCTTCTGAAGAGGAGGGCCTTTGGCAAACACTGCGTTGGGTTCCTGGGGAAGAGGGAGTGCCCGAGACCCCAGCGCAGCATGGGAAAGCTGCGGAGGTCACCACACGCCTGGCAATGACCGACTCGTAGATTCAGGAGTCTTTGCACGTTCTTCAGCCTTGGCCCGTAGCACTGCAAGGATACAATTCCTGGGGGGCCTGTCCACATGATAAAGATTCCACCCCACCTCCACCCCTACCTGCCTCAGAGCCTTGGGGAAACCAAGGGATGAAGGGAGATAGAGAGGGCAGCCTCAGAGTCTGCAATCCTATTTGCAGCAATGATGCTCCTGGCTGCTTCCTGATGCGGCCCGCAGCTGTCCAGACAGTCTTGGAGCCTCACTCTGAGCCATGCTCTAGGCCCGCAGCTCTAAATGGGTCTACTACCTTCGAAATGGCGGATTGGCTCTCATGGTAGCCTGACCCTAAAGCGGAGTCTTTTCCTCAGCCCTGTAGCAGGACATGCACTACATGAACCTTCCCGGGAGACGCTACTTGTACTCCTAATGCACTCATTGCTGTAGCAGCTGGATACCATCAACATCACCCCTACCCCCTGTGCACTTCTATACATAGAGAACTCTACCTACCCTGGAGTGAGACTGAATTCTCTCTGGACTTGTCTACACAGAGTTGGGTTTTACACTCAGGAGTTAACGATTGCTATTTAACTCAAGGCCTTTAATGTGCTTGTAAAGACCAGCCTGGAGACTCCCCTAAGGTTTGTTCCAGGGCACGAACATTTGGGAGCTCCCCCAAGCCCTAGGGCTTGGAGAGCATCCAGACTACAAGATCTAGAGGAAGTTATAAATTAACTCAAGGTAAGAAGTCACCGCAGGATAGATGCTCTCTGAAAATAGAGCCTCAACTTTTCGCCCTTCTCTTACCCCAAACTCTCACCCCAGAGATGTTAGTTTAAGTGGAATCCTTTTAGCAATTGGCCTGAAGCCATTTCTCCTACAAAACTTTCTAGTGAACCCTAGAGAGCCAGGCCTCATAACTGCATGCTGGAACATAGCACTCTTCACACCCCATCCCATTCATAAAGGGTACTCGGAGAATTATACAAATCCTGCTTTAAGCAGGATCCGGCCATTTCTCCCTTGAGTATCTATTCCTTTGCCCTTCTATGCTGCATTTCACCCCCGGCTCTCCAGCCGCTTTCTGAACAAAAGAACTCACTGCCCCCTTGTGAGGCGGGGGTTATTTTTACAGCTGTGGAAAGACAGGCACAGAAAAGGTTAAGAGTCTTCCTAAAGACCATAGTAACTCAGTGGATTTCTGGTCCCAGCTCTGCCGAGTCCTTGCCGCCAAATCCTGTGCTTGAGCTATAGGACTATCCTCCCAAGACAGAACACATTTCAAAGAAAGCAGGCCATAAAACACGGTAAGTTACCAGCGCTATTAACCATCATCTAGATCAGGGGTTCTCAACCTTTTTCTTTCTGAGGCTCCCCCAACATGCTATAAAAACTCCACAGCCCACCTGTGCCACAATTGTTTTCTGCATATAAAAGCCAGGGCCAGATTAGGTGGTAGCAAGCAGGAAAATTGCCTGGGGTCCCATGCCACAGGGGCCCCCGTGAAGCTAAGTTGCTCAGGCTTCTGCTTCAGCCCTGAGTGGCAGGGCTCAGGGCCCCGGGCCCCAGGCTTCAGCCCTGCACGGCTGGGCTCAAGCTTTCTGCCCTGGGCCCTAGCGAGTAACACTGGTCCTGCTTGGCAGATCCCTTGAAACGTGCTTGCGGCCCCCCAGGGGGCCCCCGGACTCCTGGTTGAGAACCACTGAGCTAAATCATTCAACCATGTGACTTATCTCAAGACACCTAGTAATAAATTTGACCACCAGAGGGCAGCAGCATCCCTGTGTGTTCTCAGTGCACAAGCCTTGGCTCTGACACCACATGTGCTGCTGACAGCTCTCTCAGGGAGAGGACTGCACGCACAAGCAGGACTGTAAGTTATGCTGTATAGACTGATCAATACAAGCAGAGCCCTGCCTACCACCACTGGCCTGGGGGAAGTCTGTGGTTCTCACCAGCAGGGAGCAGAGCAAGAGAATCCTATCTAGGATGAACAACGAGGAATTCTTGTGGCACCTTAGAGACTAACAAATTTATTTGGGCATAAGCTTTCGTGGGCTATAACCCACTTCATCAGATGCATGGAGTGAAAAATACAGTAGCAGGTATAAATATACAGCACACGAAAAGATGGGAGTTGCCTTACCAAGTGTGTGGGGGGGTGTCAGTCTAGCGAGCCAATTCAATCATGGTGGATGTGGCCCATTCCCAACAGTTGACAAGAAGGCGTGAGTATCAGAGGGAAAATTATTTTTTGTAGTGACCCAGCCATTCCCAGTCTTTAATTCAGGCCTAATTTGGTGGTGTCAAGTTTGCAAATTAATTCCAGTTCTGCAGTTTCTCGTTGAAGTCTGTTTTTTTGGTGAAGAATGGCCACTTTTAAGTCTGTTATTGAGTGTCCAGGGAGATTGAAGTGCTCTCCTACTGGTTTTTGAACGTTACAATTCTTGATGTCTGATTCTTTTGCATAGAGACTGTCCGGTTTGGCCAATGTATGTGGCAGAGGGGCATTGCTGGCACATGATGGTAGATGTGCAGGTAAATGAGCCCCTGATGGTGTGGCTGATGTGGTTAGATCCTATGATGGTGTCCCTTGAATAGATATGCGGACAGAGTTGGCACCGGGGTTTGTAGCAGGGTTTGGTTCCTGGGTTAGTGTTTCTGTGGTGTGGTGTGTAGTTGCTGGTGAGTATTTGCTTCAGGTTGGGCGGCTGTCTGTAAGTGTGGACTGGCCTGTCTCCCAAGGTCTGTGAGCGTGAGGGATTGTCCTATCTAGGATGGTCAATTGCATGCGAAGAAAGAGGGCCATTTGGTGAATACATTTTAAGGCTTAGTAGAGAGGCAGGATGATGCAGCAGTTAGGGAACTAGCCTGGGACTCAGGAGACGTGGGTTCAATTCCTGCCTCTTCCTGGGTGACTTTGGGTGAGTTGTTTGGTCCTAAGTCTCATGTGCAAAACGGCAGCATTTCCCTCCTGCCCAGGGGTGGTGTGAGGATCACAATCATTAACATAGCGAGGTGCTCATTGGTAATGGAAGCCATACACACCATACCAGAGGTGCGACACAGACCTCTGAATGATACAGCTGACTTACTTCCCCAGGGCAGCCAGCACAGTACACTGCTCTGAACGGAAGGCTAAGCAAAGAACAATTACAACTCACTGAAAGCACCACGGGAGGTTTGCATCTCGGCTGGTAAATGAAAGGCCGCGTGTAGGTTTGGGGATGTCCTTTGTACCACAGTGCCCAGTTGGCCAGCGTTAGGCTGTACCATGGCTCGACCAGTCCCGCCATGGCTAGGTTTGTGGGGGTCACCAAGCCCTGCTTTGGGGCAATAGATTTTGGGTTAGGTTCACACACACGTTGGCTGCAGTGAAACATTTTAGGCCAGAATCAGCCCCGGGAACAGTGGGAGCAGCTGGATGCTGAGCTATTGGGAAAGTGGCCCTTCGTCTATTTAGCCCAATGCACGCAGTTCCCATCTCACAGCAGACGAGACCATAAATACCAGGAGAAGAAAGCGCCACCTCCAGCTTAAGGATTTTAATAAATAAGCCAGAACCCCCCAGCAGCCGATTTCTCAGACCCCTTGTTTGAAACCCATCCCATTCTCCTCATTTACCTCATCAACAGCGCTTGGCAGACCTGACTGAAGGAAAGGAGGCAGATGCAACTCCAAAACACTGCAGTGACGTAGTCAGTCCAGTCCCAGGGAATGCCAATTGCTCCCACAGATGATTGATGAGCAAGGTTTCCATTCTAAAATTAAATCAGCTCATCTGGACTCTGATGAGGGCAGCTACCACAAATCCGTTAACTAGGGATCTGGTGGGCCACGGACGACGCATTCGCCAACGTAAATGCAATTAGTCCAGTCCAAGATTTCGCTTGAGGCACCATCTGGAGTTCAGCTGATCAGGTAAACAGCCTGGACAGGAAATGGAGCATCCTGACTCAACCATAGGCAAATCAAGCTCCCTACANCCCCCCCGAGTACAGCCTATACTGGAATGAGGAAGGTCATTGAGCCATCTGAACGGACTCCGGTGGAAGAAGAGACAACGGGTTGGGGCATGAGAATGGGAATCAGGAGACACTGGTTCTCTGATGCCGTCTGACCTTTCACAAGTCACGTCCTCACTCTGTGCCTCAGTTTCCCCAATAAATATCCACCTGATAGAGCTGTGATGCTGCCGAATTTACTAGTGCCTGTAAGGTGCCTGGAGACGCCCAATAGTGCTACAGCAGCACTGTTCCATATCACGAAAATAGACGCGCACGGGATTTCTGACTCCTGATTAGAAAGACTAACCCAGGGAGGACGCTGCAGAATCTGCTTTGAACCAGCCCAATCAACGGCTAGCCTGGTTCTTGTTGGGGCACATGCAATGGATCTAGAGTTACTCAGCGCTAGTCTGCACTACTCTGTTCCTGGTGCAATGCCAACGTGCCCAGCTTCCCCCGCTGAGCCTGCCTGCTTAGGACGTTACTCTACCCACATTTCTCTAGCCCCCCACCCCCTGCCCTTTCTGCTAGCTAGCCCTCTGCAAGCACCTCAGTTTGCTTCCTGGACAGAGTAGCTGCTTGGTGCCCGGATCCCAACAGGGGTGCCCATTCCGTTACCCATCGCCAACCCATTCAGTCTGAAATGGGAGGAGCCCCTCCTGCACCTGCAGAAACGTCTACATTGCTTAAAACATTCGCAGGCTCCAGCGGGACTCTGCTCTGCACTCACAGCATAAGCAGGGCTAGGTCAGGAGCCCCCAGGCAGCACCCACTCGCTAGCAATCCAGCAGCTGGCATGCAGTTAGTGCTGCTCCGATGTCCTGACACACTAAGACATCGATCTCATTAGGGCCTCTACTTCGCGCTCTGTCCTGAGTGACTGTGGTCGTGGAAGAGTCCAAAACACTTTCTGCAAGTGCAAGGATGCAAACCCAGCACGCTGGCCAAATTCCAAAGAACGTGCTACCCTCCTGCACTCCCAGTCATTAATGGCATTCTTCACTTCCTGTCCTGAACTGCCACACAGGAACTGTGCACTGGGAATGACTGATGTGCGTAGGGAGTGGGGAACATGCAGAGCGCTCTGTTATTGAATACCTGCTGCATTTCACCACCGAAGTAACAGCTCTCCTCTAGCTCAGAGGGGTCGTAGGAGGCATTTAATTGGGAAGGGCTTGGAGATCGCTATATTAGAGGCACTTTAGACATGCTAAGTATTAAGGCAGTTTGGGTTCCTCAGAGCTCAGCACGCTGCGTGGGGAAAGTCAGCCTGCAAGCAGCAAAGCCCAGGGCAGCGAGCTGGAGAGAATTTCACAATAGCAGGGTCAGATTCTGAGCAAGGTCATAGTGCAGCGCAAACAGGAAGCAGGAAGGCAGCTGGCCAGGCAAGCGAGGGGCACCGACTGATCAAACAGCGCTGAGAGGGGAGGACCGTGCAGCACCAAAGGCTGCACAGCTATGGAACGGCAGGATGCAAGTGACAAAGAGAAAGAGCGACCGCCAGTCAGGAAGCACCTGGTTTTATTGTCTCTTAGCACTAAGGACAGAGGTACCCAAGATGCACCAGGCACCTGCCCTTCGCATCCCGAGGGAAATCAACCAACCACCCTCCTTGTTTCCGAGAGGCCGTTTTGAATAGCAGCCAACCTCGGTTCTGGCCACGCTGCTGCCTCTAAAAGCAAAGGGAGAAACTTGGATAAATCCAGGGGGAGGGTGCCTACGAGTCTTTGGAACCAGAGAGACGTAGCAAGTCCAAGAAGCATCGCAGCTGCCTGACGCGGACATGCCCAGCAGCCTCCGGCCCCACAGACTCAGCAGCAGGGCACCGTGCCAGCACAGGGACACGCCTACATAAACCCGTTGCTCCTTAGTGCTTGGGGGCTCAGGTAGTGCCATCACCCCCAGGGCTCTTGGCCACAAGCACCTCCACCTGAGTAGTTCTAGGGAGGGTTGAGAGCCACACATACCACGTAGATCTGCTAATGCATCTGTGTTCAGTGCCTTCTGAAGAGGAGGGCCTTTGGCAAACACTGCGTTGGGTTCCTGGGGAAGAGGGAGTGCCCGAGACCCCAGCGCAGCATGGGAAAGCTGCGGAGGTCACCACACGCCTGGCAATGACCGACTCGTAGATTCAGGAGTCTTTGCACGTTCTTCAGCCTTGGCCCGTAGCACTGCAAGGATACAATTCCTGGGGGGCCTGTCCACATGATAAAGATTCCACCCCACCTCCACCCCTACCTGCCTCAGAGCCTTGGGGAAACCAAGGGATGAAGGGAGATAGAGAGGGCAGCCTCAGAGTCTGCAATCCTATTTGCAGCAATGATGCTCCTGGCTGCTTCCTGATGCGGCCCGCAGCTGTCCAGACAGTCTTGGAGCCTCACTCTGAGCCATGCTCTAGGCCCGCAGCTCTAAATGGGTCTACTACCTTCGAAATGGCGGATTGGCTCTCATGGTAGCCTGACCCTAAAGCAGAGTCTTTTCCTCAGCCCTGTAGCAGGACATGCACTACATGAACCTTCCCGGGAGACGCTACTTGTACTCCTAATGCACTCATTGCTGTAGCAGCTGGATACCATCAACATCACCCCTACCCCCTGTGCACTTCTATACATAGAGAACTCTACCTACCCTGGAGTGAGACTGAATTCTCTCTGGACTTGTCTACACAGAGTTGGGTTTTACACTCAGGAGTTAACGATTGCTATTTAACTCAAGGCCTTTAATGTGCTTGTAAAGACCAGCCTGGAGACTCCCCTAAGGTTTGTTCCAGGGCACGAACATTTGGGAGCTCCCCCAAGCCCTAGGGCTTGGAGAGCATCCAGACTACAAGATCTAGAGGAAGTTATAAATTAACTCAAGGTAAGAAGTCACCGCAGGATAGATGCTCTCTGAAAATAGAGCCTCAACTTTTCGCCCTTCTCTTACCCCAAACTCTCACCCCAGAGATGTTAGTTTAAGTGGAATCCTTTTAGCAATTGGCCTGAAGCCATTTCTCCTACAAAACTTTCTAGTGAACCCTAGAGAGCCAGGCCTCATAACTGCATGCTGGAACATAGCACTCTTCACACCCCATCCCATTCATAAAGGGTACTCGGAGAATTATACAAATCCTGCTTTAAGCAGGATCCGGCCATTTCTCCCTTGAGTATCTATTCCTTTGCCCTTCTATGCTGCATTTCACCCCCGGCTCTCCAGCCGCTTTCTGAACAAAAGAACTCACTGCCCCCTTGTGAGGCGGGGGTTATTTTTACAGCTGTGGAAAGACAGGCACAGAAAAGGTTAAGAGTCTTCCTAAAGACCATAGTAACTCAGTGGATTTCTGGTCCCAGCTCTGCCGAGTCCTTGCCGCCAAATCCTGTGCTTGAGCTATAGGACTATCCTCCCAAGACAGAACACATTTCAAAGAAAGCAGGCCATAAAACACGGTAAGTTACCAGCGCTATTAACCATCATCTAGATCAGGGGTTCTCAACCTTTTTCTTTCTGAGGCTCCCCCAACATGCTATAAAAACTCCACAGCCCACCTGTGCCACAATTGTTTTCTGCATATAAAAGCCAGGGCCAGATTAGGTGGTAGCAAGCAGGAAAATTGCCTGGGGTCCCATGCCACAGGGGCCCCCGTGAAGCTAAGTTGCTCAGGCTTCTGCTTCAGCCCTGAGTGGCAGGGCTCAGGGCCCCGGGCCCCAGGCTTCAGCCCTGCACGGCTGGGCTCAAGCTTTCTGCCCTGGGCCCTAGCGAGTAACACTGGTCCTGCTTGGCAGATCCCTTGAAACGTGCTTGCGGCCCCCCAGGGGGCCCCCGGACTCCTGGTTGAGAACCACTGAGCTAAATCATTCAACCATGTGACTTATCTCAAGACACCTAGTAATAAATTTGACCACCAGAGGGCAGCAGCATCCCTGTGTGTTCTCAGTGCACAAGCCTTGGCTCTGACACCACATGTGCTGCTGACAGCTCTCTCAGGGAGAGGACTGCACGCACAAGCAGGACTGTAAGTTATGCTGTATAGACTGATCAATACAAGCAGAGCCCTGCCTACCACCACTGGCCTGGGGGAAGTCTGTGGTTCTCACCAGCAGGGAGCAGAGCAAGAGAATCCTATCTAGGATGAACAACGAGGAATTCTTGTGGCACCTTAGAGACTAACAAATTTATTTGGGCATAAGCTTTCGTGGGCTATAACCCACTTCATCAGATGCATGGAGTGAAAAATACAGTAGCAGGTATAAATATACAGCACACGAAAAGATGGGAGTTGCCTTACCAAGTGTGTGGGGGGGTGTCAGTCTAGCGAGCCAATTCAATCATGGTGGATGTGGCCCATTCCCAACAGTTGACAAGAAGGCGTGAGTATCAGAGGGAAAATTATTTTTTGTAGTGACCCAGCCATTCCCAGTCTTTAATTCAGGCCTAATTTGGTGGTGTCAAGTTTGCAAATTAATTCCAGTTCTGCAGTTTCTCGTTGAAGTCTGTTTTTTTGGTGAAGAATGGCCACTTTTAAGTCTGTTATTGAGTGTCCAGGGAGATTGAAGTGCTCTCCTACTGGTTTTTGAACGTTACAATTCTTGATGTCTGATTCTTTTGCATAGAGACTGTCCGGTTTGGCCAATGTATGTGGCAGAGGGGCATTGCTGGCACATGATGGTAGATGTGCAGGTAAATGAGCCCCTGATGGTGTGGCTGATGTGGTTAGATCCTATGATGGTGTCCCTTGAATAGATATGCGGACAGAGTTGGCACCGGGGTTTGTAGCAGGGTTTGGTTCCTGGGTTAGTGTTTCTGTGGTGTGGTGTGTAGTTGCTGGTGAGTATTTGCTTCAGGTTGGGCGGCTGTCTGTAAGTGTGGACTGGCCTGTCTCCCAAGGTCTGTGAGCGTGAGGGATTGTCCTATCTAGGATGGTCAATTGCATGCGAAGAAAGAGGGCCATTTGGTGAATACATTTTAAGGCTTAGTAGAGAGGCAGGATGATGCAGCAGTTAGGGAACTAGCCTGGGACTCAGGAGACGTGGGTTCAATTCCTGCCTCTTCCTGGGTGACTTTGGGTGAGTTGTTTGGTCCTAAGTCTCATGTGCAAAACGGCAGCATTTCCCTCCTGCCCAGGGGTGGTGTGAGGATCACAATCATTAACATAGCGAGGTGCTCATTGGTAATGGAAGCCATACACACCATACCAGAGGTGCGACACAGACCTCTGAATGATACAGCTGACTTACTTCCCCAGGGCAGCCAGCACAGTACACTGCTCTGAACGGAAGGCTAAGCAAAGAACAATTACAACTCACTGAAAGCACCACGGGAGGTTTGCATCTCGGCTGGTAAATGAAAGGCCGCGTGTAGGTTTGGGGATGTCCTTTGTACCACAGTGCCCAGTTGGCCAGCGTTAGGCTGTACCATGGCTCGACCAGTCCCGCCATGGCTAGGTTTGTGGGGGTCACCAAGCCCTGCTTTGGGGCAATAGATTTTGGGTTAGGTTCACACACACGTTGGCTGCAGTGAAACATTTTAGGCCAGAATCAGCCCCGGGAACAGTGGGAGCAGCTGGATGCTGAGCTATTGGGAAAGTGGCCCTTCGTCTATTTAGCCCAATGCACGCAGTTCCCATCTCACAGCAGACGAGACCATAAATACCAGGAGAAGAAAGCGCCACCTCCAGCTTAAGGATTTTAATAAATAAGCCAGAACCCCCCAGCAGCCGATTTCTCAGACCCCTTGTTTGAAACCCATCCCATTCTCCTCATTTACCTCATCAACAGCGCTTGGCAGACCTGACTGAAGGAAAGGAGGCAGATGCAACTCCAAAACACTGCAGTGACGTAGTCAGTCCAGTCCCAGGGAATGCCAATTGCTCCCACAGATGATTGATGAGCAAGGTTTCCATTCTAAAATTAAATCAGCTCATCTGGACTCTGATGAGGGCAGCTACCACAAATCCGTTAACTAGGGATCTGGTGGGCCACGGACGACGCATTCGCCAACGTAAATGCAATTAGTCCAGTCCAAGATTTCGCTTGAGGCACCATCTGGAGTTCAGCTGATCAGGTAAACAGCCTGGACAGGAAATGGAGCATCCTGACTCAACCATAGGCAAATCAAGCTCCCTACACTCACAGGAGATACCCTGCTACTGCTTTCTTCCCATGCAAAGAGACCTACGCTGGATACTGGCTGAGCCACAGGGAAAACCCCTCAATGTCACCATGCAACAGTTAAACATGCCCTGTAAGGTCTGAGGGCAGCTGGGACACTATTTTCTGCTTAATCCTAACAATCAAATGGTTAAAATGTTCCTATTCCAGCCTAAAATGCTGAGGTTTTACGGTGCAGAGCACTGGAAGGAGTGATGGGGCTCTGCACCGGATGGCAGTGCCCAGCAGCATTGTGCTAAGCAGACAGAATGCCCCAGGGCACCACACCCCCTTGAAGAGGGTGAACCAGGAGCTGGGGAGGACCCACAGCTCTGCCTTCTTTGGGGTTTCTAGTGCTCTTTTGGAAGCTAGACACTTCTGACCCTTTGAACGCGGCTGGGGATTCTGGATGTACCCGCAGAGAATGGGGAAGGGTCTTTGTACAATCTCTTTCATTTGAGTGCCTGAGCAAGGCAAACCACCATCTGCCCAGAGAAGCTCGCCTCCGGAAAGCCAGTATTCACACAAGCTGTTTATCCCTTTCTATGGGCTCCTACTCTTTTAAGGTCACTTCCCAGCAGGAGGGCTGGCCCTGGCCCTGGCCTCAGGAAAGAGAGCAAGTCCTGGAACTGCAGTCCTGGTGCCGGGTGAGCTTGGAGATGGTCAGGCTGGGCCAGAATGGCGCAGTTCTCCTTTAAGTGAAAGCAAGGTTGATGCCCCTTCGGCATCACGCAATCGGAAGGGACCCCAGAGACCTTCTGCAGAAGGCAAGAGCAAAGTAGTAACCACCAGCCCCAGCTCCCAGCACTACCCAGGGAAGTATCCCCAGTGACTCAGTTGCATCATGGAGCAGACACCACTGTTTGGTCTGATCTCCCGGCTCTGTTACAACACGTTGGCAGGAATGCCACTTCCCACGCTGGCGTCCTTCCCTCATAAGAGAGCCAGGATCCCACGTGGAGCATCTTGTCGGTGTGGGCTTGTGCTCTGCTTCCCTCCTACTCTTCTGTCCGTTGCTCGAGGGCAGCTCCAGACCACAGCGTGACCCCCTCTTGCTTTGTCTGGGTGACGCAGTGATTCAGCAATGAAGAAACTAGGGCAATGCTGCAGGAAACACTTGATCTTCCTTGAAAGACTGTGCTGTGCTGCAGCACCAGTCCTGCCACAGGCAGCAACTGGCCAATGGCTTCCCCAGATGTCCAGGCCCCAAGAGGCTCCAGTTAGCAAGGGAATGGGTCAGATCAGTGCCATAACAATCGGCACAAAGGCAGCTACGTAGCGCTAGGATGGAGACAAGATCCACACGACTTGGGGGAAAATCTACGTCACTTCAGGAATCTGAGGAGTGAAGGCAGCATGAGACGCCTGTGATTACTTTATCTGGCATTTATAGAGCACTAGCGTGCCGAGTGCTTCGAACACATCCCCCAGGGCTGTTCAAGGAAGAGGGAAGGTGGTCTTATGGTTAAAGCGGCAGTCTGGGGCTTAGGCGATCCGAATTCAGTTCCGAGCACTGACAGTCCAGTGAGACCTCGGGCAAAACTTAGCCTCTCTGAGCTTCGGCTCCCCCTGGGCACACATCCATTCCCCCCATTGAGATGGTCAGCTCTCTGGACGCAGGGCCCGTCTCTTAGCAGGGGTTCATGCAGCGTCTAGCACAAAGGGGCCCGGATCTCAGTTGGGGCCTCTAGGTGTTACCTTAAAGGACAACAACTAAGCATTCAAGCACAGAGGACTGCTTAGATGTATGCTCTATGAACAGTGAGTGAACCGCACACTGCACAGACCTTAATAAGGCCAGCATTACCCTAGGGGAACACTGTTTTTCCCACAGCTACTAGCCGTCCCTTTTCTCAACATGCACAGAGCGTTCTGCATTTGTTTGCTCAGGGATTGCCTCACAATAGCACTGAACTGACTTTTCCGGTTCCACGGCACCTGCTGGATTTGCATGTCCTGGTGACTGCAGGACGTGTTCCCCCAACGGTTGCTGTTCTGCAAGACTTCTCCCAAGTAGCACATGCCAAGGAGATTTACCCACTTCGACAGCCTGGTCCTGCCCTGAGCAGCTCGGAAGTTGCGTGGTTTAGAGGTGACAGCAAAAGGAGGGGGGATGGGAGGATTTGGGTTCTAATCCAGGCACTGGACTCCCTTACATCTCAGCCAATCTGGCTAGAATAGTGCGAGCTACATCTCATCCAAGGGCACTGGTGCTGTCCAGCCAGAACCTGAAACTGGAACAAAGCTATGGCCGCTATGTACAAGTTCATGGCAGTCAGGCTGCAAGCTATGGCCATTTGCTGTGTGACAGCAGCCGGGCCAGGACTCAGATCCTCCTGCTACTGTAGTCACTAGCAGTTGTTGTATCACTGCAACATGACCGGGGGAACCGACCTTTTGATTAGCAGTAGAGGGCCTATGACACAGTGGAGTACCTTTGACGTTATGGAGAAGGTTGTGGAAGGGTATGTATGTTACACACCCCCCTCCCCCCCATGTTCATGTATGTTAAACCAAGAACATTTTGTAATAAACTGTGTGCATCTCTCCCAGTCCTTTGAAGGCAGCAGGGCTGGCTTTAAGCCGATTCACCCGATTCCCCGGAATCGGGCCCTGCGCCGGGGGTCTTCTATGGCGGGGGGTCCGCGCCGGGGGTCTTCTGCGGCATTTCGGCGGTGGGGGGGTCCTTCGGTGCCACAGAAGACGCGGAGCGGACCCCCCGCCGAAGTGCTGCTGAAGCCCCGGACTGCCGCCGGGTATTGGAATCGGGCCCCGCGGGTCATAAAGCCGGCCCTGGAAGGCAGAGTCAAGTTAGATCAGGGCCCTCATTTGCAGAGCATGGGCAGGAATAGTCTTACAGCCTCACAAACTGGGATTTGAAACCTACACTGAGTGCCTGTCCCATCATCAGAAATACAAAGCCCCGTTCTCCCTCGCTTCCTGCACGTACTGGTTCTCGTTTGGCACTGCAGTCAGACTTTACTCCCTTTAGATACTTTTTGTTTTAACTTTTACATTAATGTGGCAAAGTCCCTTTGATTGACTTCTGCCAGACACAACAATTCTCCCTTACGTCCGAAACGCCCCACTGCGGAGATGCCAGAGAGCGGAGTAGGGAAAGGGGTAGCCATGCAACCAGCTTACTCATTTAATAACTGCTTGCTTGGAAGGATTCCAGCGCAGCATATTCTAAGCCCTGGATGGAAAGTTTCTCTCCACTAGTGAGCTAGAGAAAGATACTTTGTTTTCCCCAAACAGGGCAGACAGCAAACAAGTCAGAGGATGCCAGCTGCAGCCAGTCACGATCCCTGGCTCCTGGGAGTGAATGAAAACTCAGCAACTCCAAAGTAAAACAAGCAGCAAAGCAAAACCAACCCAAGCTGCATCCTGGGGTAGAGAGATCAGGGCAGTTTTAGCAACAGGACCAATGGAGATTTCGCAGGGCAGCAAAATGAGATGTGCGGAATTTTGAGCTTGCCAAAAAAATCCCCCTCCTACTGAACGAGACACACGCACAAGGCTTTGCACTTTAATGGCACTTCCCATCGGAGGATTTCAAAGGGCCTTACAACACTGTTAATGCATTGGAGACTCAATGCCCTTCTCGTATTTCCCCATCCAATGCCGGGCGTCAAACAAGGCCCCGGAAATGGGCGTTTCCACACATACAATTCACCAACCCAGATGCTACAGCAACGGAGAAGTGACCACCACACAACTGGGGCTCAAGAGTCGAACCTAAGATAGACGAGTGAAAGAGCGGGACCTCGAAGCAGGGTCACACTGTGGTGCCTGCTGAAGTTACGCCCAAATTGCCTGTTTTGCATCCCCAAGTGCTCAGTTTAACATGCCAAGCTGTGTTGGTGGCGAATCCTGTTTTCACTTGACTGCCCTCTGCACGGCTAGCAACAGGTATTCAGAGCTGCTGGGATCAGCTCTTGAAGCAAGCAGCTATAAGCAAAAAAACAATCCACCCAGGCCAGAGAGCCTGCTGGGGAAGCCATGCCCAGCTCCATGGGGGTAGGGCTGCAACGGTCACATGGGAAACCATCCACTCAGAATGGAAGAAAAATCTAAGTTTGAAAGGACTTTGCACCTGCAGTTGGCTTAGCTCACCTGACGGGCTCCTGCACCTTCAGTCACACAACACCCTGGGCACAGCACGTTTCAGGGGTTACAGGTTTGCAGTTTCAAAAGGCCTAACTAATCTCATTCTGAATTTGAGAGAGGGGGAGGCAGTTTCTGCAGGGCTGTTGTGGGAACATCCATAAATACACAGTTAAGGTCTAAAATATTTTAAATAACCATCCTCCAAAACTTCAAGTAGCCACTACAGTGCCGAGTGACATTCATGCACCAACGGCCGCAGCTAAGATTACGGTGTCTGCACAGCAGCGAAGAGGCAATACCAGGGACTTCACCTAGGAAATGCTGAGAAGTCATTTTAAAATCACTGCACTCTTTCTACTACACGGCTAAGCAATCTAAACAGTTTGCACTTCCCCAGCATGCCTGCTGTGGGCACAGCAAGATGGTACGTGTGTATATTTGTTTGCAGCTTGCTTCTGTGGCAATGCCCTGTGTTATCCTACCACCAAACCACTGGGGCTCTTAAAACTCCAGGGCCTGGCATGCTGTCACAGCTCCTGCTGCTTTGGTCACCTCCGGCTGAGTGGGGCATGCGAACACCCCAATTCCGACTGGCATCTGCTCTCTCCCCTCCCCCACACCAACTCAACAGGACAAATTGGAAGGACAGTAATTTATAATTGGAGATGGAACATTGGAAAACCGCCCCCCCCCCCCCCCCATCCCATGGTTTAGCCAGTACTTTTGGGGCTGGCTCATTAGCCAGAACTCCCCAAGATCAGGCTATGTAGAGAAGAGTAAAGGAGTTCGGGGCTGGGAACAGACCCCTGGAGCCTGCAGTCCTATTCACCAGCACACTGGGTACAGCCCCGCAGGACTTCCCCTAGCGTGCCTCTGCTCTGACTGGGGAATCCCTTCGCTGAGGGAGCAAGCAGTCGAGTCTCCATGTCCATTTCCTCCTCCGCCTCTCTGCAGCAGCTGCCAGTGACACTGGCAATTCAATGCCAATTCCTGCCCCCTAGGATCTAGCCTGAGACCAGCCCCATGTATCTTGGCTACCGCAGGCAGCCATCCAGAGTGAGCCATTTCAGGCACTGGCACAGCTGGATTTGAATTGGCAAAAGGCTCTTTAGTGGTTTCCCCCGAAGCAGCCAGTCCCCCCCAGCTGTAATATACCTGGTCACAGAGCCCTGCAAAGCTGCGCATACCCGCGGACCATGGCTGCGGGTTAGATGCGGATACCAAGTTTGCATCCACGCAGGGCTCTACTGATTCAATACCAAAAGAAACCAAGATCTTGAATAGTGATGAAAACAAAGGGAAAACTGCCCTCTTAACCAAGTGGCAGCAGGCTTGGGAACAGAAGCAAGCGTGGGCCATATTCAGTGCTGGGACTGATCCACCAAAGCCAGTGAAATTAGCCCAAGAATGGCTTTGGGCTCAGGATGCCTCTCTAAACGCAAGAGAAGGCGTATGCCCCAGGCACACGCCAGGGAAGCAAGGATGGTTATTGACACTTACCCTCCCTAGGAATGCAGTAAAAGCCCTGCAACAGCAGAAGTGTCTCGCACACACACACGTGCGCTAGCAGCCTGCCCACACTGCACCCGTCTGCAGAGCTAGCGCAGCCAGAGGGCAAGCAGGCATCAGGAGAGGTAGAGTGAAAGGGAAACCAGAGCGTGCTAGGGGAAAACCAACGCGTGGGGTGATTGACATTTTCTCTTAGCCCACGGCAGAAGTGCTGAGCAAGCCTCCGTGGTGTGGAGAGAAGCCGGGGAGGGAGAGTGACTGACGTGGGAGATTACAGTGTCTAGCCAGTCTGGTTTCAGGTGTCAGAGGCACGCTCTGCTCACCCACATTGTGGAGCTGCCGGCGTTATGCAGCGCAGCGATCGAAGGGTATAAAAATCTCACTAGCAAGGGAGCTGCTCTTTGATCAGCTTGAATATGGCCAAAGGGGTGGCTGAGCTGGCCCTAGAGTCCGCCCCCAGTGACACGCTCCCACTGGGAAGCATCCCCTTACTGGTGCCTCCCCCCCGTGTGCGATTGGTACTCGTGTCTTCCCTACTCTGACCTGGGCCAGCTTAGGGGCAGGTGATGAGGGCAGTCACCTGGGTCCCAACTCCTGGGCCCCCCCAAATCAGGTTTGTGGGGTTTTTTTGCTTGGCCATTCGGGGAGGAGGGTCTGAAAATGTTTTCCACCCTGGGCAACAAAACACCCAGGGCTGCCTCTGCCCACGAGCCTCTGTGTTGGACGGGAGGCGGAGTGTATGATTCTACTATTTTGGCTCTCACCACCCAGTGAAGCCCAACTGCTCCAACCCCCAGGAACTGGGGTGCAAACAGGCAGAGCGCTGAACTGGAGTCAGCGGGCTAGGATTGGTACAGATGAGGACTGTCCGCTAAAATTGGTAGCAACAGGATTTGGTTGTGGATTCAAGACATCCCCAGCACACCCCTCTCAACACCACCNGCAGAGCGCTGAACTGGAGTCAGCGGGCTAGGATTGGTACAGATGAGGACTGTCCGCTAAAGCTGGTAGCAACAGGATTTGGTTGTGGATTCAAGACATCCCCAGCACACCCCTCTCAACCCCACAAGACAATCAGGGCAAGCACACCCAGCTCAAAGCTCTTAGTAGATTTGCAGAGGAGACACAGATTGGCGGAGCGGTAAACAACGAGGAGGACAGGGCAGTCATACAGAGCCATCAGGATCACGGGGGAAGCGTGTGCATTCAAACCAAATGTGTTTCAATACAGCCACAGGCAAGGTCATGTCTGGCAACAAGGACCACAGGTATTCCCAACAGGATGGGGATGGTGTCCTGGCAAGTGGGGACTGAAAAGGATTTAGGGGTCACAGTGGATGAGCAGCCCAACGTGAGCTCCCGGTGCCATGCTGTGGCAAGTGGGGCCAATATGATCCCAGGTATATAAAACGGTGGAGTAGGAATAGGATTGGACATCTGTATATGGCACCAGTGAGACTGATACTAGAACACCAGAGCCAGTTTGGGTGTCCACATTCTAAGAAGGACGAGGCGCGATGCAGAAGAGGGCCACAAAAGTGAGCTGAAGGCTGGAGAAAACGTCTTAGAGCAAGAGACTTAACAAGGTCAATCTTTTCATCTTATCAAAAGACGACAGAGGTGACACGGTTAGCAGATAACCGCCCTCCACAGGGAGAAAGTACTGGGTACTAACAGGCTCTTCGCTTTAGTGGAGCAAGGCACAAGAACTAAAGGCTGGAAGTTAAAACCAGACCGATTGAGGTTCGAAATAAGGCCCTAAGTTTTAACAGGGAGGGTTGGAACAAGCTACCCAGGGAAGTGATGATTGCTCCACCTTTGAAAGGCTTTAGACCAAGGCTGGCAGCCTTTCTGGCGGGTATGCTTTAGGCAAACAAGTTACTGGGCTCAGAGCTGGGGTAACAGGGTGAAATTTAATGGCCTGGCTATTCATAAGGCCAGACTAGATGATCCCTTCTGGCCTTAAAATCCACAAATCCATCCTAGATCACAGACACGCCAACCCACGACAGCACTTCCAAGAACAAGGGGCTGGAGGAAAAGGTGACAGCCCCATGCAGCGTAGCGAGCTATACCAAGGCCTTGTCTCCACTAACGCCATTCCAAGCAAGGGCTGAACAGAGCTGGGCTGTTGGGGCAGGCAGGGCTGAACGGTTTTCAGCCCAAGCGAGAGTAGAAGGAGGGGGATTTAGTCCCTGGCTGACAATCCCCCTCATTACTAGGAACATTCAGTGCTGTCAGCCTGAGATGGAGCCTTGTATTGCAAAGAGGTAGAATTTAGAACAACCTCCAAATCCACAGGGCAGGAGTCTCTGTAGCCACCCTCCAAAGGCAGAACACTGGGACCAAGGCTGTTCTCCAGCAGAGGCAGACATCTTGAATAAAGGGGGCTGTACCTGGGTTTCCACCAGCATTAGTGTCTGCCGACAGGCTAGTTGTGTAAACCCATGTGCATGCTTCCTACAGAGCTGTGCAGCATGGGGCCGTACCACTTACAATTTAAGGTTGCAGCGAGCCATCTTCTCCATGGAGCAGTGAACAGGGCCTACAGAAGAGCCCTCTTAATTCACAAATGGCAAAGTGCAGCCAACCTCTCCCGCTTCTCTCTGCGGCAGGTACAAAGTAGCCCTTTCTATCTTACGGCCTGTGACATTAATTGTCCCCTGTTGAGATCCGGTAAACAAATACATTAAACTGAGACCTCTAGGAAGTTAGAGACCAGAAAATAAACCACCTCCAAATTCAAATAAGCGAAAGCTTTATTTTGTTTTTAATCAGGCACAGAATCTGGTCACACTAGATTAAGGGCACATGTACAAATGGTTTATAAATGATCAATGTCATTAGCATGTTACAGACGTGTGTACTGTGTTTTACAGATTGTTTAAGCACAGACGGTTGGAAGGTGTTCTAGGGTATTACAAGCCATGGTTAGAAAGCAGCCTATTGACCTGCTGGACTCTAGGAATTGATTAACCATTACCCCTTTCTAAATATACCCCTAAGTGTGGCTGAGTCCATAATTAAATGCCACCTGTAGACAGCTCATAAAAGCCTGTAACATTTACTACACTAAAACTTTACAGTACCCACAAGCATGCGACACTGAAAAAAAGAGTCCTGAATTGCTAGTGAAAAAGAAAAAAAGCAGGAAAAGAACCTCTGGGACCTTTATCCATCATAAAAGCAGCCACAAAAAGGGAACAAGCTCAATTTTCTTATTCTGTTTGTTGGTCACCTTGACAAGCGGGACTAGAAAGGGAAGCAGTGGTACAACTTAAACAGGAATGAGGAGGATAGACAAAGGGACAAGACTGCAGAGTTACTCGAGTAGTGACATGTGTTTTAATGGTTCAAATAGTTCTGCTTGGTTTTTGGCATAACTTTTAAAAATGTATTTATTTGCAGCAATGCTGCAGAAGTGAGATTTTTATGAGTAGTTAGGAAAGTCAAAAGCCTCTTCCCTCCCCCCTCAAGTTCAGAACTAGACTTTATCCCCAGCTACTGGGGATATGATGCTGTTAAGTTATATTATGTTTAAGTTATGGATGCTAATGCCTAGAGAGCTCTGGGTGAAGCCCTAAATGCCTATAAAACAGTGTTCAAGGGGAGAGATGACGAAGGAACGTGATTGGCCAACAGCACTGGCTAAAGCTAAATTTTATGGTGCAATTCAATTCCTCACTGAAGTTGATGGCAGTTGAAACAGGCCCTGTGTCACGTGGGTACTGAACAAATTCCCACCCTCGCAGCTCTGCCAATGCTGCTCCTGCAATCCTATGGAGAATTCGTCACATGAGCAGACTCAAATGTGCCCGGGTTTCTGTGATGGAGATAAAACCGCCAACAGGAATTAGGTTAAAATCACCAGGAATTAGATTAAAGCCATCAGACTAATTTCACTTCTGCTCTAAACCACATCCCCCTGAAGGGCTGTGCTTTGTACACTGACCCAGCACCCCATCCAGTCACCAGGAAGTTGGTCATGTGAGACACTAACACTTAGAAAGCAGATAAAGTAGAAAATGTGGGTGTGTTAATTAAACCTCGGTTGGACGGAGCTGAATGAAGGGGAGAGTGGAGACCATCAGAGTTAGATAATCCCAACGCAGCAGGTTTGGATGGCACTGAACCCCACTTACGATAAAAGGGGGGTTTCTGCAAATTGCCCCAATCCTGGCACCACCACCAGATTTGAAAACCCCACATCAACTAAAGACGATGGGTCGGGTTTCCAAAAATACCAGAGAGATTTTCGGCTCCTAAAGCACTTTTGAAACTGGGGGACACGGTCATTGTCAGGTGCCCAGAGCATCTAGGCAGTTGACACCCATTGAAATCAATCAGGTATAGGCACCTAGGAGCTTTTGAAAACCTAAATACCTTTATAAAACTGGCCTTTAGACACTTTCAAAGTGTCCCAATCCAGTGTCCCAATCCAAGCTACCCAGTGGAAAGGACCCATATCCAAACTCAGCCTCACTCATCTCCAGAAATAAGCCAAGTGTTTTATTCTGACTTTCCACTTGGCAATTTTAGTTTGGAGATGATGATTCGGTACCTGCTTTTGTTGAAGTCAGTGACTTCCAAGGGGCAGAATTATGCCCAGGGATTGGAAACCTGTTGAAATAAATCCAGTGCAGTATCTCTGTGCTCGTCACTGAGATCTGCTAGAGCTGGGTGAATGCAGCCAGACATTTTCCACTCCAAGTTAGTTATGTTTTTAAATGAATTTGCTTAGGGTGGGCTTCAGCGATCCCTGGCATTCACTTTGTACAGGCATTGGTGCAACCTGGTTTTAAAGGCAAATGTTTGTGGACTTAAGTGCAGAGCTATGTACACAGGTAGTCACAGAATTTTTGAAGAACTAAGCAAATCATTTATTTTTCAGTCTGGGGGCTGAACTGAAAGACCACAAAAATTGTGTTTGGGTCAAACAAAATATTTCAAGTGTTAATTCAAAACATTTTTAGTTTCAG
This sequence comes from Platysternon megacephalum, assembly GCA_003942145.1. Taxonomy (NCBI): domain Eukaryota; kingdom Metazoa; phylum Chordata; order Testudines; family Platysternidae; genus Platysternon; species Platysternon megacephalum. The sequence continues at coordinate 2,099,976 of QXTE01000220.1, read as the reverse complement.
AAAGTGTCCAATTGAGACAAAACATCAAAATGGATTATTTAGAAAGCGTCAGAACAAAATGTTTCAACATTTGATTCCCCCCCCCAAGCTGAAACTATTCACCGAATTCAACCCAAATTCACAAATAGATTTGGTGCCCTCCCCAAAAATGCATTTTTCAGCAAGTTTGCTTATCCCCAAAATTCTGTCACCCAGCTCTAATTCAGTGACCAAGCGGCTGCATTTTGGTCTGATCAAATAACAAATCCAAAAAAGCTACACTGAATAATGGAGGCGAGAATGACTTGCCAGTCACTGGCCAATGAGCAGAAGAAGCTATATTTGTCAGATGAGGATCCTGAGTTAGTAGCTCAGCTCTACCATTTCCCCATTTTCATGATCAGTCATGAAGTATTAGGCCATCAAATTCTGGATTTTTAGTCGACCCCCTAGTTTTCATGCACAACACGATAAGCCAAGAGGGAAGCAGGGCTGCAGAATGGAAATAAGGATGTTTTGTTTCTGTAGAAATCCAACTGGACGCTACTGATAAAGTGGCATGAGGCCTTTTAATCCCGTCAGTGACATGTAGCAATTAGAGCAAACAGCAGGATGAACACACTGTCAGTAAGTCAGCTGGTGGGTGGGTGGGAAAAAGACAGGAAGCGAGTGCACTCACTGCTGACACCAACTCAGCTCTTTGCCATCATTGCACAAGATGTTCCTGCTAATCTCGCAGACCCAGCCTCTTTTTTATCACCAGCCTCATCTGTCTCCCTTTCACAAAGGCTCGGTTCCTCAACAACGCAGTATCTGGGGAACAATAGGAGAGATCAGCCCCTCATGAGGCAGATAAGAAGGAAGGGGGCATGGAGGGGACAGTCTCACCCCACCCTAATAAAGATTCTTTTGCAGATGTCAGTATTACTCCCTCGTCCATTTCAGACCCCAGCTGGCTGCACACCGGATTATGGGGTGTCATGTTGTGACCACTTCCTGTGCACGTCCCTCTTCACTCTTACTGAATATGGCAACAGTCCCTTTATCGCTGTTAGCCAACACATTAGCTTCGTATACACCCCATTATACGAATACCTGGCAGTTATAAGGGCTGAATTGCCCTATGTTTTCTCCCAGAGTTCTGTTCACTCATGCTAAGTTACATCCCACAATACCCTGCAATAGTACCACTCAGCACTTGGCATAAACAGATAGGAAACTTGTCAAAAATCAAGACATTCATTCTGTGTCTTAGTACAAGCTAGGAAGGTACCTTCACCGTATTTAGAATACTACTGTCCTAAACAAAGATACGGAAGGAACAGAACAAGAAGTTAAGGAACTGGGACAAACTAACTGATTTTTATGAGGGGTAAAAAGTTTTGTAACTGGTAAAAATCACCCTAGAGATGCTCCTAGCTGAAATGTGTAACTTTGGGAGCACCCCTTCTACGTAAGGTGAACATAACAATGCTGCATGAGACAGCTTCCCAGAGCCTGGTATGGTACTCTATTGTATTCTTACTGGCTTTTAGCAGTGAACCTGGTTGATGTGAAATATTTAAAAATTATTAAAGTTAATGTTTAAAATCAAATTTACACAAGTTAAGAAGGAAGGTACTGTACATCTGGGGTCAGGCTTGGGTTATGAGGGATTACAAGTGTCGGTTACAGGGTTCACAAGATACATACATAGTACATAACCAGCATAGACCGAGATTGGGGTGCGGGAGTTTTTAAAACGTCAGTGGATAAGTGATCTTGGGTACGCCACCCATGGAATGTAGAGTCCACGTCAGTATTGGTGTAGTAAATAAGTACATGGGTGGGGTGCATCCCCTGGTTCATCAGGGAAGGAAGGAAGTGGGTTATTTCCCTGACCAGCGTTCTCGATTACTCGACCTGGTACTGATGGTGTCCCATGATGTGCTCCGTGTAGATATCTCTGGACCACCTGATGGTGTCGGACACCATGAGCTGTCTCATGAGCCGGGCGGAATGTCTACCGACTCCGCATGCTCTCAGCACCGGCTCGTTGTGGGGGTCCCACATGCCCAGGGCTCCCACAACCAGGGCGTGTATCAGGACCTTATAGCCCTGGGCTCTCAGGGTGTTGGTATTAAACAGACCAAACAACCAACAAACCAAAATGTGGTCAAACAATTGACTACAATTTTTCACCACTCCCTTCAGATGAGCACTGACTCCTCATATTCCTCTGTTTCCCCATTTGGGGATGGGGATACATTACAGAGTTCAACCTAACAGCCCCCACCCCAGTCTCCTTTCAACAAAGGCGTCTCTTTTCCACGGAGGGACAGTTCGTAGGCAAGATACAGCCTTGAAGACTGTTGATACCTGCCCCTTTGTATCCGGAGAGCAAGGGAGGGTAGTACTGTCCAGGGCTGATGCAGGGAAGACCAAGGGTATGTCCACACGGCAAAAAAAGGGTCTGTTCTTAACTCGGCTTAACTCACATTAGCTAACTAGTTATAATAGTAGTGAAGATACAGGAACTCAGCTTTTAACTCTACTTAGCTGTTTGAGTTAAAGCCTACAGGGGAGCCTGGGGCTGATTTTGAGCCGCTAAGCCAAGCTGCCATGTCTTCACTGCTATTTGAACCTGGGTTAGCTAACAGGAGAGAACACCCCTTTTTTGCAGTGTAGACATACCCGAGTCACAGAATAAAGTAACTCCTCTAGCTACTAACCTCCTGGAACTATTTCCAGAGACTAGTACAGCAACATGTGGTGCAACGGGGTAGTGCAGTAGCCACTCATGAAAACACAGGTTCAAATCTTGCTATGGATCAAGAGCAAAAATATGTGGAGGCAAATCCTCAGCTGGTGTAAATTGTAAACTGGACCTGCTCTGTGATGCCTTAGCAAAGTCCCTCATAGGAGCATGGTGTAAATCACACAGTTCCCACCATGTAAGTGACTGACTCAAATAAGTGGAGGCTCAGGTCTGGAACAGAAGGAAGTGATGTGGATGAAACTAGAAATGCATGACAGAGTGCTGGGGCGGGGAGGGGGAAGCTTTCATAGAAACTACTGCATTGTGCTTGGCTCAAGCCATGCTCTTTAGGTCCCTGACTTGCAAGATCCAGTATCAGCAGACTCCCTTCTGCACAGTGAAGTGGTAAGAAGAGACCACACACAGGCAGTGCAGAAAACACAAGGCAGACATGTCAAGATTAACCCCAGTGTCACTGCAGCCAGCCTGTAAACTCAACTCCCTAGACAGAGTGCATTTCCTCTGTGTGTCATGCTGGGGAAGGAACAATTAGAAGCTGTGCAAATTGGATGGTGCTCCAAGAATGCTGTTCCCCTCCCCAATATTGACACCCCCACACACACACTTTGGCTGGCACTGCTTTGCATACAGACCATGAAGGCCAGCTAGTGATCTCGCCAGTCTTCTCTTCCGGACTGGTAAACGTGCTACAAAAATAACTTGCAAACGCCAGTCACTTGACCAAAGGAATCTACACAGTGGGGAAGCTGCGATGCCCTTCCAGAGCAAGGTCATTAAACAGCAGGACACAGGATGAGCGGAGAACAAGGTAAAAGGGATGGCTCAGAAAACCAAAGAGCAATTGAACTGGGAATGGCAGAACCCAGATTAAGGAGGAGGGATGAGTCCTGGGGAAGATAGGGGGAAAGGAAGAGATTATGCTCAAGCTTCCACTAAACCAGGAAGCCTTAAGAGATCAAATCAAGAGCGTGAGGTGTGTCCTGGTCTCCAAGGTTTCCTGTTTTAATGGTTTTTTACTTTATTATGTGGTGGCAGGGGATATTATCCATCTACACAGGCCTTGCAGCTCGAGTTACCAGTGGATTTAAATTCCACTGTAGTCCAGCCAGGTTGCAATATATTTTGGCTGGCCAGGCCAGGCCAGAGTAGGTCAGCCCCATGTTCTAGCCCAGGTAGAGGTGTAGCCTTTGGCAGTTTGGTTAAGCATTTCCCCAGGGCCACTCCAAGCACAGAAGACAGGTATTGGTTGAACCCTTGACCGACCTGCCGCTTGCAGATCAGTCCAACCTTCCCTAGCAGAGGAAGCAACTGAATAGAGATTAGTCAACACCTCTGCCCCTAGCAGCTCAGAGTCCTGTAAAACGAAGGCCAACCCATGTTCCCAAGCTCTGATTCACCTTGTGGTAGAGGGAGGTGCACATGGGGATTTGATTCAAACTAGAATAACCTCAAAGGAATAAAGACAAAATTCAAGTCACCCTTAACTGAGGCAAACAAGTCTCTCTAGCAACAGAAACTTCTGGGCACGGAGGGTAATGAATCAAACCTGTTGGGGAGAGCAGTTCACTGCTCCGGGAAAGGCCTCCAGGTGCTCCCTCCAGGTGTCCATCGACTGAACCCCACTCAGGAACTGGGGTCACTCCCGGAGTTTTGGGTTGGGCTGGAGAGCAGCATGTAACCCCTGCAGCCACCAGCGACGACTCTGGAGGAGCCTTTATGAGAGAACCCGGCTGGGCACATCATGCATTGGGCAGGTGCAGGGAGATTAACTCCACCATAACTGCAGCCACATCCTAAACTCACCCCATGCACCGAGCCTTGGCAGCAGAGCAGCTCCTCCCAGATGGGGGGCTGATTAGGAAGGAACCAGCTTGCTGTACCTGCTTTCAAAAGCCAACTATGCAGTGCAGGTTGGAAAGTTCAGTTTCCATATTATTGGGTTTGCATCCCGGCCAAGAGAGCGACACGGAGTAGAGGGATGGAAAACCAAATAACTATGTGTAGGGCCAGCCATGCGCACCAGCCTTGCTTTTTCAGGAATAGAGGAGAGATGACAAGCAGGATCCTCACTCCAACCCCAGGCATGTGTCGCCCTTTGGCTAGGAATAAAAGGATCCTTTTTAAAAAAAATAATGGAAGAGGAGTGGGTTTAAGTTGCAGCAAGCGTTTCCAAGGAACTGGGACTAGGTTATTGGGACTGTTTTCCAGTACTGTCAACTGCTGCAGTGAGTGCTCAGAGATCAGTTCTGAGCAGTCTTTCCAAGCCATTGTGCTCCACGGCTGGCTCGAAAGCAAAAAGAACTGGGACATCCTGGAAGCTGTGCATATCCTTGAGGCCGCAGCAAAATGTGAGGGGACTCTTGCACCATTAGAGACGCCGTTGAGGGGCAGCCCTGCATTTGTCAAATGCAAGAGGCTGAAATGCTTTCCCAGCAGACTATCATCCAGGTCCTAGAGCATTTTAAGTGGGTCTTCCCAACATTACATTTGGTTAGAAAGCGGAGAGCGTCTGCTTTTAAACAGATCCTAGGGGGGTCAGGAACACGAACTGCCAGACTGGATCAGACCCCACGCACACCTAGTCCTGTATCCAGTCTGACAGTGGCCGGCACCAGATGCGTCAGAGGAATGTGCAAGAAACCCTACAGGCAGCAAAAAAGGGATAATCTCCCCCACACAAAGCTCTCATTGCAAATCCCCAAAGCTAGAGATTGTTTTAAACCCAGAAGGTTTTATGCCCTTTCCAAAATCTATTAGCATTTTAATTCAGGATAGGAGGCCACATGCTCTAAGGGGTCAAGCACAAGGCCCTGAACTCTATCACTTGTCACTGTGTGACCGTGGCAAATGACTGTCTCTTTGCTTCAGTTTCCCATCTGTAAAATGGGAGTGATCCCTGCCTACCTCTGCGGGAGGGTGGTATAGGGCAGTGGTCTCCAAACTTTGATTGCGCACCCCATTAGTAAAAAATTTTTGAGCACGCACCCCCTGCTCCCGGCCAAACTGTCGAAGCAAAAAAAAAAAAAAAAAGCAGCCGCTCGGACTCCCGGCCGAACTACCGAGGGAAGGGGGGGGGAAGCGGCGCTGCTCCAGTGGTGCTCCTCCTGCTGCGCACCCCGAAGGATCCTCTTGCGCACCCCCTGGGGTGCACGCACTCCACTTTGGAGACCACTGGTATAGGGGACCAGGGTTAGTTAGGGTGGCATTGTGTAAGTGCCATGCTATTATTTTACCTGGCTTTTCACTATACCCAAAGAAGAGTCAATTGCAGGCCTGTTTTCAAAGAGCCTTTGTTCCCAGGGGACCAGGGTCTGGCTTGCAGAAGCCATTCTGCTGTGTCAGCCATCTGCCTCCCCTGTTCTACATCAGCGCTAATGATCCCTAGGCTCCCACATGCACGGTCTGGTTTTTCTTTTGGTATTATTGGAGACTTGTGCTCATTTTTCTATTTCAGGAGGAACTGGCCTGTCAGCAGAAGCGGGGCAGCTACCACAGGGTGACTTAGGAATTGCTATCAAACAGCTTCTTTCCCAGGGATGGGGACATTCACAAGTGCTGAGGTTCTGCAAACCTCGGACTGCTCACATTCAGAAAACCAGCTTTATATTTACCATCAGTGTTGCTGAGCTTCTGGCGTACTGCATGTAAGAGTCTCCCTTTAATTGCCACAGAGCACCGCACGGCATCGATAGTCTGCTAAAAGTCTGCGTTTGTGAACAGCTCAAACCCCCTAGTGAAGACCTCTTCAGCTCCAGAGAGGCACCGAGCAACCAAAGCCTGCATTGATCTCAGTGGGAGCGTCCGGGGCTCAGCACCTCTCAGGAATTCTGTCCTGCTCCCAGGTACTGTAAACAGACACTAGCCCAGAGCTTCCGTCTGGCTCGCAAAACAGCTGGATAAGTCTATTAAGCTCAACGTCAATCCAAAACATTGATAAAGCTTCAGCAACCTGCTGAGATGCACAACTTGCATCATCCCTTTCTTAAATGCGGCTACCTCTGCGGTCAACCGTACCAGCTGTTCAGTGCCGTGAGCTATTGCACTATAATTTAGGATCCGAAGCACAGAGGAATATTGAATCCAACAAACCACAGAGGAGAATTTCAGGAGGAAGAGTGCAGGACTCCGGAATTAACTCTCCTCCTCCAAGGAAACAGACCACCAGATCTTTAAGTGATTCAGATGAGATTAAAAGCAAAGTCCCTCAGTCTCCATCAGCGGGGGGGAGGGGGGGGCGGGGGACACTGGGTCAGACAGCACCTCCATCAGCACACCACAATGGGGACAGTTGGGGGAGAAACACGCACTAGGTCAGAACTAAGCTGGTTGGGAGTTTTTCCACGAGTCTTTTTTGAGTGAGAAAATGCCAATTTGTCAGCAACCAAAACTGTTTGCAGGAAAGTCAGTTTTGACAAAATTTCTTATGTCAAAAAAGTTTCAAAATGGTCAATGTGTTCCATGTCAAAACATTTCCTAAATGAAACATTCTTTCTAGTCCAAAATGACTTTTTGTAACAAGATTTAAGCTAATTATAGTAAAAAAATTAGCTTTGATTTCAATCTTTTCATGTAAATGTTTTGATTGACACGAACGAAAACGTTTTTTGAACTGCTTGGTTGTGAAAATTTGACATTTTGTCCCAATTCAGGACAGAACAATTTTTCCAAATTTTGAAAACTTTCCCAGGACGGGAAAGCTGTTTCCGGCCTCACTCTAATGAAAGCTGGAAGGAAGAGTTCCTCTTAAAGCAATCCCATCCCTCTGGTCCAAAAGGCTGTGGTACTGGAGGGACAGAAGTTAGCCGATTCCTGCTGGACAGGGATGCTCTGTAGCAATCCACACTGCATTGTCTCTATTCACAGGAAGAGGCAGTGAGATCATTGCCTGAGTAGGAGAGGCGTGGGATGTGTGGTTGTCTTAAGTTTTGTTTTCTTGGAGAGGGGGACAGAGGAGCAAACTTTGAACTTAGTTTCGTTGACTCCCACACAGGACTCAGTAGCAGAGGCACCTTCCCCTGCACTCAGTCCTCATTGGAGAAGGACTGTTGCCTGGTAAGCAACTTCTGTTAAAAAAAAAAAAACTAGAGCAAGGGTGGGAGGAAAGCACAGAAACCAAAACAAGAGTTCAGATAAGAGCCTGCTGCGTGCTGGGGCTTGACAGCATTAACAATGACCTATGGGGAAGTTTTCCCGGAAAGGGTGTGGCAGGAAACAACTCGAGAGGGAGCTGTGTTGCAAAAAGGCTATTCTCTGCTTGCTACGTTCTGTGTAAAAGGGTTACGTTGCCTTGCACAAAAGTAACACCGCAAGAATCTGGCATCCCCATTCAGGGCAGCAATGCCAAGCCTTCAGCAGACATTCCCGTGGAGTTGGGATACTCCCACGCTCCATACCTCCCAATGGGCAGGTTTGTTCCATTTCTTGGTACCCAACCACAAGGAATGAGTGCAAGACTGGAACTGGCACATGGAAGAGGCCGGTATCTGGGCTCAATCAGTAATGCTTACCAGACTGCCCGGATACCGCAGTGATGGGCGCTTTAGCACTGCATGTAGCCAGGATGGTCCCTATGTTAATTATACATGGTCCAGCTGTTAGGGTGGGGAGGAGTCAGGAGGCCTGGGGTTTCCTGCTGGCTCGGTCCGTGGAACTGGGCAAGTCACTGTCCGTGGCTCAGTCTCCCCACCTACATAGACCACCTCAGAGGGGAGGGGAGGCTGGTTTGCCATACACTTGCAGGCCCTGGAGCAGAAGTGGAGTTTCTTGGCAGAGGGGAAGAGTCTTTGTTTATGTTCTGTAGCAGAACAGGGCCCCAAGGTGACTAACGGGGAAGCACCTGTGCCTGCGGAATAGGAAGTTGGACAGTGAGGGCTGTAGAGGACAGAGAACAGGAGAGAAATCCTGAGCTGTTCTGGTGCAAGGCCACCACAGAAGTGACCTGCAAACTGCAGCCCTGCGGCTGGCTCCTCTCCCCCGGAACCTGATCCCCCAGATTTGTGAAAAGCGAAAGGGAAAAAGTGCAAACGGCTCTGTCCCACCCTGGCAGGGTAAAACAAACGGTCTGCTCAGGGGTAAGCCAGAGCTGTTCCCAACACGGCATGGCCACGGCTAGCAGCGAGGGGGGGGAGGTTGAAGGGTTTCGATCTGTGTTGGGCCATGCATTCTGGAATATCACCCAGGCACTTGACACACTAGATTTAGGGTTTACATCCCACCACTGAAATGCAGCCAGCTCAGAGTCTGGCCTAGGCAGCTACTGAGCAGCACGCAGCAATGCTATAGCGCACTTCAGGGCAGGAAAGGAAGAATCCAAGCAAAACTACAGGGGGAGCGCATGCTGGCAGCAGGCAGCTCCTCTATGTAGGATGAAGCCAGGACAGTTGGTTGCTAAGTCTGTGTCTATACCAGCAAACCAGAAAATCGTACGCTAGCAACCACAAGTGCCAGAACTTGGGCCATCAGCTCGATCCACACAGCAGTTTCCAAGCCAAGACTCTAACCACTTCGGCCTAGGGTTGCCAACCCTCCCGGTTTCACCAGGAGTCTCCTGGAAGCTACTGAAGCCAAACTGGGAGATTTTAAGTGTTAAAAGTCTGGCAGCACAGTGGGGCTAAGGCAGGCTCCCTGCCTGCCCTGGTTCCATGCCGCTCCCGGAAGCGGCCGCACGTCCCTGTAGCCCCCGGGGAGTGCAGGGGGTCTCTGCACGCTGCCCCCACCCCGAGCGCCCACTCCGCAGCTCCCATTGGCCGTGAACTGCAGCCAATGGGAGCTGCAGGGGCGGTAGCATGCGAAGACCTCCCCCCTGGGGGGCTGCAGGGATGTGCCGGCCCGTTCCGGGAGCGGCGCAGGGCCGGAGCGGCGCAGGGCCAGGGCAGGCAGGGAGCCTGCCATACCCCCGCTGCGCCACTGCCCGATAGCCACCCGAGGTAAGCGCCGCCCGGGCAGAGCCCGCACCCCTCACTCCCCTCCCACATGCCAACCCCCTGCCCCAGCCCGGTGAAAGTGAGTGAGGGTGGGGGAGAGCGAGCAACTGAGGAAGGGGGGGATGGAGTGAGCGGGGCGAGACCTTGGGGAAGGGATGGAGCAAGGGTGTGGGGGTTTGTATGATTAGACAGTTGGCAGCCCTACTTAGGCCCTGGCCCTGAAAAGCACTGACATGTGCTCAAGTGTTTTCCGGGGTCACAACCTCAGTGACATGGCTAGCTCAAAACGGAGTTTGTGTCCACACTCAAAACGGTTAGCAGTCACGGCAGCTAACAGATTCTCACCCTGCCCGATGCCTAGCCTGGCACATGCTTGTGCCAAGCTGGTTACAAGCAGGGACTGATTTTGCTGGTAGGACACTCCCAGAGTGCATTGCTTTATTATGGCCGGTGAGACAGACAGGGCAGCTTCCTGCAGTGACCATATTGTATCAAGTGTCTGGATGGTTTAGGTAGCAGCGTGGGCCAGGGATTGTGTGCACTCCGCCAGGGGAGGGGTCCCACAGCTGCTCCCGGAAGTGAAAAAACAGCAGGGGATGATTGAGGCAAGTCGCTCAGGCTAGAACACCTGCAGAGAGCTACCCCCTGGTCGGGAGGCTCATGTATCCTGCCTCAGACCGAATTCTCCAGAGACCAAACAGAGAAAGGACTTTTGGATAAACAGCCCAAGCCTGAACTGACTCTGGCTCCTGATCTAATGGCTGATATGAACTTATAACCACAGGGAAAACCCAGTTGTAGGATTTAAAGGACTGACTCCTGCCATAGCCCTATGCTGGGGCTAAGAGTGACCTCTGGTAAGCTTTTTAGCATGCGTGTAGGTTATTTTATTGTTTTTCAATGCCTTCTCTGCAATGCTTTTACCTTAAGAATAAATGTGCTTGCTTAGGAGCTGGGTGGTAACTTGTAACTGCAGGCAATCCACTGGTCAGAGCCCCGGGAGAGAAGCACAGATGCAGTTACCCTGAAACGGAGACAGCTGGGCTACGCAGAGTGCCTGAGGACATGCACACAACCCCTGGCTGATGCACTGTGGAACAGCTGCCCAGGTTTTCCCAGAAGGCACCGATACAAACCTGTTTAGTCAGCTTGGAAAGTGCAGAGGCACATGCACAGTTCAGCCATGGCTGAGAGGCAGAAAGGGGTGTCCACACAGCAGCCTTCAACCACGTCTGCTGTAACCAGGTCAGAGGAGGGAGCGCCCGACTGGCTGCACAGGGCTTAAGGTTTCGCCTGGGAGGCATCCCCGCCCTTCACAGTGGGCACAGGTTCAACACCAGCCCAGACAGACCAGCGTCTCCTGCTGCAGGGCAATCACCACTCCCTACAGCAACTGGGCTTTCTAGGAAGGTCTAGGACTGATCTGGCTGAACTCCACTTGGCCCATATGATCCAAAGAAACATGAGAGGTAAAGACCCCACTGAGTCTCGTGCGCGCACACACACACACACACACACCCCCCACGGCGAGTCATCCTGGAGGCAGGAGGGGAAGAGGTCACTCAAGGTGAGAAGTAGAAAGGTCTTTGTGGGCCACACAGACCACCCAGGACTCCCTTGGGCTTTGATGCTGCCCCTTCCATAGACCCTTATGGAGGGAGAATTCGCAGCTCAAGTCTGGAGACCCTGCTTCACTCACTCCAGATTTCTGTGTAACAAGGGAGGGGGAAGAGAAGAGACACTTCTCGTTATTTGGTCCCTAGCATCAAGAGCAGCATGCTCATTGGCTCTCCCTTTAAAGGATGCCACCATAAGGCACACATGGGAGGCAGTCTCTTCCAATGTCCAGTTCATTCCTATGAAGAAGGAACATAGGCCAAACCAGTCTGGGAGTTGTCACCCCCTGCTCCTAACATGCTGGTGCTGTACATATAAATGAAACAAGAGATTGCTTTCATCCGGGCACAGAAATCCCACACACTCTGGTCAGCTTTACCACTGGAATGATCAATGGGTTTTACATTGTCCCCTACATTCTCCATACAAGAATCCCGGTTCCTATTCACACCCAAAACAGCAGCCAAGCCTTCTCCCGACCAGCACTGATGTACACCAGAGTCCCCAAGTGTGAACTGCTCCAGCCCTCCCATTCCCCCCCTCAGAGAGCAGTAGTCTCAGCCTCCCCTTTCATTTAATTCACTCCTTTGCACCGGATGCAGCTCAATTCCCAGCAACACCTGCTAGGAATTCAATGCCCAAGATCAAAGGCTGCCAGCTTCTGGGATCTCTCCATTCCAAAGCCTGGGAGCAGACTCCGGCTCAGACCCCAATTCCCAGAACTGGGAGCCCTCTACATGCTCAGCCAATAGGAAAACCCCCTCCTTGTTGTTGCTGCATGTGACCGAGGCCGGCATTCAGCACTTCGACCATATACATTATACATAAGGCCCATGCATTTTTAAAGGGAAATTTCATCAAATTGAACTAGAACAAGCTAGTTTCAGACCCAATGTCAGGAACCTGAAAGATTTATAAAACCCTCATTAACTTGCTCCCAGCAGCACTCAAGAAATCTGGACACAGTGAGCCTCCAAAGAAATGGCAGAAAATCAGAAAGCACATCAGACGTCTGGTTGCTAGTTGGCCCCAGTTACAGTCTGATTCATAAGAGGCAGTTTGCCGCATACATGCCTGCATGCTTTCCTTCCCAGCTTCAGTACTTGCTCATCCAAGCCACACTTCAAGTGCATCCTCTAGCAAGGCTTCCGCTTCTAGCCTATGCTTAGAAGTCAGATGCCTCAGTATGAAAAGCTCATCTCATATGAGAGAACAGCAACAGTAAATGTAGCTGTAACTATGGAAAATTAGCTAGAGCTGCATGCAATGCATTACACTACACAACTTTTAGGCCAGTGCTTATGAGAAAGGTCACTCTGACTGTTCCTGCTGACTGGCAAATTACAGGGATAATCCAAAGTAAATCCCCAGCCACTGCGCCTCTACCCGAGCGATCATATGACGTGTTGAAATGGAAGGAATCTTAGACGGAGGCCGGCTTGCCCATTGAAGTGGCCACTGTTCAGCACTGTTGCTGGTGGAGAAAGGTAATGAAAGTAGTGCAGGGTCGGCGCAACCCATTAGGCGGTCGCCTAGGGCACGGCTATTTTGGGGGCGCCGGCGCCACAGCCGCCCATTCAAATTTGGGGGCGGGACCTTCCGCCGCCGCTGTTGGGGGCGGCATTTCAGGGGCGGGACCTTCCGCCGCCGCGGTTGGGGGCGGCATTTCAGGGGCGGGACCTTCCGCCGCCGCTGTTGGGGGCGGCATTTCAGGGGCGGGACCTTCCGCAGCCTAGGGCGCCGGAAGAGCTGGCGCCGCCACTGAAGTAGTGGGATGCGACAAATCTGACCACCTACGGGAGAATCTGATAAAAGTCAGCACTAGAGAGCCAGTGACGGAATCGAGCAGTTCTGTGCATGCCACTGCCCTGGGCCGGGTGGATTCAGGAGTTTGGTAGGGAAGAGTAACAAATTCCACTGCACGACTGAGCTTCCAGAGACAAGAATCTTTTTCAGCACCTTAGAAACAAAGCCAGCTTTTAAGTCACAAAAGCACAGAGCCAATACAGCCAGTCAATTTGTTACACATGCACGTCCAAAACCAGCTACAGCCGAGGACAACCATACAGGCTTTGGAAACAGAGGGTGATGAAAAGAAGTCACAGGAGTGTGGACACCGTAGTGTGGCACCATAAAGCAAATTCGTTACTCGAGAAGATGGGTAGGTAAGTGGTAACCACCTCAAGCAGCTCCCAGGCTCTCGCTCTACAGTGTATGGCTGATCGCATTTGGTGCACGTTAGCCAGTGTAACCGACTTGGCTGTCAAAGGGCAGCAGCTTTCCATCGGCCAGCAGCCTCGTAACAAAAAGCCCATCAAAAGGTCTGTCTGCATTGCAGTGAGTCTGGGCTCTAGCCCAGCTGTTGCCCCTAATCCCCCTTTTGTCCACACCGAAAAACTTCTAACTCAGACCTGAGGGTGCTTTACGCCTGACCAGCAATACAGGCTAAGCCAAGGTTTTCAATCTGCCTAGTTTGCAGTGAGAACAAGCAGGCTTACCAAGCCTGGGTGCTGTTAGTCCTCCAATGCTATCCCAGAATTCCACTGGGGCCAGCCTTTGTCTAACCCCTCCAATCTGCCGCACTACATTTGAACCCAGGTTTGCCTGCCCCAGTTCCACTGCACTTACAGAGCATTTGAGCAGAGATGTAGCCCAAGAAAACCTCCTCCCATGCTGCCAGTTGGCCAGAAGCGGACACCAGCTTTCTGGTAGAGTGTGGAGTGATATCACTAAGACCAGGAATTTGGGAGGAATGTAGTGACCTCTGTTTAGTGGACAGGAAAGAAATGGAGAGGTAGAGCAGTCAGCTGGGTGCACTATTGATCACTATGACCCTTTGTGGTTTGCAGACTGAATTCCTTAATGGCAGTCTCATTAGACATTCTTACTGCCAAATGCAGTTTGCTTTTGCCTTCAGAACTGCCTGTAGTAATGAGTCACTCCCTTAGGAAGTTAGTGACCTGAGAACAATATTTCATGTCAATGACACAGGCAACAGCTCCATGCTAAGCAAGAGCACCCGGAGAACAAATGTATAGAGCAGCCCAGGTTAATGCACCTCTAAGCAGCACAGGATACCCCACCAGACATCCACCCCAGCACACAGGTTAGTAGATGCAGTTACGTGGGTCTGTCACAGGTACTGCTTTGCAATGGGGATGCTCACCAGGGCTAGGCTAGCCCAGGCTAACTCTGCAGCAAAGACACAACCAAAGGGAGAACATGGCTGCCCAGAACATGAGACTGCATCTAAACAACAGAAAAGCAGCACGGTCTAGAGGAGCGATTGCAGAGTTGGAGGTCATGGGCTCCCAAGCTCGAATCCTGCCTCTCCCAATAGCTCAGGGCATGTGGCTTTGTCTCCCCATTTGTAACATGGGGGTAACATGTACCCACCTCACAGGGTCATTGACAGGGGCTTGGGAACCTCTTGAAGAGGGAAGGAGGTAGGGAGCCTGAAGGGCCGGGCCCCCGTTGCTTTGAGTGTCATGGGCACTCAGCACCTCTGGGAGCCAGGCCATGGGAGCACTAAGTACCACGAAGAAGGGAAGATGCCAGTCTGGAGGTAAACAAGAGGAATCGCCAACCAATTCCTTTGGAGACAGAAGTGCCCGGAACACCAAATATGCATATTTCTGATTCTATTTCTGAAAAATGGCTCAATCCAGCCCTTGTTGAGATTAATAAATTCAAGAGTCCAAGAAAGCGCATTACACCTAGGGTACTCTACAGTGCAACCACTGTGGCTTCTGACCACCTCTCCATTGTTTGGTCTGGTCTACACGTGCAGTTTGTATTGGTATAACTATTTGGTTAGGGTTGATTTTTTACCTACATGGTTACACTGGTAAAAGCCCTAGTGTGGGCACAGTTATACCAGTAGATATATGCCTGATACTGGTATAGTTATTCCCCTTCCTGTACAGAAATAAGCTATACAGGCAGAGAGCACCTTGATACCAATAAAACTGTGTTGACTGTAGGGAGTTTTAGTACACACCAGTTCGTAGAAATGGGGAACTGACACAAGAGCATTAGAGCAATTTGCCCAATGTCACACAGGAAGTGCAGGGCAGAACTAGGACTAGAACTCATATCACCTGAGTCCCAAGTCAGTGCCCTATTCACAAGGGCACCCTTCAGCGGGAAAAGACCTAAGCCACAAATAAGCTAAAAGGAGCAACATCAGCCTGAAATCCGGGCAATTTACACAGAGTTCCAAGTATTTCAGGTGTTGAATCAGTCTCAGACTCCCTCTGCCAACGTGCAACAGCTGGCAACCACATTTTTCTCTTTGTTAACATGTCTCTTCCCCGTTAGCGTGTGAGACACCACACAATTAGCAGGGAATACTGACTACAGACTAGAGAAGTGTTAGCATTTCAAGTGTTACTTGAAACCACAGTACGCAAGAGGGTTGAGACAGGTGCGGGGCTTCAGTTGCTGTTTTAGAATTGAATTCAGCCCCTTTCAAGGCTAAGAAGATGCTAATGGAACACTGATACACACATGGACATCTGCATCAGTAGTAATAAGTGACCCAGACACTGAGCCTCCCTGCTGACAACCTCTCATCAGACTGATCGCGCCTGACGGGCAGAGCAGCCAAGATGCAGAAAGCAATAAGGCACTGTCAGGGAAGTTACCCAAAGAGGAAACACCAGCTTGGTGATTTTTGCGGGCACCCAGAAATGGAGCCACCCAAAGATCAGTGTCCACTTTTGAAACCTTTGGTCTCAGTGACTTGCCCAAAGTCACATACTGGCAGAGCCAGCTCTCATGACACTTAGTCCAGTGGTTAGAGTAGGGGACAACACTGCTTATAGCTAAGGCTCCTATTTTGTCAGGGATATTTTTAGTTAAAAATCAGACAGGTCCTGGGCAATAAACAAAAATTCACGGACGCCCGGGACCTGTCTGTGATTTTTACTAAAAATATCCCTGACAAAATGGGGACGAGGAAGGTCCAGCACCAACAGCAACTGGGGGCTCTGTGGTCCCCATGCCGCCACTGGGCGGCTGCAGGTGGGGCCCCTGCTGCCCATGGGGAGTGGGAGCTCCAGGGTCCCCTTGCTGCCTGCGGTGGATGGAGTGTGGCCTGCCAGCTGACCGCTCCGGGCAGAAAGTGTCAGAGGTCTTTGGAAGTCACAGATTCTGTGACATAATTGTAGCCTTACTTATAGCTCCGGTGTGAGCAGCCCCCAGTGCCTGTACAGGGCCCCAGTGAATTCCATGCAGGCTCTGGGATGGATCTCATTGCAGGATTAGGGCCTATATTAGCAAGTCTGCTGTAGAGAGCTTTGCAAATGTGCTGCTAATAAAAGGAAACCCTAGTGCTTTTCATCAGTCGATCCCAAAGCGCTTTACCAAAGAGGTCAGCATCATTATTCCCCTTTTGCAGATGGGGGCATGGAGGCACAGGGAAGGGAAGGGACTTGCCCAAAGTCACCCAGCAGGCCAGTGGCCAAGGTGGGAACAGAACTCAGGTCTCCAAGTCCCAAACCTGTGCTCTCTCCACTAGGCCAGGCACGATGATAAGAGCCTTGCTACAGGAGTCTGCTATTAAAGCTTTGAGCTGTGGGGCCAGACTGCTGGCTTTGGTGTCTTTGCAAGAATCAAAAGGTTTGCACATTATTGGGGTGAGAACTGCTAATTAGAGCATGCTGCAGAACCTCACTGCCAGACCAGGGTCCTTCCTCCAAACCTGGGTGTCAAGCCATGCTGTTAAGAAACACGTCAACATCAAGCACTTATGCTGTTGTTATAAACAGGGTGAGAAAAAAAAACCACACTCTTCAATGGTGTCCTTTTAAAACATGACAAAAATCCACTGAGTGGGCAGAAACCACCCTTGCTATGAACAAGTCAAGTTTCTACATCCCCTGCTTACAAAGCTTTTAGGATTGACTGTAACCCACTGCATCAGTGCAAACAAAACACTGAGCTCCATCCTCCGGACTGATTCACCAGCTATGAGATCAGAGAGGTCACCGCAGATCCACTTATTGTGCTTGCCAGAGAAGTGCCCACTCTGGAAAGTTACACACACAATTACAGACACATCAGCTGGGAACTCTGTGGGTGTGCTGCTTGTGTCTGAACAGCACTGTGTAGTACAACACACCTGGCAGAGACTGCTCCTGTTGACACAATCACAACACAAGCCTGGAGTTGATCAGCCTCCTTCCAGACAGCTTACCCATGCTAAGGCAGGGATCACTCAGTCAGCATGTAGATGTGTGCTGTGTTGCACCTGACTATCCTGCTTTTAGGGAAGCTCAGTTTACACACTGAGGCATCTCTAGCCACCCAGCTTCCTGTCCCTAAGCAGATGACCTGCCAGCACATGATTTGTTTAAGCTTCCCAGGAAGGGAGGCAACAAGCTAGCACTGTGGCTTCCAGCTCTCAGAGAGGCTGCCAAACCAGTTAGTAAGTGAAATTACAACACACTAACGAGACAGAGTTCGATGACACCTCAAGATTTGCAGTGGTCCCTGTACCAGGAAGAAACCAAGTCTGCATAAATGTAAAGGCAGGAGGAGCCAATTCTGCAGTTCCAAAGTGATGCTTTAACTTCAGGCAAGAAGGCACCTTCCTGCTGGAGCCTTTGAAAACATCCCCAAATTGCTGCTTTGAAAACTGAAGACTTAACAGCTGCAAAATCATTGTCCCCGTAACCAAGCCCTCCTCTCCCAAGCAAGCGTCACCCTGACGAGAAAAAACAATCACTTTCATTGCACTGTGCCTCATCACACTGTAGGTTAAAGCTGAGCTCTCCGATTTGCTGCGTCACCTTGTATATTTTTCCAAATAATTTGAAATATTTTAGGGCCAACATTGAAATTCCATGCCAGGAGTTAGGTGCATAAGCAAATAACTGCATAATTCCCCATCTGTGCCTTTGAAAATCTCCCTCTACATAACTGTCTGGATTTTCAGACTGCCCAGAACACCCCACTTGCTGTTTGAAAGTCCTGGCCTATGCCTGTACTTTTCCATTTGAGTCAAGAGGGTCATCAGCAGAACAGGAGGGACCATAACAATGCCCCATGCAAACAGCCTCGATCTAGCTGTCATATAGTGCTTTCCATCCATATTGCTCAATGCACAAAAGGAGGTCAGTATAAAGTATCCCCATTTGACAGATGGGGAAACTGAGGCAAAGAGCTGGGCAGTGATTTGCCCAGGGTCACCCAAGCGTGCCAGTGACAGAGTCAGGAATTGAACCCAGGTCTCCCAAGTCCCAGTCCTGCACCCTACCTACTACTCCAGTGCAGTCATCCATAGGGCTCTGCACTGATGCAGGGGGATCTACCTGTGTGGATCAGTTGGAGCCAGTGTATATAGCACACGTAATAATTGGCTGGCTGCATGACAGCTTCACATCAGGCCCCTCTACTAGAGAATAAGCAACATGCTAAGCCATATAGACTAAGCCAATTTCTCATCATGCCTTTTCTAACAATTCTCCCTCCCGTTCAGATAAAGGTGGAACATGTCTGAAAGCCACTTGAAGGGCATCAGCAAGGGTGAGGAGTTCTTAACCTGTACTACGGGCACCAATCACTCCCCTAGCAAACATATACATACAGTAAAGCTTTAAAAAGTCATCGAATTAAGCAGCACTGGTCCATGGATACCACAGGCAGGCAACAGGCAAGCTTTTTGCATTCAGATGACCAACAGGAGAGCATCCCTACTGACAACAGCACTTCAGCAGGTGCTTAAATCATTGGGGTCTCACACATGTGTTTTCCTGACCTGGGGCCCAGTCCCTGACCTGCCTAATCCCATCCCCTATCCTTGGCAGCGCCTACTCGGTACTATCATGACAGTAAAAATCACCACAAGATGGGTAACAGATAGCCACTAGGAACAGAGACATGAGACCGAGGTACATATTACCACTTCTCACCCGAGCCACTTGAACACACAGGACTCAGGGGGAAAGGTTCTGACATTTATGGGAGGCAGTTTGGTTAAAAGCCATCACCTAAAACAAAAGTGCTGGTTGTGCCACTAACGGGATCATTGACATTAAAGATTTAAATATGTAATTGACTTCTCTCGGCTTATTCCATCTGCCAACGAAAACAGTCTCACGGTGCGGCTCTCATACATTAGCACAGTGCCGCAACGTTTGGGTGGCAAACACCCCAGGGAAACGTTTACAGCCCAGCAAGAGAACGTGGGTGGAATATTTAGCTGCGCCAAGCTCACATGCAGCTGGGGGGGGGGGCGGAGGAAGTAGGGTGACCAGACAGCAAGTGTGAAAAATCGGGACTGTCCCTATAAAATCGGGACATCTGGTCACCCTAGGAGGAAGGGGCTAGAAAAAGGCGGCAACGCCTTGTGTAGACACAGCCAACACTCAGTGGAGAACACAGGGGCAGTGGAGCTCAGGACAGAGCTGGGTTGGAGCAGCTTACACATTACGCTAGCGCTATTTTACAGTGAGATTTGACATACATCAGCTCATGCATAGAAAGGGTGTTCACTGGGTCTTCTTTGCATTGTGTTGTTCTGTATGCTATTCTTTTAGCAGTATTGGCACAAGCAGGCTACTGCGTCCAGCTAGAAGGTAGACGTGAAGAAAAGCAGCATGTGTAATTCGGGACACTTGCTATCTGCCTGCATGCTGGCAAGGTGCCATTCCCCTCCTCTCCACAAGCATCATTTTAGTGAGCAGCACGGTTTCCCAGAGCATTAGTGCAGCCAAGATAAAGTTCTCTGCTCAAGCCATCTGTGCGCTAGGAAGAGAGCCCTTTGACAGCCTCAGGGGAGAGACGCTTGCCAAGCTTGTCCCACTGTTTCCATCTGAACCGCGTTCTGCTCAGTCCCTCACCGAAGGTTTAAAGAAAACCTCCCCACAACATCTCTTTGCAATGGAAAAAAGCTTCGTAAACCAAGAAGCAATTTGAAAACTATAATCCAGGCTTCCCACAGAGGCATTCATCCACCCCAACACGCTGCCCAGGGGAATGAATGCTGCATTCACAGATGCTGCCACTTCAGAGCCTGAGCTACTCCAAAAAGCCAGAACTGGGAACAGGCAGAGTGAACCAGGTCTGTGCTCCAGACTCCAGCTGTTCTATGGGCCAGATGAACCCCATGGGAAGAGCACCCCCATCCCGTGCAGGGCCCTCTGAATTATCTTGGGAAAGGGTCCTTCTCAGAGGTTGAGTCTACAATTAGGAGGGACCCATGGAGGCAGACAACCATTGGCCCAGCACCTGGGCTTCCTGCCCGACACTGCCAGGGACTCTTCCAGCGGCAAATGTCCCTGGAACCCCTCTTAGGAGGGGGTTTGATAGCATAGAAGGGGGCTTCTGCTCTTCCAACCTTCCTGTGGATTGCCCACAGAGCAGTGTATGTGCGCACACCCATGGAAGGGCAATGCATCCATCCCACCCTGCCCCNAGCACTCACTGAGCCAGGCCCCAACCCCAAGGAGCCCAGTTTAATTCTGACAAGTGCAACACACACACAGGTTCACTGTTTGCTGTCCTCACAAGGTCACAGACATTGGAATATCCTCCCATCACCTCCGTCCTGCCCCAAAACCAAACAAGCTACAAAGAATAGAGTTCTACAATTGTTTTCCAATGGATTCACTCAAAGGAGATTAATCCATGGGTGAGGGCGAGGGGCAAAGAGAGAAAGGAACATACAGGCTGAACAGAACAGCAGCCTGCTGGAATCAAGGAAAAGGAGAGTATAGAAATGAATTCAGGTTTTGCAGAGATATCAGGCACGGATCCAGCAGCAAACGTTATAATAAAATGTACTATACAAGCACAAAGGATCTGAAGATCTGAGAGTGCTTTATGGACAGTAAGCCTCACAATGCACCTACCAGTGGAGTTAAAAAAAACCCAACCAAACCAACATCCTCACTTTGCACCAAGAGAGGCCAAGGCCTGGTCTACACTGCGGATATTTTTGGGGGGGAGAAGAGGGGTGTATTGGTGCAAACCCCTAGTGTAGATGCACTGTGCCACACTAAGAGCGGAGGGGAGCCTCACCACTGCAACTCACTTTTTACACCCATACAGCACATTCACACCAGGAGTGTGACAAACACTCCTATATTAAGGATCAAGCAGGCCTGATATACAGAGAGGTTAAAGCCCAGAACCTGAGGTGTCTAATCCCCCATTGAGGTCACTGGGAATATCTCTGATTATCTGAGCCTAACGGACTTGCCCAAGGCCACATAGCGAGAGAGAGAGACACAGCCAGGAATATAATCAGGAGTCCTGGCTGGCAGTGTCATGGTCCAACCACTAGACAAAGCTTCCTTATCATATCACAAAAAGCAGCTTGCACAGGGATTAAGTCTGACATCCTTTTTCTCAGCCCCAGATGTAGATCTTGCTGGTAATACTCCAGGGAAATAGTGAGCTAGCTCTTTCCTGCCCTTCCCTGTATATAGTTTAAAGTGATAGTGACTAAATGAGAAATTAAGTCAGAGGACAGCAAGCCAGGTGTTAGTGTGCTACTTACGGAAAGAGGAAAAGGGCGTTTTTAAAAGGACGCCTTCTGCACTCATTCAAATGATGGAGGGTAGCAAATTGTTACCCAAAGCACCATAATGCTCCCACAACAGTGAGCAGGAAGCTAGCAAGTCCCCCTAGAGCCCTGGATTCTTATTTACAAGAATAATTGGTCCAATACCTCTCAGAAAGAGACAGATTTAGTGTCATATGAAGTGAACACTACACTACACTGACAGGGAAGCAGAGGCTCGTTGGTGATGAGCTGAAAAGCTTTTAATTAAGGAAACGCGTTTATGATCCCTGTGCACACAGNACATTTTAATATTAAATAATTGCTCCTTTTTCACACACCAGGCCTCCAGTTGAAGTCCTCTGTTTTCCCATTAAATGCACCTCTAGCATGGCTTTAGGTGTTGGCAACATC
The DNA here is from genome assembly GCA_003942145.1 of Platysternon megacephalum. Classification (NCBI taxonomy): domain Eukaryota; kingdom Metazoa; phylum Chordata; order Testudines; family Platysternidae; genus Platysternon; species Platysternon megacephalum. The sequence continues at coordinate 2,077,775 of QXTE01000220.1, read as the reverse complement.
CTCAGTTGTTGCAGAGAAAGCAAAGCCATTAAAAAAACCCTCCTACCTGAACAACCTTGGATTCCTGGCAGTCACAAATGTATTGAGTTTAGGTGAACTCAGTCTAGTCCCTGGTCAAAGTTTATTCACACCATTCACCAGCAGAAAAACCTGCTTAGAAGAAGCCAATGACTGGAACAGCAGGTCATTGTATGTCAAAGTGAGGAGCAGTATCAGAAAACTAGGAACACAAACATACACATCGTGAGAGGCTGACTTCTGCAGAGCAGCATTTGAGTCTGTATTATCAATCTTGTTTTTGTGACAGTAAATGTATGGTGTCTGAGTAGCTGGTTATTAGAAGCGGGAGATTTTAAATAAGATCATACTAACCCAATTACTTGTTTCCAAAGCAATTTATTTCTTTTTTTAAATCATAGCAAGAGGCAGCCTTAAGAAACAAAAATAAAACATTTCATGTTGTGGGATTCAGAGTCTAGATTAGAGACTAATTCTTTTCCTCTTCTCTCCATATACAGAGCCCCAGGTCAATAACTACAAGGTCTTGCATTAATGCACAAAGTCAGTCCAAGTCTATAGATGACTCTAATGGTTAATACAGAAACTATTAAGGTTAATAAGCTGAACATGGGGTTGCATTCCTGACCATCCTGGCTAATTTATCTAATTCTTTTTTGAACCCACTTATAGTTTTGGCCTCCACAACATCCTCTGGCAAGGATTTCACAGGCTGACTGTGCATTGTGTGAAAAAGTACTTCCTTGTGTTTATTTTAAACCTGCTGCCTATTAATTTCATTGAGTGACCCATGGTGGTTGTGTTATACGAAGGGGTAAATAACATTTCCTTATTTACTTTCTCCACACCAGTCATGATTTTATAGACCTTTATCGTATCCCCCTCATAGTCATCTCTTTTCCAAGCTGAAAAGTCCCAGTCTTTGTAATTACTCCTCATAAGGAAGCTGTTCTATATCTTTTTCCATTTCCAATATATTTTTTTTATGATGGGATGATCAGAACCGCACACAGTATTCACAGCATTATGATATTTTCTGTCTTGTCTCTTTCCTAATGGTTCCTAATATTCTGTTTGCTTTTTTGACTGCCACTGCCAATTGAGCTAATGTCTTCAAAGAACTATCCACAAGGATTCCAAGATCTCTTTTTTGAGTGGCAATAGCTAATTTAGATCTCATCATTTTGTACATAGAGTTAGGATGATGTTTTCCAATGTGCATTACTTTGCATTTATCAATATTGAATTTCATCTGCCCAGTCACCCACTTTTGTGAGATCCCTTTGTAACTCTTTGCAGTCTGCTTTGGACTTGACAAAGTTTGCAGATGACACAAAATAGTTACCTCCCTACTTACCCCTTTTTCCTCCCACAATTTTCACATTGCAATTCCCTGCTGACCCACAAGTCAGAGCTGAGGGGCAGCACAGCATGCAGAATGGCATGGCTAAACAAACCTCCTAGGTCTAGATTTAGGCCCAGCCACATTAGCTATACCCGTTTCAATTTAAGAGCAGTTTCAGTGAAAGCATAAACTGATATATATTGTTCCTTTGTGCAGCCACTCTGTGGAGCGTCCCAGTCAGGGGTGGCTCTAGCTTTTTTGCCGCCCCAAGCACGGCAGGCAGGCTGCCTTCGGCGGCATGCCTGCGGGAGGTCCGCCGGTCCCGCGGCTTTGGTGTACCCGCCGCCGAATTGCCGCCGAACCGGCGGACCTCCCGCAGGCAAGCTGCCTAAGTCTGCCTGACTGCCGCCCTCACAGGGACCAGCAGGGTGCCCCCCGCGGCTTTCCGCCCCATGCACGCGCTTGGAGCGCTGGTGCCTGGAGCCGCCGCTGGTCCCAGTGCAATTTTTTCTTACACAGAAAATGCAGCATCATATAGTCTTCACAATGTGGGGGAGTGAATGGGGGCGGGGGGGGGGAGGTCAGGCAGGGTAGGGCTTGTCTCTAGCATAGATTTTGCACCAATATAGCTATACTAGCACAAACTCCCAGTGGACATGGGTGCAATTTACCCTGGTATAAATCACACCAGAGCCATGCAGCACATCTATGCTAAGGGTTTGCACTGCTACAGCTACATCAGTACAAAAATCCTTGTCTACTGGAACACAGAGAACCCATCATGCTAACACTGTTCCTTTAGCCACCCGTATTCTAGTGAATATTTCAGGAACGGCCAGGGAGGAGCCACCCGCTGAGCTGAGGAAGCACAAGGACAGTATATACTAATGTTCCATTGTAGTTGATGGAAGATTAATTGGCAACAGCATGTGCAGTGAAGGATCAGCAACAAGAGGTTTACCCAAGGTTAAAAGTACTGTGTATTTGACAAAGGCACAAACTTGCCAATACTGGAAAGAACTTTAAGGCTGAAACTTCATGACAGTCTTAGACAAGCAGCCACCAGGGACAATTCTAACCCCCGAACTTGCTTAGTGCATCACCAGAGATCGCACAAAAGAACAGGGCGCAGCTGTGGGAAGAGTTGAATGGGGCCCTTCACGCGTTACTTCACATAGTGCCACACAGGACTTTAGTGGTAGCCCTGCTTCGAGAAAGCCTAGACTTCACGGACGCACAAAAGGATTTGAGAGGGCAAAGCACTGCAGTCATCCTGCTGCCGACCATTACGGTAGCGCTCATGCAACCAAGACAAGATTGCCCTTCGCCTCCCAGATTAGAGGGGAATTACAGGGACAGTCCAAATGGATGGGGAGCTTCCTTCTGTGCCCACAGGGTTCTGCAAGCCTAGAACAGAAGCATGTGTCCATTAGCTCATTTTGGAAATCCCCATGAGAAGTGACCATTACAGCACAAAGGCATGTAGGAAGATGTGGGCAGCTAAAGGTCAGCCTTCCAACTTTATTGTAATTGGGGCGGGGGAAGGGGAGAATGACAAAATTCACATTGAGGAAGAGAACAGCCAGCCTCTTTCCCTCCCCTGTGGCTGCATCTAAGTGACAGCTACATTATTTGTTTTAGTTTTCCCCAAGACGTAGAGGGATTTGCTCCCGACAGGCTTCAGAATTAAGAGCCCATGTGAAAGCTTGAAAAGCCCAAACAGAAAAAAAGTTTTAAGCCATTAGCCCCCACTGTAATCTAGTAGAAAAGGAAAGGAAATATGTCTGCAGAGATATTTTACCAAGGGCAGTTCATGCAGCCAAAACAATGCTAGATTTGTAGCTAGGCAGGTCAGCACTGGTTTACATCCAGAACCAGAAGAGTCTGCTCATCATATCCAAATAAACCAGTAACATTTCTTAAGTCTGGCACCAGTATTGCTAAGAAAGGAAAGAGCGCTGGATAAAATAGGTTCTCTCACCAATTTCTTCCCTTTAAATGGGAACTCCATTTGCTGCATCACGTGTTTCTCTCTAGCCAGTTTTCCAGATCCTTCCCCAATTGTCACTGATGATTCAATTGCTTTGCATGACCCATGGAAGTGCTGACTAATGTAACTGTTTGTGTCTTTTTGTTAGGCAAGAGCATTCATGTAAAACCCAGCCTTACAGAAAAGCTGCGCCCAGTTTAATCAATGCAGCATCGAGAATGCTGAGAGGGAGCAGGAAGAGAAGCAGGCAGCATATACAAATGTCAAAAATAGCTTTCAATTAAAACTAAGTCTGCAGCTGGGGAAGCTGTTTTACTGAAGTGTGACACTACCAATAAGGAAAACCCATTTAAGCATCTGTACCACTTTGCACCTCATTTGAATACTGGAGAAGCATCAGAAGGGTGCTATTGTCTAACACAGTGGTTCTCAAACTCCGCCCCCCCCCCAAGACCACTTGAAAATTGCCGAGGGTCTCGGCAGACCACTTAATGATCTTTCTAAATGTTGTTTGTACCATTAGCTAACTATTGTAAAGCAAAAAAAAAAAAAACTAAACTTTTTTTGTTCTACAAATAAAAGCAGACTGGGAAGGAGGAGGAGTGGGCTGGGAAGGTGTGTGTGTGGGGGGGTGTCTCTCCCCCGCGACAGCAGCCACAGAGCTGAGGCTGGGAAGGAGGGAGGTCTCTCACCAGCAGCTGCAGCCCTGGAGCTGGGTAAAGTCACCTCTATCTCTGGCTCCTGCAGCCCTGCATGTCCCAAATCCCCTCCACTCTCTCTTCTCACCCCACTGCCCCCTCCCACCTACCCTCTATTCCCCCCAATACCACCACCTCACCTTACATGTGCATCTTCTCCAGGGTCCAGGCACCTAATTAGTGGAGCCACACCTGTGCGGCTCCACTAATTAGGTGGGTGGCCCTTTATTCATCTTAGAGGGAACTATCCGCGGACCACCTGAATGGAGCTCATGGACCACTGGTAATCCAGGGACCACGGTTTGAGAACCTCTGGTCTAACACAACCCTTGCTGAGAAATTGTTTTTTACGCAGCCATATACTAGAGACAAAGTAGATTAAATTCTCTTATCAGGCACTTGCAGTGCTAGCACAAACCATATTATCACTGGCATCCCCCCCTGGAGGGGGGGGGGGAGTGAGTTGCCATTTTAACTCAAAAATCTCCAAAACAAACTTGTGCACATGGCCCAGAATGCTCCTTCCCACATGAGCTGGTAAGAAACGGGGAGATTAAAAAGGTGCCTTGACATTTTAAAAGACGTGGGACCCTGCCCACCATTGCCCCTGCACCATGCATAGCCATTTACACCAGTGCAAGGTGGACGTGAGAAAACTGCCATTTCTAATAGTTAGATCAATATAGCTAGGCCAGTCAGGGGTGTGAAAAAAAAATCACATCCCTTATCAACATAGCTATGGTGACCTGACCCCCAGTGTAGACACAGCTAGGTTGACTAAAAAATGCTTCTGTTGAGGTAGCTAACTTCATTCAGGGAGGTGGCGTTCCTACACCGACAGAAAAACCCCTTCTGTTGCTGTAGGCTGCATTTACACTATGCTAGCATAGATACGCCGACATGGCTCTACTGGAACAGAGTCTGTAGTGTAGACATATACAACACTAAGGCCCTGAACTAAAGCGATTGTTGATTCTTAAAAGCTCATTTTAAAGTTTCAGAAGTTTAGCATCAGCATATTGTAGGGGCAGCCTTTTAAACAAGAAGGAAGTCCCTGACTACTCAGAAATTGCTTAATGTTTGTACCAGGCTTTAAAAGAAGTTATTTACAATAAAACAGGCAGTCTTTGAAAAGTCAGTATCACAAGGGAAAATAGCCCTCTTCAGGCTCAGAGTTATGCAGCAACTACTGTACTGTGCGCTTTAAACTTGAAATGTTATACTTTGATGTAACACATTAAGACACCAATAAGAGCGGTTTCACTGAAAGATCACACTTCATAGCCTCGTTTGAGAGCCTGATGGGGGGAAAAGGGTTTGAAGAGGAACGGAGTCACTATGAAAAGAATAAGTCCACCTATTCCAAAAGCCGGTTTCAGTAGGGCTAAGAGGCGGAGGGGGAAGCCAGCCCCAGTGGCAGGGGCACACTGGGACGTTGAAACTAGAGCTGGTTATTATCTAGAAAAGGGATGGGGGACGGTACCTCGCTGATGAACACACGCGACAGAGAGCTCACTAGCACCAGGCACTACAGTGACCACAGAGCCACCCTCCCAGGAGGGGCAGGGCGAGGCAGACTCGCCCTTTCTCTGAGCAGTAGGGGACGCGGGTGTTTGGGGCAGCGCCTTTCCACGCGCCCTGGATTAACGCGGACAGCTGCGACCCCAGAGCCCCCGCGGAGCCAGCCAGCGCACAGCCGGGGGAGCAGGGGGCGAGGAGGAAGGCGCAGCCCAGCAGGGCCCGGAGCGCCGCGCTGGGGACGTTCAAACAAGGAAGGAAGCAGCGCGCCTGGGCTCAGTTACAAAATAGCTACAGGCACAACGTGCAGCGAGCCGGGACTCTGCCCGCTCCCCGCCCCCTCCAGCGGCAGCCCCCCACCCCACCCCGGAAACTCCCTCCTCCGCCTGCCCCACCGCTCCCCCTTGCAACCCCCGCCTCTCCCTACCCCCTTACAGCCCCCTGCCCCCTTGCGCTCCCCTCCTCTACCCCCTTGCAACCCCCTTAGCTGCCCCTTGCATTCGCCGCCTCTCCCTGCCCCCTTCCCCCTGCACTGCCCTCCTCTCTCCTGCCCCTTGAGCTCCCCCTCCCGCCCCAGCGCTCNGCTCTGCCAGTGCCCCTCACTCCCGACCCGCAGCCCCTGCCAGCCCAGCCCTGGGCTCCCCACCCCCAGCTCTGCCAGTGCCCCTCAATCCTGACCCGCAGCCTCCAGCTGTCCCAGCC